>VZTZ01013605.1:993850-1036325 GCA_013400955.1 Drymodes brunneopygia
CCGCTGCCCATCCGTGCGGGATCGGAGCCGCGGCCGCCCCGCCGCGCCCCATGGCGGCCTCCGCGCAGCCCCCGGTGCCGCCGGCGCTGAGCGCGGAGCAGGCGAAGGGTGAGTGCCCGACGTTCCCTGTCCCGCGCGGGCTGGCGGCTTGAGTGCCCGTGTCGCCTGGCTGCGTGTGGGGCGCCGGCGGGCGACTGAGTGCTGGTGTCCCGCAGCGGTGCTGGCGGAGGTGATCAAGGCGTTCGGGGCGCCCGAGAACGCGCAGCGTATGGAGGAGGCTCGGGACAACGCCTGCAATGACATGGGCAAGATGCTGCAGTTCCTCCTGCCGGTGGCCACCCAGATCCAGCAGGACGTGATCAAGGCCTACGGCTTCAGCAGTGACGGCGAAGGTGGGTTGTTCCCCTGCCGGGCGGGATGCTCCGGGCCCGCCGGGGCAGCGGGGCGTCCCGCCCACCCCCTTTCCTTACAGGCGTCCTGAAGTTCGCCCGGCTGATCAAGTCCTACGAGTCGCAGGACCCAGAGATCGCTAGCATGTCGGGCAAGCTCAAGGCCATGTTCCTGCCGCCCATGACGCTGCCGCCGCACGGGGCCGGCACCGGCGGAGTTGCTGCCTCCTGAGCCCGCGGAGTTCTCCCGGTGCTCCGGCTGGTGCCCTTCCTCCAAGGTCCGGGTCCTGTCAGCCCTGGGAATGGAGGCACTTGGACAAGGGAGACGCGGACCTGGAAGGAATGGGATGCTTCGTGCCTGCTCATGTGTCTGCTCGTGAATAAAACGTGTGTTGAAAATGCCTGTGTTCTATTAATGACCGTGAGCTCAGCAGTGCTGCTCCCTGGTGCAGGGGCAGGTACAGCAGTGCTCTCTGCATGACACCTGCGATGCTGTTTTGGGAGGCCCAGTGTGCACCATGTTCTGCAAAATGGTTTGTGCAGAGCCTTAGTGTGAAGCCCTGGGATCTGATATCAGAGAGACTTTTTTTTTTTTTTTTTTAGTAAGAGGTGCTAAGCACTTTACAAGGGCAAGCATTTTCAGAAGTGCTGTTTGAAGCATACTAGGAAATGTGTCTCTCAACACGATCTAGTGCTGTTCAGCAAGTGCTGTAAATGCCATTGAGGCCCCTGTTCCCAGCAGGATCAGTGCTAATTTACTCCTGACCCCAGTGCCTGTGGCTGCCTTGTTTTGTGGCTGAATGTGCAATCCAGCACATTATCCTTGGTGAAAAAGGCAGCAGAGAGACGCAGCAGGGAGCTGCTGAGCGTGGGAGGGCTGGGCTTGCCCCGTTTGACTGCAGCCTGGATTAGAACAACATAAACAACATAAAATTTTTCTCTCACATTTTTTCGGACTGCAGAGTGATCAACCTAGTGGTGCAGCCTTGCTCCATTGCAGTGTTTTCTTTCCAATGTGTTTCAGACGGACATCAGGTATGTCTGCTTGTAGCCTGCGTGCCTGTTGCCATTGGAAGAATCGAGGTCTTTGGTGATGGGGGGGAAAGGGCTGGGAATGAAGGAGCCAGGCCTGGGAGAGCAGGGAGCTGCAAGCCAGGTGTGAGAGAGCTGCGTCGGGTTCTGCCTTCCGTGCTCTTGGTTACAAACCGGGCAGGAATGCAGCCAGCGAGGGCGTGAGCTCAGTGCATGGGAGGCAGGAAGAGCAGTCGGTCCCTTCCGTCTCCATCTACCTCTCCGAGCCTGGCCTTGGCCTTCCCCCACCCCTCTGATTATTCATTAACTGCCGTCCAGGAAGTGCTTTGCAAATGGTGAAAATTAAGCCCTCGGCTTGAGGCCTGAGGTTTGCCTGACCTGGAGCTACCTTCTTTGTAGTCTGCCTGGGAGCAGGCGGAGTTCGGGGCTTCGCCTGTGCGGATCAGCCTCAGGTGAGTGACGGGAGGTGCTGCACCGCAAGCACTGCCAGCTGCTGCTCCAGCACCCCGCCATGAGCATCCAGCCCTGCCGGGAGGGTGCCAGGCCACCCCTCCTCTATCAGGGTCTTTGATGTCTCTCCCAAAGCCGTCTCAAGAGCCTGTCTTGGTAATTCCAATATTGCTTTATTTTCTTTAGTAGGACCCCCTTGGTTGAGGGCTGTGGTACTTCCTCTACCAGCTCCTGTCAGTCCTCTATCAGTGGGGATCTGAGAGACAAGACCCTGATGCCATCCCGTGGGTGAGTGCTGTGAATGCTAGTTAGGGCAAGAAAACAAGAGTTGTTGGTGAGGAAAATAAAAATATCAGCAGTAGGAATCGGGCACAGAATCACAAGACCCCACTTTCTACAAGGAGCTGCAGGGTAGCCAGAGGATTGGAGCTTGCTGTGCTTTACATTGTTACTGTTGCTCCTTTTCACTTTGATAACGAGCAAGCAGGATTTGTTCCTTCTCACTTTGATAATGGGCAAGCAGGGTTTGTGATGCCCAGCCTGCTGCAGTTCCTCTGCCGCCCTGCAGCTGCGGCATCTCTGAATGGTTTTGCAGAGAGAGAGGTCAGCTGCCTGGCCTTTAAAATACTGGTTATTCCTTTATTTGCTGCAGTCTTTCTAGCCCTTTATGGAACAAAGAACAGGACACAGAATCCTCACAGTCAGTCCCAACGGGCACTCTGCTCTGAAGACTGCTGTGGCAGGGTGTCAGGGAATGGGATTTGCACTGGGATTTGGTAAGGATTTGGGCAACCACGGTGGCCCAGCACTGTCCTGGAGCATTTGGCATTGTCAAGTCACAGGAAGAAGGTCCATCTGCCCATTCCCAGGCAGCCTATGCTCTGCACTAAGGACTGAACCACAGTGTTGTACAGAACAGCAAAACCTCCTGTCTGAAATCATCTCTGTGATCAGATTTAAAAGTAACAAATGTAATGCTCATTCTCAAAAAGGGCTCCAAATTAGCTCACCCCAAACGTGAGGGAAGCAGGGAATGATAAAGTTGTTATCTGAGCAAGAGGGTACACAGTATAACAGGGAAAACAATGAATGTTATACCAAAGAAAGTGCTTTTCTAAAGGCAAATGTGGTCCTGTAAAACTGGAGTGTTTTGAGTGACCTAGCAAGCTTGATGGTAAGGCAGGTCTGGCTGATACAGTTTGCTTGAATTAAAATAATTTGACAAGATTTTCTCATCAAAGTCTTTTAAAAAGGCTGAAATCATGGCACCAAAAACAAAAACAAAACAACAAAAAAAGTCCCAACAACACAAAAAAAAATCTTGGGTAAAGAATTACCAAAAAATAGTAAGTGAAAGGTGGGAATTAACATCCCATTTTACAGCAAAGGGAAGTCATCAGTGGTCAGATCACAGGGGCCTAATCTGAAATAAACACTGTTCAGTATATTCCCAAGTGACCTGGGAATACAGCTTGGTGAGGTGAGAAAATCGGATGATGGTAGAAAGTTATTCAGGATAATAGGGTGGGAGTTGACTTCTGAATAATTTCGGAAAGACCTAATGGCAGTGAATGAGTGGGCAGTAGAACAGCAGATGAAAAGGCTTATGTAAAACAATGTTCATACAGAAAAATAATTTTAAAATTTGCATATAAAACAATGACTGTGAACTAATTGTAACCTCTCTGGAATAAGACTTTGATTATAGAAGTCCATGCAATTGTTAGCTTAATGTTTGGTTGTGGTGAACATCAGAAATCATCACTGCCCATGACTCACCAGCACTTTGAACACCACAGTTCTGTGCCCACCTTCACTCTTATCTCCAAATCAATATGCCAGAACTGGAAATATCTCTGAGAGGGACAGCAAAGGTGGTCAGAGGTGTAGAATAGTTCTGTACAAAAAGAAGCCCTTAGTAGGGCTGGAATCTTCAGCCTGGCAAAGAACTGAGGATGGATAGGGATGTTTCAGGCCTGTTACCATGAGCAGCTTGGAGCAGGGGGGAAGAAACAGGAATTACCCACTGATTTTCCTTTTTTTACAACAACCAGGTGTTAAAAAAGAGGCAGGCAGCTGGTTATAAGCAAATCAGAGGAAGGGGGTGTTTCTGTAGCTGGGCAATGGAACTCCTTGCCAAAGGGTGCAAAAGTAGCTGCAAATGGAGGCTTAGGAAATAAAGGGCAAAAGGAACTTTATACATAACCTTTCCTTCTGCTCTTCCTTTGACAACCGTTTTGACCTCTGTATTGCCTAGTCCCACCCCCAAGCAGAGCTGGCCCCAGAACTAGCTCAGGTAGGTCAGGGGCCTTGTTCAGTTGAGTCCTGGCACCTCCCAGGGTAGAGGTTCCTCAGCTGCTCCGGGGACCTGTGGCAAGTGCTGAAGCACCCTTGGGGGGGAGCATTTGTGCAGTTTTTCCTGATACCTAATCAGAATTTCCCTTGCTGCAAGTGATGCCTGTTGCCTCTTGTCCTTTTGTTGTGTCCCACAAAACAGAACCTGACTCATCATCTCTAAACCCCCACGGCCCCTTTTAGGTAGTCTCAGTCAAGTGTTAAATCCCTCCTTAAGCATCTCTTCTTCAAGCTGAATAAACTCAGCTTGCTCTCTGCTATGCTCCAGGCTCTTCACTGCATTAGTGGCCTTATGCTGGATTCTTTCCAGTTTTTCAGAGGCTTTTTTTCTTGCAGCAATCCAGATGTGTGTGTCTTTTAATTTGCTATTTAATTTATCTTCTGCTGTAAATTTGTTAACTGTGCTAGCTGTGGCCTGGTTCCACGAGGGATTTACAAGATGAGGTTCTAACACCTGTGTTGTTCTGAAAGCCAAACAGTGTAAGAGTAGTCTCTATGCTGAAATCTCTTGACCTCTTAATTATATTAAAAAAGTGTTTTAGTGGCTCAGTTATAGACTTATTATATTTAGTGGCTCAGCTGTTCCATGCTGCAGCCATTTGGGAGAGCGACCTCGAAGATACCAACTGATGGCTTCTCTATGGTGACATTTCCCTCCCTTACTGGTAGTTTTTAATTAGATGGCCCAGATCAAAGACATCAGGGCAGCTGTATGCATCCACTCCTTTCCTAAAATGAAAGCAAGCAGAAGCATAAACTCATCCTGCAAATTATGTGATAGTGGATTTGTGTCTACAAAAATACTGTCAAGTGATTACACTGTGCCCTGTGGCTTGTCCTTCTGGAGGATACAGAGCTGTGTGGGATAAGGGCTCTCTCACCCTTCCTTATTCTGATCTGGGCTCGTTGCTACCTTGTTCTTTACCTGTTCCCTTGTCTCCAACTGATGTTCAGTTCCTCAGACAGATTTTCTCCTTCAGTCAGTGCAGGGATGCCTCAGCTTTGGTTTTCATCTGCCTTGGCTTCCTATTGACTCAACATACTCTAATATTCTCTTGATATCAGGGATTTTATTTTGGGACTTCTCCCTGGAAGTTATTGCCTTTTCTCCCTAAGTTATAAACAACTCTTGTTTCCTGTTCCTGCTAGACTGATTTAGGTGCCGTCTTTCAGGTGCAACTTCTACAACTTTGTGCAGAAGTTGTTCCCTTGAGTTGGTCCTGTGCACTTAAAATCTCCTTGGTTTTTTTTATCAGTTCTAAGTCAGTACCTCTGGTTCCCTGCAGCTCACCGCACCCCAGCTCACCATGTGCATGAAACCAGAAGCATTTCTAAGGAAGCTGTTGCAGGTGCCTGGGCTGCCTTTCTAGCAATGAAGTTCAGCTTCCCACTCGTCTCTCCTGCACTTCCCTTTGTTGCTGGTTTCTGTCTTGGCCACGAGTTTTTGTCTAGGTCGTAGCTAGCAGCCTGTTCATCTTTTTGCAGGATTTCCCAGTCTGGTGATGTGTGGGGAAGTCTGCAGCTGCTGCTACTTGAAATGAGCAAGGCTGTTGCTGTTGCTGCTGCCCACACCACACAGGGTAGCTGAGATGGCCCCAGGGAAAAGCCAGGCTTCTTCGTCAGCTGGATTGCACTCTTAGGCCACCACTTAGTTCCCATTCTTTCACCAGACCTGCAGACCTTGAAACCAGTGTTGTGGGCAGGGCAGTCGTGAGCCACAGCTGGAAGCAGCTAGGTGACTGGAATGGTTTTCCTTCTTTTTGTACCTAGTTGTCCAGGTTGTCAGCTTTGGCCTCAGTATGGGGTGCTGGGATCCTGAAGGTCCTTGGCTCAGCTCCCTCAGTGCTATGTGGGCTCCCTGTAGGTAGTAGCTGTTTGTCCTGGTCTCTGCCTGCCTTTCTGGGCAGCTTCACCACCCCTTCCCACCCTCCCTATCCCCTTCTAAGCTGCCACTGCCTGTGTCAGTCCCATCCTGTGGCAGGATGGTGTCAGGAAGGCACTGTTGTGCTCAGAGCACTAGCCTGGAATTTGAAGTCTGCAGCTCTGGGTTCACTTGGATTCCCCCTTGTGCCTGTACAGAGCATGTAGGACATTTGGGACCATTTATGTTGCTCATTGGCCTTTTGGAGAAAAAGGGGAACAGAGGACGTGCAGAACTGAGTTTTGTGAGCACGGCCAGAGCCCAAGATGCATGCGAACAGTCAGCCCTGGTGTGCTAAAGACAGGGACCCAAAAATAATAGGGGTTATGGGGAGGAAAGACACAAAAGGAGAAGCAGAAGTGTATGCAAAGCAGCTTGGGGCTGCGGAGTGGATGGCTCAGAGCGCTTCCTGTTCCCGGAGCCGCGCGTGCCCCGCTGCGTACAGGCTCGCACCTGCCCGTGCCCAGCAGCACTGCACAGCGGGCCAGGGATCAAGGCACCTACCCAGGAAAAGGCAGATGGAGAGGGGCTGAATGGACTGGCAGTAGACTCCAGGAGAGATACATGGCCAGCCCCCGAGAGGCACAGGAACAGCTTGGCGTTGGGTGCCCCAGCACAGACCTCCAACTTCCCTTTCCTTTCCAGCGCAAACTGATTTTTCCTCTGTGTTTTTTGAGTTGCTTTGGTGGCAGCCACTTGGCCGCCTCTTCTTTCTCCCTCCACAATGGTGAGGTAAGAGGGTCTGAGAGGTTTGTGTGTAAGCAATGGGACCAGGGAAGTAGGATGGATCAGGGCAGAGATGGCTCTGGAAGCCTTACCTTTAATGGGAACCTTCCGTAGGCTGGGGGAGGCAGCAGGTAGGAAGGGATGCTGCTGGTGGCTCTCACCTAGGGATGCTGACCGGAGACCATTCTACACCTTACAAACCTCCACAATAGCGCCTGATCTTTTTTATTCATCTGGTCTTGCTTTCATCTTCTCTGCTAGGTGGTTTCACCGTGACCTGAGTGGGCTGGAAGCTGAAGCCTTACTGAAGGGGCGAGGTGTCCATGGGAGCTTCCTGGCCAGACCCAGTCGGAAGAATCAGGGGGATTTTTCTCTTTCAGTCCGGTAAGTAACTTGGACCCCAGTTTCTGTCTTTGCAGTGTTACATATACAGAGTGTCTAGATCCTCACATGTCCTGTGGCATCTTCTTCATCCTGTCTCTATTCCTTTGAGTTCTTTTCAAGCTCAAATGAGCTCAGCTTCCCAGCATCTTCTAGACCCTCCCTCAAGTTGCCCAAGGAACTTCTCTTTCCATTCATTTTTGTTCACAGGGACGGTTTGCCCTGGTTCCATAGCGGGATGTGGTGCAGGACACTTTTCTGCCTCACTGGACTGCCCTGTGCTTTATTCCACAGGGTTGGTGATCAGGTAACCCACATCCGCATCCAGAACACTGGGGATTTCTATGACCTATATGGAGGGGAGAAGTTTGCCACCTTGTCAGAACTGGTGGAGTACTACACACAACAACAGGGCTCACTGCAGGACAAAGATGGAACCATCATCGACTTGCGATACCCGCTCAACTGCTCCGACCCCACCACAGAGAGGTACAGGGACAGCAAGGCAGCTGCTGTGTCTGTCATGAGATGTTTCATGGCCTCCTTTCTGTCCTGCCTGCATCCCCAGGGCAAATCCTGCAAAAAGTGCCTCCTGCCTTTCTTAGCCTCCTCTGTGTCCATGGGGGCAGCACCCCCAGGAATAGCTGTGCATTACCTCGATCCATCACCGCAGACCTAATAGGGCTCTATTTTTACTTCTGGTTTCCGGTTGCCTTTGCTATTTATATACTGTTTCTAAAAGCAAAGGTTGTGGTGTCCGCCGTGGGTCTGCAGTGGTCTGTGGAGCGACATGTTGTGTGGAAGCCCTCAGTCTTGCCCCAAACCTCCTTGGTTATTCTAGGCCTGGGTGACTCACGTAGCTGAGGGCAGGACCATGTTCCCCTGCTATTCCTGGCCTGCTTAGTCTCCTTCCTGTCCCCGCTTTGCATGTGTTTCTGACACAAAGTTCCTAAATCAAATCAGGTGGTTTTGCCCTTGCATTTTGCTTTCAGGCCCTTTGATGCAGCCTCAGGGGAGCTGTCACGCCCTGCTCTGGGGTGGACAGGTCCTCCTCGGGCACCTGGGAGCAGAGATGCCCTGGGCTAAAACATCAGGGTCTACCCCAGCTTGCTCTGGGGTTGGGCTGCAGAGGGGGCAGGTCTGCTGCTGGCTGTCCTCTCCAGTCAAGGCCATTGCATCGTAGCCCTGCAGTTTCCTCCCTTCCTTCTGCGGTTGGAAACTTACCCCCTCCCCCCTCAGGCTCTTACGAAAGCTCCTCTCACTCTCTCCCCAAGTGATTTTCCGTCACGTGGCTTTGAAGAGCTGGGCTTTGCTGGGGGAGGGAGGAATGGGACCCATTAACCCCATCCTAGCAGTGGAGGGGAGGCTGGGAGACCCCTTTGATGAGCAGGAGGGGCCAACTGATCCCAAGGCGGCATCTGAGCATGTGGTGGCTGAACAATTCTTTGAGAGGAGGTTCAGAAATTAATGACAACCATGCACTGAGAGTCACCAGCTGCTTCTTGCAGTGCCTGAGATGAGGGTCAACAACAGTTACTTGCTGAGGCCAATGACTGTGTGAACCTCTTGCTGTACGTGGAGCAACCCCTTGCTCTGATCAGATGCAGGGCAGAATGAATGAAAGCCCCAGCTGCTTCTGTGACTGGGCTGTGGACTTCTGAACTCCATCTCAATTCTTGGGAGCAAATAGCCCCATAACAATGTGAAGTTCACTATTACCAAGCCAGGCCTTCCCTGTTAGCTGCTCTGTGGGAAGCAAATCCATTCCTACAGCCCAATGGCAAGGCAGGGAACACCTTGGTCAAATGGGGATGCTCCTGACCTTGTGCTAGGAGAAGAGAAGGAGCCGCTGAGTGTTTACACTGAGGACAAGAATGTGGACATGGATCAGCTCCTGATCCTCACTCCTATGGCCAGGGTGATTGCTGCAGTGTGATGGTCCCAGAGAATGGGAATTATCCTTTGATTGAAGAGGTGACTGAGTTTCAGAAAGAGGAGTTGCTGGAATGGTTCATTAATGGATCTGATCTCAACACAACCATCTGGGTGCTGCTAAATCTGATGAAGGAGTTTCTGACTCAGTGGGGGCTTATTTTTGTTTCACTGGCGTTTGAGCTTCCAGAGCCCCTTGCAGCAGTAAGGCGACAATCCCAATAATACTGAGAGGTGCTGAAACATGCAGACTGCCCTCTCCCAGCTGGTGTTCCAGGCACAAAGTATCACTTACCTGTGCCTATGTGTGTCACACAATGGATCACACCTGGTGCTTTCTCACTGTATCCTCTGGTACCAGCCTTCTGCTCCCTAGGTCCCTTCTCTCTCCACCTCGTCCCTGGCACTTTCCTCTTCTTGCTAACTCTCTACCTTCAGTCTCATCTGCTCCTTCCCTCTCTCATTCCTTCCTCTCTGTCTCCCCCTTCCTTTCTTCCTCCCTCACCCTTCCCCAGTGTCGTTGTTCTTCACTCCTCAGCTCAAGGGCATCCACTTCCTGCATCTCCACCTCTTTTCTGACCCTCTCTTGCTTTTTCCTAGGTGGTACCATGGGCATCTGTCAGGCCCTGCAGCTGAGTCACTTCTCCAGGCCAAAGCCACCCCTTGGACCTTCTTGGTGCGGGAGAGCCTCAGCAAACCTGGGGACTTTGTCTTGTCTGTCCTCACTGACCAGCCTAAACCTGGGTCTGATGCTCCAGCTGGGGCAACCGGTGCCTCCGGGCCCCGGCTCAAAGTCACACACATCAAGATCATGTGTGAGGTGAGCAGTGGGAGGGCAGGAGGAGGGGCAGTGGCCTGATGGATGTTACCAAAGTGGCTGTCACAATTTCTCCTATTTCTTTCACGTGGCATGAGGAGGTTCCAAGGAGAGAATGCAACTGCCTTTAAATGAGATTGGAGGGCAATACACCTTCTCTGTTTCTTTGATCCACTGAGAGCACAGTGCCATGAGCTCCGTGTGCTGAGGGCAGAGTCCTCTGACCTCCCTGCCAGAGGAAATGCTTTCCTAGACGGTGCAGTATGGTGCCTATAGATCTGCACCCCAGCACTGCCTTTTTCCTGAGCTTTTCATCAGTTTTGTCTGTGGGACAGACTGAGAGAGTGGGGGCTGTGCAGCCTGGAGAAAGCTCTGGGGAAATCTTAACAGTACCTTCCAGTACATAAAGGAGGCTTATGAGAAAGCTGGAGAGGGGCTTCTTACAAGGGCATAGAGTGATAGAGCAAAGGGGAATGCCTTCAAACTGACAGAGGGCAGGTTTAGATTGGATATTAGGAAAAAATACTGTGAGGTTGGTGAGGCACTGGCACACATTGTCCAGAGAAATTGTGGATGCCCCATTCCTGGAAGTGTTTGATGTTAGGCTGGAGGGGGCTTTGGGCAGCCCGGTGTAGTGGAAGGTGTCCCTGCCTATGGCAGGGGTGTTGGAATTAGCTGCCCTTTATCATACCTTCCAACCCAAACCATTCCATGATTCTGTGAATGAGTGAGACATTGCACGTTCTTCCTCTGTTTAGAATGGACGCTACACAGTTGGAGGTGCTGAAATGTTTGACAGCTTGGCAGATCTGGTGGAGCACTTCAAGAAGACTGGAATTGAGGAGATGTCTGGTTCCTTCGTGTACCTGAAGCAGGTAAGTCCAGTTTCCTGTTTTTAGGTGCCCTTTGGAGGGACTGATTTGCTGTTTGTTTTTGCTTTATGTCCCTTTCCTTCTTTTTTCCACAGTGCACAGAGGACACTTTGCTCTCCAGCAGCATCTCTCTCTCCCTCTCTCTCACCAATTGTGTTTTCCCATCCCCAGCCCTACTATGCTACGAGGGTGAATGCTGCTGACATTGAGAACAGAGTGCAGGAACTGAACAAGAAGACAAGTTTGTCTGAGGAGACGTCCAAAGCTGGATTCTGGGAGGAATTTGATGTAAGAAACTGCTGGGGGACATTATTCGGCTTTTTGGGAATTCTGCATACACCACCTCATTCTCCATCCTCAATTTCTTCCTGTACATAAAATTCCTGTGTGTCCTGTCAATTTATTTCTGAAAGAAGTCTCTATTTGGAACCTGTTCCCCTGGGGAATGAGTCTCATCTTTAAGTGGACCCAGTGAGGCAGAAATGTGCTTTTTTTATGGTTGGGTGAGTGAGTCACCAAGACAGTAAGGGCACAAACCTCGGACTTCTCAAGTCTAGGTTTGGTTTTCACTTCTCCCCCACAGCATGCCCATGTGTCATCAGAGCCACCACTGTGCCTCCTACTGCCCACCTCCCCTGTCATACATTGTGGCCTTGCCATGACAATTCTTTCTTCTGCTCTCAGAGCCTGCAAAAACAGGAAGCCAAGCACCTGTTTGACCGTCATGAGGGCCAGAGACCCGAAAACAAGAGCAAGAACCGATACAAGAACATCTTGCCCTGTGAGTCTTACTTCTCCACTACAAAAAAAAACCAAATGGACACAGACAGGCAATGAAGAGCTGTCCAAGCCATCCCTGCCTCAGCCCACTCTGTCCTCCAGAGCAGGTTATGAGCTGTCTGGCACTAAGGATTTAAGAGCTGATGAGGGAGGTCACAGCCTTTTCCTCTCCTTGAAAGGAAGGAGGGAGGATTGCATCAGACTCATTAGCTTCTGCAGTCCATCACAGAGGCAGAGAGATGGGAGCATAGAGTGAGATTGGTCTGAGCCCAGAGAGGGAGAGCTGAGGATTTGGGGCATGCACTGGGAATCATGACTGAGGTGGCACAGGGCAGGGAGGGAGCTCCATGTGGCTGTGCATGGAGTATCTCATTGCATTGTTTATTCTTTCACTGCACCCCCAGTTGATCACTCCAGAGTCATCCTCCAGGGAAGGGATCCAAATATACCTGGATCTGACTACATCAATGCCAACTATGTCAAGGTGAGATTCTTGAAAGATGACTCTGTGCTCAAAGCAGGGGAAGGCCTGCCTGCTCCTGCAGCTCTCCTGACTCTCCCCTGTCTGCACTCAGAACACCCTGATCAGCCCAGACGAGTGCACCAAGACCTACATTGCCAGCCAGGGCTGCCTGGATACGACAGTCAATGACTTCTGGCAGATGGTGTGGCAGGAGAACACACGCATTATTGTGATGACAACACGGGAGGTAGAAAAAGGCCGGGTAAGTAGCAGTCTGGAGGTGTCTCTTTATCCTTCCAATCATTGCTCTGCTTTTTCTCTCTCTCCTGCCTTCTGCCCATCCTTACCCTGCTCTCTCTCTGCCCACACAGAACAAATGTGTGCCTTACTGGCCAGAGCTGGGCAGCACGAAGGAATATGGCCCCTACCTTGTGGAGAACACCGGGGAGCACGATGCCCTGGAGTACAAACTCCGGCACCTCTGCGTGTGCCTGAAGCATAATGTGAGTGTGGGTCAACAAGGGCTGCCATCCAACCCCTGGCTCTAACAGCCACCACACACCTAAACCTGGCAACTGCTGGCTGCTGTCATGATGCTGCTGTTTTATCATTCTTGGGGATGCTGTTTTACCAGTGGAGTCCTTTGCTATTCTCAGAGCAAGGCTGTGCGTGAGATCTGGCACTACCAGTACCTGAGCTGGCCTGACCACGGTGTGCCCAGTGAGCCGGGAGGAGTCCTCAGCTTCCTCGACCAGATAAACCAGAAGCAAGAGAGCATCCCCAACGCAGGGCCTATTCTGGTACACTGCAGGTTGGTACAGAGGCCAGGGTTTGAAGCATCCTCCATCCCTGATCCAGGGTGAGATACAGAAAGTCTGTCCTGTTGCTTCCAGCTGTACCCCAGGACTTGTGAGTGAAGCATATGCCAGTCCCAATATTCGCTTTTTTCCTCTTCGATGCCCCCACACAAAATTCTCTACCTGTTGAACCCATGACTCTTCTGTGGCGTTGCTGAACAGCTGCTACAAGAGTCACGTGCTTCCCCAGAAGCAGCTGCATTTTGTTTCAGGAGCTGTCTTGCTCTGACCTCTGCTTGTCCTCTGCTTGCAGTGCTGGGATTGGCCGCACTGGGACCATCATCGTCATTGATATGATTGTGGAAACAATCTCCACCAAGGGTAAGAGGACCCCAAAAGATCTCAAAATGAACTGGACTACCCAGTAGTGCTTTGCCCTTAAGTTCAGCTGCAAAGGGATGAAAACTCTCAGGTATCAGTGGGAGAAGATCCTGCCACAGCCCTAAGAAAGTTGTTCTGCTGGATCTCTGTACCATAGCCACTTATTATGGCTTCAGCCTTTCCTGAGCTTTGGCTCTTCCTCCAAGGCCAGACTTGAAAGATACTGAGCAGGGGGAGAGCCAGGAGGTCCATACAGGAATAATGAGTATGGAAGGAGGTGGAAACTTCTTGACTGTCCTCCACTGTGGCTGCTTTTGGCAGAGAACTGGGAGAGGGGGCAGTGAACACGTCCACAAGCTTTTCTGTTGCTCCTTGCTAGGGCTGGACTGTGACATTGACATCCAGAAGACCATCCAGATGGTGAGAGCCCAGCGATCTGGGATGGTGCAGACAGAGGCCCAGTACAAGTTCATCTACATGGCCATCTGCCAGTTCATAGAGGCAACTAAGAAAAAGCTGGAAGTTATCCAGGTGAGACAAAAGGGGCTGCCCTGTGAGCCTAAGCCCTGCATGGTGCTGGCTCTGAGCCCAAGTGCTCTGTTTCACAAGCTTTAAGTTAACACTGGCACCTACAAAGACTACACTGGTGCAGTAAGATCTGAGTCCCTGTTCCTCTCTTCTAAGACTTTTAAATTCAGGGGACAAGTTCATTAGCAGCAGTACCATTCCTTTCTGAACTGTTAGACAGCACTAAGTTTCAATGCAGTTACCTCAACTCTGTTCTGAATAACATCATCAAGTGCTGTTTTGCTACAAACTCAGTTTAGGACAAGCAAAGACTTTCCTTGCCTCTTCTTTCCTCTTTGTCTTTCACATCCCAGTTTTGCAGCTGCAAGATCTTTTCCTGCTCTTTGGTAAGTGGTGTCTTTTCTCTCTCCTTGTAGCCTCTGGCAGCATCCTGTAGCTCCTGGTGTTTTAATATTCTTTAACTGAAATTTGGCACTTTTAGGTGTTCCAGTGCCTCCAGAGATTTGTTGCCCCACTGTTGCCTCCTGTACAAGGCTGCGTTTGCAGCTGCTGCTCACCTCTGGCAGTGGCAGAGTGCTGAGCCCAAGCACTTCAGCAATCCACCAGCTTCACTGAGATCCTGGCACAGTGGTGTTTAACAGCCTGAACTCTTCCATGGTTCCTCAAATGCATCTCCCAGACCACACTCTTCTGTTTTTTTCTCTCCTGCAGTCTCAGAAAGGCAAGCCAAACGAGTGTGAGTACGGGAACATTGCCTACCCCCCTGCAGTGAGGAACGTGCATGGCAAGGTTTCACGAAAACCCTCCAAGTAAGAGCTCACCTAAAGCAGAGACCCAGCTCTGCTTGCCTTTGGCAAGTCTGCCTGCTGGCTTGGCTGGCTTTTTGCTCTTCCTCACTTTTTCCCTTGTTTTTCTCTGGTCTTACAGGCAGAAAGAGGAGTCAACAGTGTATGAGAACTTGGGGAAAAAGGAGGAGAAGGTGCGGAAACAGCGCTCCTCAGAGAAGAAGCTGAAAGGCTCACTAAAGAAAAAATAGTCATCCATTGCAGGTAGCCTCACGAGGGTTTGAACCTGGGCTGCAGGACTGGAGCTCACATCCCAGCTGTGAGTGTCTTGCACTCCTTGCTCGTGGACTGGAACGAAGCCTTCCCCTTCTCTTGTGTGCCAGCTTTCAGTGCCCTGAACCAGAGCCCTTTCCAGCTCAGCTGACCGACTCCATGGTCCCCTGCCTGTGCAGGCGAGCAAAGTCTCTCATTGCCCCCTCATCATCCACTAGCAGGAAAAGGTCACACCCCTCCTTTCCTTGCTCCCTGAGCACCGGGGCCCAAGTTCACCTCTGCTGTGTCAGCTTCAGTGGAATTCTCAGGGAAGGGCTAAGGAAGGTCATCCCAGGAGCTGCATCTCTGCCCACTGCTATGGGGTAGAGTTTAGCCTGTTTGTGTTCCCTGAAGCCTCAGCTTTTCAAGTATGGAGGTTCTGGCCTGTTTTAGCTCAGCTCCTCTGCAATTCAACAGGAGACTTCCTCTTTCTTTAATACCAACCTTCTGCCCCTCTTACCCTTTTGCTATCTCATCCTTCACCTGGATGCTGTAAATATACCAGAATTTGATGTGATGGCCATGTTTTCTTCTTTGTTTGTAAATAAACTTGTATTTGTTTGACTACCTGGTCCCAAATGGTTTTTTTTTCTAATTTCTTTGAGTATTAGCTGTACTCCTGATTTCACCTGCAGTCCTGCAAAAACTTAAAAGGATGGCTCCAGCCTAGTTTTCCTGATTTCCTGTTGCCTTCAGCCTTCTGAACAGAAGCTGTGACCCCAAGTATGGTGGCTCCCTGGTGTGTGGCTCAAGTGTTGGTGGTCATGAGGGAAGTCTGAGCACGGAAAGTCAGGCGTGACAAGCTCCGACCCAAATTTTGCACCTCAATTTTACTTGTGGGTTTTCAATACTTGAACAAAGCCACAGCTGCTCTGACCTCGTGCTGGTGACAGTGCCACTTGCAGCAGCAGCCTGGAACAAAGGCTCCCGGAGCCCCCTTCCCACCAGGAGTTATACATAATACCTTGGGAGGAAGGACACTGCTTGCTGTCATTAGCTATGGCAAGAAACTTGGTTGGAAGCATTTGGAAAACAGAAGGGGAAGGGGCTGAAGTCCTAGTCTAAGGAAACACCTACCTTTGCCTGAGGCGCCTGGGTAGCTTCAAAGGACAGGATCCAATTGTCTTCCTTCTTAAAAGGTTGCCACAGCCTAAAGCAAGGCATACCAAGGGTTAGCTTAAACTGCCTGAAGCTTGAAAATGAAGGTATCTTGTGGAACAAGCTCAGGTTACTGAGAACCTCATTTGTGTTCAAATCCGAGCTTACTGTGTCCATAATGTCCAGCCTACAGAAAATTTAGACTGAACAAGAACTTTCCTGATTGCACATCAAGAAATACAGCACTGACATGAGCAGTCCACTCTTCTTTACATAGGCTCTGTTACACACAAATACTTTGGGGTGAGGGGTGACTATTTGAGAATGCATTTTCAAAGCTGGTTCAAAGAATTTGTGCTTCCTTGACATTGCAAGTCAAAACATATGGGTGTTACTTATGGCTCTGACTGACAGTAAATTTTAAACCAGGAATCCATAGATTATATCTGTTCCTTTAAACATCTTGCACCCTACTTCACCAGACAGAGAAGTCCCTAAAGGTCTCTTCTTCACTAGAGAGCTCAAGTTGGACTTGTTTGTAAAAACAGATGGTTGGTTGTAAACAGACACGGTCTTGTGGGTGGCTGTCTTGACCACTGCGATCATGAAATAGCTGAGTTTAGTATCTTGGTGATATGAGAAAAATAAGTAAAGCTACTCCCCTGGACCTGGGGAATGCACTTAAGTCTGTGGGGCCCAATGGGATTCCTCCCAGGGTACTGAAGAGTTGGCCAATGTAACTGTGAGACTTCTCTTAGTTGTTAGTCAACAGCCTTGGGAATCTGTGTAAGCTGACATGGAAGCTGGCAAATGTTGTCCCAGTTTTCAAGAAGGGCAAGAAAGAAGACCTTGGTAATTACAGGTCAATCAGTCTCACTCTGCTGCCTGGTAAAACTATGGTGAAAATTAGTCTGGAAGCTATCAAGAGGAAGACTTGAAAGAAAACACAGTCGTTGATCAAAGTGTGCACGAGTTCTTGAAGGGAAAGTCACGCCTTACCAACTTAACAGCCTTTCACAAGGTTACCCATGTAGTAGTCAAAGGGAAGGCAGATGTGAGTGTTTTTCTGGTTTAGGCAAAGCTTTTGATAATCTCACCCTATCCCTCTGGACAGCATTCAGCGTGCAGCCAGACATATGCACAATTCCATCCATACGAGATTTAAGAACAAATGCCAGATTCAGCACAGAATGTTGTAATCCTGGATGTAAATACAAACTGAAGAATGAGACTGGGCTGCAGCCCTGCAGAAAAGGCTCTGGGCATTCTGAGTGATGGCAGGCCCTGCCAGGTATGATATGCTGGGGTGTACTAGGCACAGATCAGGTAGCTGGCCAGAGAAGTGAGGGTCCCACTGCACCCAGGTCCAGCCACACCATCACTACTGTGTGCAGTTTCATGCTCCACAATACAAGGAGGATATAAAAGTATTATAATGTGTCCAAAGGAGGGCAACAAAGACAGCAAGAAGGGTGTGACTTACAGAGAGCAGCTGAGGATACAAAGTTTGTTCAGCTTAGAGAAGATCAAGGGCTGACCTAATACCTCATCAGGGGCAGCAGAGAAGGAGGTGCTGATCTCTTCTCTTAGGTATCTAGCAACAAGACAAAAGGGAATGACTTAAAGCTGCATAGGGGGAAGTTCAGATTGGATATCAGGAAAAAAGTCTTCATTTACAAGGCTACCAAGCTCCCCAGGAGAGCAGTCATGACCAGTGACCAGGAGCGTATTTCTTTCTTCTTTTCCTTTCCCTTTATCATTCTCATCCTATTTTCAACCAAATAAAATCTCTGTTCACCTCTCACTACATAAAATAACCTCTTTTTTTTCCATGCACTAAGCACACTTAGACACAATATAAATTTGGGTTTTTTTTTAATTTTTACAAATATTTGAAAGCATCACTGAGCAGACAGTGACACAATTAAGATATTCCAGCAGTGACAGGCACCCAATGAATGGCATTGTCCTGAATTCAGTCCCAGGTTCTCTTGGGATCAAGAGTGAAAGAGAAACAAAATTTACTACAAAAAAAAAAAAGCCTGGTGCTGATGGCAGAAGAACTCCCTCATTTGGCCAGAAAATAATTTGATATCCTACACAAATCTAAATATTAAGGAAGATTAGAGGCAAATGGGTTAATATCAGTAAGCCCTTTTGCCCCCCCTCCAAATGTAACTGGTGGGACGAGGAAGGAACTGCAGCTGCCTAGAGGCAGAGCCCACTCCTGTAACTGAATCACCACAGATGGAGCAGGGGCATGGGGACCAAATCTGGCTACTGGATTAAAAACTTCATTGTGAGGACAAACAATACTAGTGGAGGGAGTTCAAAGATCCTCACTCTTATCTTCTGCTGGTCAGCGACGCTGGTTCTAGGAATCTTCAGCTTCTTTCATTTCTTCCCTTTGGGTAGAAGACTGTCACTGAAAGGGAGACAGAAGGGAGTCATCATTCCAGAAAGCAGAAGCAAAGTTGTACCAGCCCCTCAATATGGATTCTAAAGTATGGAGTGTCACACCCAAAGGATCTGGACTTTCAAGTCCAGACTTGGACTTCCTATTAGGCAGCGTTTTTTTCCAAAGTTCCTTAAATTTTCAGGAACAAATATGACAGGATCTGGTCAGAGGTGAGGAAGAAGGATGCTATAATTAAAGACTCCACAGGAAAGAAACCAACTCTGGCTTCACTTCTCACTTTTGAGAAATCGAAGCTTTTAGCTGCATCCTGTCAGCTCAGCTGGCACTGCCTTTTTCAGTAAACATTGCACAGATCAGGCAAAGCCACCAAACTCCTGACAGCTCTGGCAGCAGGAAATGGGGTGTTCTTGAATGAACTGGAAAGCTTTTGGAGAATAGCAAAAGCATCTTCCCTAGAGATCGTCAGCCCAAACCAAGACAAACTCCCACGATCATCTGCCTGCCTCCTTACAGCCCTGTGTGCCATAACCACAGGATGCCCTGTACATGTGATAGATCAGAGAATGCTTCACAGCTACTCCTGCCTTTCCCATGCAAGGCTCCTGGTGAGGCACACATGGAGCTCCAATCACTGCACACTCCATGTATGTGTTTGTGTGGTCCCTGCAAGGAAAGCTTCAAGTTTCACACCACAAATGGGAATTGAGGTAAAGACTGGAATCAGCTTGCTGGGGCCAAAACAGCCCAGGCCAGAAACATCCCAGGAAACAGCAGCACCCTGGCTCCAGTACTAACAAAAGGATCAAAATGTACAGTGCCTTACCTTCCTCTGTGTCAGCAGGTGCAGTAACGGGTGGAGGGTGGGAAACAAACAAACAAACAAACAAAAAAAAAGGATAAATTGATTAGATTTAACAAAAATCCCCATTTCCACAGTAGGAGAGGCTGCTCCCTACTTGGCTGTATCCTCTGGAATCAGGCTCTTCTCAGAAAAAGATCCTGAGAGAGTTCCAGAAAGGGGAGCAGCTTCCCAGGAAGGGTGCAGACAAACCCAGGCACCCAGCCCTTTACCTGGTGAAGGCCTCATCCTGTAGGTTCAGTACCAAGTTATCTGCTGTGAGATACACACGGTTTTGTGAGGCAGCAATCTGAAAAAGAAATCCATGACAGACATGGCATCAAGGACTAAAAATGCACATGGTGGATAGCACTAGGAATCTATCTCCCCCTACAGATACAGCACTCTTGTTTCTTTCACTTCAGATCTCAGTTAAATCAATGCAATTCCCCAAAATTACTCCATAACTTCCTGACTTCCCATCCCAGGGCCATCAGACTTTCTAAAAGAAGTGCTCATTCTGTCCCTCTGTCACAAAGACCTTTGATCCCACATTTATCTGTCCCCCCTTCTCAGCCTGCAGGCAACCAGAAGCTTTTGGTGGCTGTAGCTGAGGGTGGGTGATGGGAACTGATGTGGATCTGGCCTTGTCATATGAAGGGCATGAACTCTGAGCCTCACATCTAATTGCAGATCCTTGCTAAGTCTTAAGCTCTACTTGAGCAGAGAAGGGCTGGGCAGGAACAAAGATCAGGACAGGGCAGATCACATTCGCCTTAAATTCATCATGTGGCCACTGGGTTGGGGGAAGCACAAGGACTGCAAAAGGACTAAGGGAATTCTGTGCCCCAGCGCTCACCGTTTTTGAGATGTTTTGAGCAGCTCGGATCTTACGTAGCTTGATGTAGCCTGGATTCCTGCTGAGAGCTTCCCCAAGGTACAAGGGAACAAAAGTTAAGGAAAATCTCACAAACAGAAGCCGCTTACCCTCAGGGAATTCTTCCTAAGCCACATTAAAGAGCATCTTAGTGGGTAAAAAGCAATCTTTATCCCGGTAACATAGGCCTTTGTGTAGGCATATTTTTACCTGGCCAAATGAAGAACATGATGGATTATGGTCACACACAGCCAATAAAAGTTAAACTTTACAACAAGGAGCCAGGCCCATGGCCTTCCCTGCTCTGACCTGTAACCTCAGACGAACCTCGCTCCAGCCAACTGCAGAAGCGGAGAATAAAGAACAGTGACCTACTTGAAGCTATCATCCGATCACAGTCTCCTAAGCATGAGCCCAATGTGACACATTCTCAGGGCTGCCAAGCTCCCAAGCCACATCCCACAAAATCTCCCGAAGCAGGATATCATTTTGGCAGCTGTTGCTTCCCCCTCAGCCTGAACTATCTTCTGCTTCTGCTCCTGCTTGGCCTTCTCCACCAGGAACTGGGCGCGCTGTGCCTCCTGCTGGGCTGTGGGGAGAAGGAACACAAGCATTGGAACCACACTGTGTCTTCCATCAGAACCTGAGAGCTGAGAACCAGGGGCTCTGCTTCCCAAGGAACCAGTAACATTCTGGGACCACATCCAAGTACAAAATGTGTCTGAGAGCACTCTACTTTTCTTTGAGTAAAACCCACAGCACCCAGACCCTCCACATGTAACCCCCACAGTGAGTGGCAGAGCCCCAGACTGAAGAGCAACCTAGTCTTGGGAACTCAGTCCCTCCAATGGTCTATTCCATTAGCTATGGCTTTCTGGTAACACTTGTAAAATAAACCTGTTCAGCTCTGTTGCTAAGGAGGCTTAAAGATTTGCAACCCTGTACCTGTACTCACACAGTGACACAGCAGTGACACACTAGCCCAAATTCCAACTTCCTGTTCAATAATTCAGTGAAAAGGCAAAGGCAATCCACCCTTTCCAGGCACCAATGGAACTCACCCACTTGCTTAGCCTCCACAGCTGCCGTGTATTCACGACTGAAACTAAGCTCTGTGATAGCCACATCATCCAGGATGAGGCTGAAATCCTTGGCTCTCTCTGTCAGTTCTCGCCTAATGAGCAGAGACACCTGAAACACAAACACAGCACCGAGAGTAGAACCAAGCATGGGGTGTTCCTCACTTCCTGCACGTTCCAAAGGTGAAGCACAAACTGCTCTGCACAGTGTCAGGAGAGACATTCCCTAACCCAAGCTCCAAACCACGGAAATCAACAGCACCTCTGAGTAATAGATCCACAGCCACAAAAAGCATGTTCAAAACTCTATTACAGCTCATTTGTAGTTACTGCTTAACTGTTCTATGCAAGCAACATAGAAAGTAAAAAACCTTGAAAGCATCTTTTGCTTTCACATCCTACCACATCTAGTTCCACAGTTCCCGCAGTTTTGGCAATAAGCTTTTCCTTCTCCACCCTAGAATTGCACTGTTTGCAGGCTGTGTTTTCGAAAGTGTATTCCAACACAGAAAAAGAAATGACCACAAAATTGTTTTAACCCATATCACACCTTCTTATTACAGTAGCTACTTGTCTAGTGTAGCTACTCCACTTTTTTTGGCTGTTTTGGGTGGGTGTTGCTGTCAGATACTTTGATTTATTCCTCATTTATTTGCCAGCACCTTTTTCAGGCAGGCTGGCAAGTCCTGCGCCAAATATTGACTTAAACAGAAACTATTGCTACAGTATCACATGCTTGGCCAGTCGAGCATCAGCTTTTACTTTCACTGCAGCTGTTTCTGAGCAGAACTCCAAATAGTGACAGAAACCTTTCCTGTGCGAATTGCGAGTGCACAACTACATAAAGTCACTTAATTTTCTTCTGATTATCAACCCCTTCAATACATATAATTTTATAATAACGAGCACTGGATGGACACGTGACAAGAAGGCAAATGCAACTCCGTTTGTTCAAAAATTTCAGAGACCAAAGAACAATTCTTATCTGAGATCACAGATATTTAACAGCCTTTGCTTCCAATTCAGCCCAAACCCTCACAGATATTTTGCTGTCCCATCCTCTCCATGCATTCTCTTTCTACATGAAGACTAACAAATCCCTCCAGTGCACTCCATGTGGATGAGCACAAAACCCCAAAGCCCCTGACCAGGGGGAAACATAACATAACCTGGACACTCAGTTCTACTCTTTATTTCTTTGGTCATGGATCAGAGATGCGGTCTCTGATAGTTAAGAGATGCTTTGTGTTTAATCTAACAACTTTTCCTCTTCAGCACCCTCCTGATCCTGCAGAACCTCCTCTAAGACCTTTAGAAACAAGACCAGCACTTCCTCTCTGTGCCAGCTGCCACAGGTGATGAGAACTCTCAGAATCCCTGGCAATCAAACCACAACATTACAAACTTTCACAAACAGGTGTTTTTAAGGTAGCTGTTTCTACTGTTTTGCAACACTCCCCCAGATGACACTCTAAGCTTTTTCTCGTCAGTGCCTGCAGAGAGTGCCAAGAGGATGGACTCAGACTCTTCTCAGTGATGCCAAACAACAGGACAAAAGGCAATGGGCAGAAACTGGAACACAGGAAGTTCCACCCGAATATATGGAAGAACTTCCTCACTGTGAAGATGACAGAGCACTGGAACAGGTTGCCCAGAGAGATTGTGGAGTCTCCCTCACTGGAGACATTCAAGAACCATCAGGATGCAATCTTGTGCCATGTGCTCTAAGATGGCCCTGCTTGAGCAGGAAGCCTGGACCAGATGACCCCACTGTGGTCCCTTCCAACCTGACCCATTCTGTGATTGTGACCAGAACTGTTTGCTACCCTTCTGTAGCATCCACCACTGACAGGTTAATGCTTTGCTAACTGCCCATTCCCACTGATTTTCAGATCCTTCAAAACCATTTCATTTGCTCCAACATCCACTCTGAGATCTGTATTTTTAAATCTAGCTCCACTGACACCTGTGGACCATGACATAAAACAGCCCCCCCGTCCCAGTGTTACATTCAGGTGCAGTTTTGCACTCTGTGTTCAAACGGACCCAGTTCTCTCCTCAGAAGCTGCCAATACAAGTACTGCGCTTGTAACAGGATCAAACCATACCAAGTATTTATACCTGTATTGGAATCAAACATGCTTTCCACGTGGGTGCACCACCCCCCAGCTGAGCAGGGTTATCCTTTCTTTACCTGTCCCAACGCTCCCCCCACCCGCAGCTCAGCAGTTTTGCCGTGGCAGGGCTCACCTGGGCTCTCTGTGTGATGAGCTGCGAGGCGTTGAACTTGGCCACGACGCTCTTGAGCACCTCGTTGACGATGGAGGGCAGCACCCGCTCCTCGTAGTCCAGCCCCAGGCGCTGGTACATGCTGGGCAGCTCGGCCGCGTTGGGCCGAGTCAGCACCCGCAGAGAGATGTTCACCATCTGCAGGTCTGGGCGACAGGGACAGAGTCAGGGCCAGCACAGGGACTGCTCATCTGAAGCTGTAGCGACGGGACAAGGAGTAGTAGTGCAAACTGGGGGTAGGGGCGTTTTGATTGGAAATTCGGAAGAAGGAGGGTGGTGAGGCACAGGAACACGTTGGGCAGGGAAGCTGTGGACGTGCAAACCCTAGAGGTGTTCAAGATCAGGTTGGATGGGGTTTTGATCAACCTGGTGAAAGCTGTCACTAACCACGGCAGGAAATTGGGACTAAACGATCTTTAAGATTTATTTCAAGCCCTAAACGTTCCATAACTGTATGAAGAGCGCCAGAGCTACGGCCGAATTCCTGTCCCGTGCCTCCCACCTCGTGGCCCCTCTCTCTCACCTTTGGAACCAGTGGGGGAGGAGATTTTCCGCGGCCGCGCTCGGATGTCGTAGATGATGGGATACTGGAACCAGGGGATCCTGCGGGGGGCGGAGGCGCGTTAGGGGCGAGNCACTCGCCTTCCGGCGCGGCGGCCGCGGCATTCCGGAAGCGGGTCCGGCCGGAGCCAGATAGAGGGCGCGCCCCGGCGCCATCTTGGGTGGCCGCGGCGGGGAGGGCGGGGGCGGGGCGGGGGCGGGGGNGTGGGGCCGCGTGACAAAATGGCGGCGCCCAGGCGGCCACGTGGGGACGCGCCGGAGGAGGAGGATGGAGAAGGGCGTTCGCTGCAGGCCAAGCGGGCCCGCGGGCAGCGCCGGCTCCTGGTCGTGCTGGAGGGCGCGAGTCTGGAGACCGTGAAGGNCCTACCTGAAGTGCAGCCCTTCGGCCAGGATGGTGTCCTGCTGCACGCCGCCGATGCGGTTGAAGAAGATGGCCCGCTGGCCGCCCTCCACTGCGGGAAGAGAGCGGGAGCTCGGTCAGCGCGGGCGGCGGGCGCCAAGGCTCCGAGGGGTTTGGAGGGGACTCCACTCACCAATGAAGACGGNCTGCGGATGGCTTCGCTCCCCGCTCACCTGTCAGTGCTTTGGCCGTAGGTAGGGAAGACGTTCGAGCTTCTCAACTGCGACAAGCACAAGGCGCTGCTGCTACGGAACGGCCGGGACCCTGGGGAGGTGCGGCCGGACATCACCCACCAGGTAGGCACTGGGTCTGGGGCGCCTGTGGCGCTGTGGCGGCCTGGGCTGCTCGGGGGAGCCCGGCGAGAGGCGGCTCGAGGCCATCGTCCCGCGGGTCTGGGGGCCCGCTTGTGCCCTTGGAGCCCGGCGGCGAGTTTGGCCTCCCCCGCTATGCTCGTCGTTTTTAGGTTGAATCGCTGTTTGTGTCTGGGGTTGATTTCTTAGCATTGCAGCATCCATAGTCGGATGAGCCTTCAGCCTCAACATCGGTCCCTTTATTTGTGGGGGCTAACTCTCAGTTTTCCCTAGATTTCTCTCTCTTGTGCCTTGCTATTTCCGCTACCGTGTGCTTTTCAATTGCAGAGTCTCCTGATGCTCATGGACAGCCCTCTGAATCGGGCTGGGCTCCTGCAGGTTTATATCCATACCAAAAAGAATGTGCTAATTGAAGTCAACCCCCAAACCAGAATCCCAAGAACTTTTGATCGATTCTGTGGTCTCATGGGTAAGTGACTCAAACTTTACACCAGCTGCAGAATAATGCGGGAAGGTGGTCAGGATTGGAGGAACTTCAAAAACTGGCACCAACTTTAAAATGTGAAAGCCTCTTTCTGTGATGTTGCAGGGTGCATACCCCAGCTGTGTGTTCCCTTACCACAGCGGGGAGTGCCTGCAGGAGGTAGTGCTGTCAGCAAAATAACTTTTTTCAGACTGTGGTGGGAGCTCTAAAGGTGGACTTTTTGTGTACCTCAGCTCAGGCAAAGAACGGGATTCCTCCAGCAAATTCACACACAGCTAAAGTGATTTTTTTTGTTGTTGTTCTCTTTGCCAGTTCAGCTGCTGCATAAGCTCAGTGTCAGAGCAGCTGATGGGCCTCAGAAACTGCTGAAGGTAAATATTCTGTAACTGTTCACAGCTAATGTTGCAACGTTCTAACAGCGACGTAGCAGGGATTTTTGCGGGGGGGAGGTGTTTTTTTTTTTTGGTTGGGGATGTGGTTGCTGTTCTATTCCTTCGCATCACTGTGGGTTGTGGTTTCGGGGGGCTCTCCCACATCCTAGGTGGCTAGCAGGTGAGGTAGGAGCAGGTGCTGCAGGACGAAAACCCCAAATATTGCTGTCTTTGGAGCTGAAGGGTCTGTTTTCCTCACGTGAGCCTGGACGTTGACACTTTTTGGGTGCAGCTTTTAACATGTCAGAGGGAGGGGGAAATGAAGCTGTGATTAACTTGAACGGCTTCTGCTGTCACAGAGGGAAGGACTTGGATACATCTCAGGGACAAATGGCTTATCACGGTATGGGATTGGTCGGATGAGGAACAAGGGAAATGTTGCTGGAAATGCCAGCAAAGCAGCAGCCTGAGGAAGGGGATGGTGATGTCATCTTGGCACAGAACGCTCAGCCCCAGCCAGCGCAGCTGCCCGAGGACACGGGTCAGCAGCCAGGGAGGGACAAGGAGCAGCCTTGTCCACACAGGGCTTGTGAACCTGGCTCAAGGAACATGCCAGAACAAGGAGCTGCTGGGCTGCAGCAGGACCTCACTGCGCTGCTCCTCACACAGCAGCAAGATCCCCAGAAGTGAAGAACTAATCATCAAGAACTGATCAAGGCTGAAGTGCGTTCTGTAACTTCCTTCTGGAAAATCCAGATTCCCCAAAGAAGGAAAGGAGAGGGGTTTTAAATCCTAGCAGCAGCCTGCTTGCCAGTTCAGACAAAGGTTCCTAAAGGGCTCAATAGGCCCTCCATGCCCTCCTTCCATGGCTGTTTTAAGAGCATCTTCCAGACACACACCGAGCCTGGCAACATCTGGACACAGCTGCTGGGGTTTGTTCTGTCTCTCTGCCTGGGGATGCTGACCCTGCTGCAGCCCAGTGTGTACTTCACTTCATGGCTCCTCTGCAGGAGAAGGGGGTGTTTGGGATGCTCTTTCTGGGAGCAGTGCTGTGCCTCAGCTTCTCCTGGCTCTTCCACACTGCCTGCTGTCACTTGGAGAAGGTCTCGTGGACTTTTTCCATTTTGTGTTATACAGGAATTGCACTGCTGGTTATGGGGAGCTCTGCCACTCGTGCTACTGCTCCCCACAGCCCAGACTCATCTACCTCTCCATTGCTTGTATCCTGGGCATATCTGCCATCACTGAGCCTCAAGCAAAGGCCAACCCATCTGGGACTGGTTGTGCACAAGGACCTGGGTGCACTTGGTGGGTAATCCAGGGGGACAGGGAAACAGGATGTGTACCTCAAAGAGATTTGATTTTTGGGTGAGGGCAGTCTGTGATGTTGAACTATGAATGTAATGTTGATTGTGGAATGACACCACCAGTGTTTTCTGTAAATACCACGGACAATGAGGATGAACTGCTCAAGATGCACCAGTCAGGAGCTCCTGATGCAATCAATCTGCAACCAGCTGATTGATTTCTTGTTTGTCTGTTGTTTTAGGCAAACAGTGGATTTAGCTACATGTCACAATCTGTTACCTCTTCACCCCTATTAACTCTCTGCTTCCTGCAGGTGATTAAAAACCCTGTGACCGACCACCTGCCTGTGGGCTGTCTGAAGATTGGCACCTCTTTTGCAGCGTCGCAGGTGTCGGACCTGCGTGAGCTGGTTCCTGCAGCAGAGCCAGTGGTCATTGTGGTGGGAGCTTTTGCCCATGGATCAGTAAGTGTGGGTGTGTGTGTGTGTCCCTCATCTGGGGGTGTAAAAAGGTTTCAGTCTCGTTCTGAGTTATGGAGGTTTTATCTGCCCTTTTTTTGGCTTGGTTTCCCCCCCCACCCAGCCCATTTTTCCCCATAGGCTTGTCAAAAAATAAAGGGCCTAAACTGCAACATTTGGGATTGTTCTCCCTCCCAAGGGAGGGCATTAGTTGAGGGCTAGCAGTTTCTCTGCCGGAGAAATACTGTGCCTCTGCAGTTGTTAGGGTTGGAAGTGATCTCTGGAGATCATCCAGTCCAACCCCTCTGCCAAGGCAGGGTCACCTGGAGCAGGTGGCACAGGAACGTGTCTCGGTGGATTCTGAATGTCTCCAGAGAGGGAGACTCCATGACCTCCCTGGACAGCCTGTTCCTGTGCTCTGCCATCCTCATCATAAAGAAGTTCTTCCTCTTGTTTTGCTGAAACTTCTTGTGTTTTAGTTTATGGCCACTGCTCCTGGTGCTGTCACTGGACACCAGAGGAAAGAGTCTGGCACCATCCTCTCGGCACCCACCCTTGAGATATTTATGTGCATTAATGAGAGCCCCTCTCAGCCTTCTCTTCCCTAGACAAAACAGGCCCTGCAGTCTCTCCTCATAAGAGAGAGATGGTTCAGTGTCCTGATCATCTTCCTAGCCTTTGCTGGATCCTCTCCTGTGGCTCCTTGTCTTTCTTGTACTAATGGAGATGGGGCTCAGTGAAAACTTTTTGCAACTCAGTTATTTTTTTTTTCTATTTTTTCCACCCTCTTCTCCCAGGTCAATGTTGACTACACAGAAAAGATGGTCTCCATCAGCAACTATCCCCTCTCTGCTGCCCTGACGTGTGCTAAAATTACTACCGCCTTTGAGGAAGTGTGGGGAGTAGTATGAGCTTCTGCTGCTACTGCTGTCGTGATGGACTTGTATACAGTGACTTCACATTCTGGAAAGGCTCTTTAACTTGTCTGTGGACCTGGTGCAACTCTGAGCTCCTGGAAAAGACTTCAGCTTCGTCCTTGTAGCTTCTGAAGCAAAGAGACTTAAAACGGACTGCCCCACTGACCCTTTTTCCTCCTATTAAAGATACCTTTTTTGGTTAAAAAGCGCTTGTGAATTTTACTTTCTCATATGTGGGCAGGCTGGATCCCCTTATAGCAGGGACTTGGCCCAAATTTGTCACAGAACTGGAATTCTTAGCTGTGCCCTGCTCACCCTGGCGTCACTCGGTCCTGTAGAATCGCCTTGCTCGGTGGCATGTGACAGTTCACACTCCCACACCGAGGCACCCAAGAGGAAAGGAGCTGAAAGCCGGTGTTAAAAAGACCAGGAGCAATTTTTATCTTAGATGACAAACGTAGAAAAGTCAGAAGGTGGCTCCAATCCAACGCAGCACCTGCCGTGAGTGTGGTACAATCATCGGTATCAGCGGAGAGACGAGTGCCGGCTGCGGGGCGGCAGAGATAAGGCAACAGACAGAAGGTGGAGGGTCTCAAGGAGGCTCGCTTGGGTCCCCTCCTCTCGGGTCTCTGACCCTGTGCTTTCTCCTTCCCCCTCCTTGCGTTGAAAAAAAGTCATACTTCAACACAGCAAACTTGGCAGGTGATGCTTTGCTTCCGGAGTGTTAAATCAACTCCTACGAATGCACGGGTGGTACAATCTGGAAAACAGAGGAGCCCTGGATTTGCCTCGGTTGATTTGATGTTTGCCTTTCACCTTGGGCTGCAGCACTGCTGCCCCACTTCATCTCCTGGTCTGCACCTCGTACAGCCTTACCTTTTGGCAGTTATTCTGCTCTTTTTAGCTTTTCTTTTCGTGGCACAAGTAATCTGCGAATGTAAGGCAACACCAGCAGTAGGGTGAAGAACAACGTGTGGCCGCAGAAATAAATAGACCTATACACCTGCAAAGAGAAAGGAAGGGTTTGGGGATCAGCAACCAGCAGAGGGGATGGGAGCAAACAGGGTTGACCGTGTAGGGTCGTCTGCTTGTGGCTACTAAATACCTTCATCCATTTGTCCCAGGTGAAAAGGCAGAATGGCACCAGGGAGTAACCCATGAACATCCAGTGAATAGTCTGCTGCAGCACGTAGAAGATGGGCCGCAAGACAGTGATGGAGGCCAAAGTGCTTAGGGCAGGGCTGTCCCGAACGAGGTTCATGGCCTAATTTAAAGAAAAAAACCCCAGAATTGTCACCAGTTGGATGTCCTGTGGCTGTATATGCAGGCTAAGCAGCTAGTCTAAAAAAGTGGTCAAATACCCTGTCCTGGCCAAAGTTTTAAATAAGAAAATGCATTTTAATAAGGAATATTGTTCTCTCAGTACAGGGAGACTAACAGGCATTCTGCTCATGTGCTTGTCCTCCAATCTTTCCAGCTGCCAACCACTTCAGCTGTCCTCTGCTCATAAGCCAAGTTTTTCACTTTTCTCCCTGTCAGCTCCTGCAATATATTTATGGTTTGCCCATGCAGAAGGCAGCAACCTACTGAACTCTTGAGAACAAAACCCTGCCATGCTTGAAAACTAATTCCAAAGCCAGCAGCTATTTTTCATACTTTATCCAAGTAAAGCCTTCGGCGTGGCAGCTTCCAGCCTCAGGGGGAGAGGCTAACACAGGCCCCCCCAACCTGGTAAGTCAGACAAAGCGCACCTGTCTTTCCACGATGACTATAAGCAGCTCCATCTGAAAGCACACCAGGTAGCCAGAGTGCAGCCCGTGCCAAATGGCCAGGAAGAACAGGGCCAGGGCCTGTGACAGCAGTTTGTTGCCCAGGAACTTCAGGCGCTTGAAGATGTAGCTGGAGCAGAAAAGAAACAAAGTGCTTCCAGGTTATTGCCTGTCCTCCCCTGGCTGTGTCAGGGATGCAGGGCACAGGGGACCCAATCCCTTTGCACGCCCCGTGGTGACAGGAACAGCATGACCAGGGCAAAAACCTACATCAGAACAGTTTTAAAGAAAGCCCAGCTATAAGGGGCAGAAGGGGGTCAGTACATACAATTTAGCTGTGTGTCCCAGCACCAAAACCCATCTGAGTTTGGTATGGGGAGCACCAAGAGCCATGAGGCAGGAAGCAGCTGTCAGAGCAGCTCTGTAGCTGGCTGAGCAGGCAGGCAGCCCCAAGGGCTTGCTGTAGTCCCATTCTAGTCTCTGCTGCCATCAGCTGCTTGCCTTTATTAATGAACTGCCCTTCCAGGTGAATTAAAAGATCTCTCTAGCCCAGTAACCCAATAACCCGTTTCTAAGGGCACAGCAGCAAAACATGGAAGAAGGTGGAAAAACTGAAAACTGTCAGAGTCTTCCTCTAATGCTCCCACTCAGCCTAGGGTCTTGGTTCTGCTGACAGAACAGAACTGGCACATTATAGAAGGGGAATTTTGTCCTGCTCACCGTGCCACCCAAGCATTGGTGTTGATGTTGAAAGAAGCAATGGTCCCTGTGAACAAAGGTGTTGTCTCATACAGCCAGACCTTCATGTTGGCACAGGCATTCCACAAAGGCTTTCCATTCTGGTCTTTCCCATTGTACCCCAGACCAACAAGGATGCAGACACCTTCCTATCAAAAAATGCACAAGAAAGATAAGATGAAAATATTGCCCTTTTCTTGCTGGAGAAGCAGAGCTGAGGAAGTGCTGCCTCTCACTGTGTTGAGAGCATCACTAGAGATGGAACAAATGGATTAAAAACTGCCTGTTAGTTAGCTAAGCCTTTGCTAACTCAGAGCAAGCCGAACTGACCTGTGCTGATCTCCAGATATTTGGATTTTTTCCATTTAGTGCTAAGTCCAAGAGGCTTGGACCTTTACTCATTTGTCTTTTGCTTCTGGAATGACATCTAGACTCACCGTAACAAGCCAGCAAGTTACGTATTTGTAGAGCATCATTTTGCCCCAGATCAATATGTAACCACAACGGAACCAGAAAGACTTCTCCTGCAGAGGTAAGAGTGAAACAGAGTAAAAATAAAACGTGGAGTTGAGTGGCCATAATGACACAAGGTAAATGGGATCTCATCACTGTCTTTTGTTTTAATCTGATGTATGTGGTAAGACATATGGACTGGGCTGCACACTTACACATCATTCTCCTTCCTTCGGTAATATTTGGTTGTACTGAAATAGGTAGAGTTTGGGAAGATTCCAGGATTAGCATAATCACTGTGGAATTTACACAGAAATCCTTGCTGATAATCTGCCAGTAGGAATTATTTATTAGGAGTTCTCCAAGAACCTCAAAGATTCTGGGAAGCCGTACAAGTTACTCAAGTGAAATTCTTTGAACATAGTGGTTAAATGGAAGGTCATTAAAAGGTCATAAAACAAGTATGTTAGGTTTCCAAAACCAACAGTACCATTTAGGATCAATTATCTATTTGTAAAATTTGAAACAATTTGTTACTTGTTTCAGTTCTGCTTAGCACATTCCTGTTCTGCATCGGATGGAATCCACAGGACAGGCGGTAAAGCCAAATCAGCTGTGCAAAAGCTTATCACTGATTGCCGACTTATTTTTAAATTGAGGCAAAAAAAAAGAAATAAAAAAATTCCACTCTTGCAGATCCAGAGCCCCCCAGAGAAGTGGAATTCCTCCACACCCCACAAGGCCAAATGAATACATACCATGTAGTCATCTGAGGTGAGGTATTCATCAGAGATGTACGGGCTTGACAAGGTGTAGGTTACTAGAAACAAGAGACCCAGGCTCAGGCGCTTGAGAGCAGGCACGAAACTGACAAAGAAAAATACAGAGGTCAAAGGAATGCCTTGGAAAGAGACCATCAAATTCACAGCTTTAAATCAGAGGTGGAGAGGAGGAGGTAGGGGAGACAGCGGTAGGGAGTCACCACATTCCACTGCAGCAGCTGCCTCCATTTGGAAGCTGGGACGCAAACCTCACCAGGTTGGAACTGAGTCTGTACTAAAGATGTCAAATGGTTGTTGATGTTCATGCCCTGCAACAATGCTGGGACATTAAGCAGAGTTACGAGCAACTTTTGAAAGACTGCCTTGCCTCATAAATCACTTCTGGTGACAGCACTTTTGTGTCCAGGTAAGAAGGCAGTCTGCTGCAGGGAACGTGGGGGATTCAGCATTCTAGGATCATAGGAAGGGGAAGAAGCCAAGCAGCTTTGTATTACCTATTGGGTCTCTGGCCTGGAACGTCAGTCATCTCACCCCTTGCCAGTTTCTGATAGTCTGTCATGGAGAATTGAGGCCCAACCATGAAGGCACCATAGAAATAGGAGAATCCTGAGACCTCCAGTAAGGTAGGAACTCCCCGGACAGCAAATCGCCGCTGCTCAGGGGTCAGGAACTCCTGTACCAAAGGGAGTGGCATTAACATCATCCCAGGGGTTTCATACTAGCTCTGGATGTTATGTCCTCAGCCTGCCTCCTTACTGGTCTCAGTTCTTGCTCCCCATGGACATGGAACTTTACACTTTGTACTTCACGTCCATTCCTCTCTCCAGCCCTCTCGATCCCCACCCCCTCCAAACAGCAACAAGATCCAGTGGTTGAGACCAGTTGCACAGATCTCTATTCCCAAATAAGCTCCAAACATGGAAGGGATCTACTGACATGCATCCCTGGCAGCAGAGTAGGCATAGTAGAAGCACTGTATCTGACCTATTCCAGTCCCTGCCTGCAATTTCATGTACTCTCCCAAGACCTTATCATGCTACAATTCCGACTTCCTGATGCAAAAATTGTCTTTAAATAATTGAAGCTTCAGCTTAGGAAGTTTCAGCTTGACCTCACATTCCTGCAGTCAGCAGTGATTCCATGGATGCTACAGACTTGGTCAGGCCTCAGACAGGAGATGGGAATGCAGGTACTTGAAGCAGGATTGAGAGACTACAGCATGTGTAGTGCCCTCTCCCACAAGCTGTGCTGTGCAACTTCTCTGTTCCATCTGTCCTAACAAATGGTGAAGGGCAACCATTGACAAGGACATGGTAAAACTAATCAAAGGAAGATGGGAACTGAGATCCAGTACTGATGGTCTGCAGGTTCCACACTATCCACAAGACACAGAGCATCAGGGATTGGGAATCTAAAGCAATAGATTTGGGGGGAGGAGATGGTGGGGAACTTGGAAGGGGGCAGAGTAATATTCTGACATAACTGAAACAGTTTCTATCCATCTCTAATCACTGCTGTCTCTGTTCCAAATGATTTCGTTCCACTCTAGAATCCAGGGCCCTCAAACACTCACACAGGCTCCCCTCTCAGCTGTAGCTTTTACCTAACAATGCAGCTTGCTAACTCACATCCTTTGAACTTGATTTTCTGATCTCTAGCTCACTGGGACAGCATGGAATGACGGAGAAATGGTGTCTAACTCACCGGATCTTTTCCTCCATCATAGTAATCGATGGCCAGACCTAGAGGTGAGAAACAGTGACTTGAAGCCCTGGGATGGGCACAGCTTGCAGAGTATGAGACAGAGAAGAGAGGTATCACTCACCAATCAACTTAAGTGTCAAGACACAATGTGGCATTGTCCACTTGATGTCATAATGCTCTGTGGCTGTGAAGTAATATCCAGCCATAAGGTATGTCTGAAAGAAACCATTGTTTGGGTTATTCAAACTAATTCCTCCAGCTGGTTTTGATCTGCCTCCACTTTTCCACCCACAGTTGCTACTGAAGTGCAGAACTGAACAGAGGCCTCCCTTCTACAAACCCAGGGAGCAGGAAGGAAGGCTCACCATCTGAAAGAGGAATGTGGTGACCACGGCAGTGATTGTGCGACCCATTAGTCTCAGTATGAGGAACTGGATTAGGACACATATCAGGGAATGAAAGAACTGCATCCCTGCGGGCAGGAAAAAGAGAGACATAACAAACAGAAATTACATTTATAGGTCCTTCCAAATTGCAGCATGCCCTGGGCCAGGCAGCTCTCTCTTGCCAAACTCATCTTACCAAAATTGAAGTAAGCAATTGAGAGTCCTGTGAACACATTGTAGAGGTGAATGAGGTAGGCCTCCTTCTGGAAGAGGAAATAGCGCTGGAACAAGGCAAAAGGATATCCTGAGTAGAGAGAAAAAAAAAAAGAGTTGTAAATAAATTCAGACAAGTATTTGTTATGAGCCAAATTACAGCCTTCTTGAACATGTCATTAGGAACATGTACTTTACACAATACATTATCAACACAGGCCATGGTGTTAATTCCTGACACTGCATTTGCATCTTGGGAGACAGACTCCAGATTAATTACTCTGTACGGAAGAAAATACTTTAACAGGAACATAATTCTAGCAAAACTGACACTGAAATGCAAAAAATTACAGGATTTCAGTTTCTGGCTTCATTCATATATGAGATGGATAATGTTGAAATACATGAATCACACTTTAGCCTCTGATTCATTTCCAAATTCTGTGAAAAATACAATGAACATGGCAAGAAGCTAGATGAAAAAAAAAGGGGGGGGGGAAGGGAAAAGCTTTATGGTTAATACCATTACAATGTGCAAAAAAACTCAGTCCCACTCCCACCTCAATGAGTTCTTTCCCCTTTAATTTCAGAGCTCCTCAGGTGACCTCCAGTAAGATACTCTTGCTTTTCTAACTCTGCAACTTCGGATTTGCATCTGATTTGTGAAGTGCTGGGTACACAAAGCTGTAACTAAAATCCACTGGTACTACGCATGTGGTATTTTTGGAACAAAAAAAATCAGTCAGAAGCATTTCATATGGAGCAGCTAAGAAAAGTGGAAGGGTTTTTTTTTTCTTGCATTTTCTGTGAGGTAACTCCTAGTGTAAGTTGGGAATGCCTCCAGATTATTCATCTGTGGCTCAAGTGAGAAGCAAACATTTGTGGAGCACTCTGGTAGTACAGTGAGAAGCATCACACAGAACACCATGATTCAATTAAATTCTGTTGTCTAGGTGAGTTTCACAAAGCATGCAATAAACATTGCCACATATTAGACAGTAAATATAATATGTCTTAATACACAGTGGCATGGCAAACATTGCAATTAGTGTTCCTAAAGGCATGTGCACAGGGTGCTGAACTGGGACACCAGAAGCCACTTTAATTCTGGCATTTCGTAACTTTATTGCTGTACTTTGCAAGCCTGTGTGTTCTCTTATCCTGGTAAATTAATCACATACCACAACAGTGGCATCCACACTACTTATCATGCTAGCTGAAATCAGGAGCAGTGGATGGAGCTCTGCTACCTGCACTAATGGAGCAGTAGTAGCAGGAGGTGGTCATGTTTTATACGGAGCAGTAATAAAAGGTGATGAAATGCACATTGTGCCGAGAAGTGTATGATGGATGGAAGGCTTCCAGAAAGCAAGGCCAAGTCTAGTCACTACTGTGAGAGGAAATGAGAAACTCTGTCATGTTATGTACAATACACGTCTGGCAGTCTGGCAGTGCTAACAGGCTGGAGCCATTTTAAGGCCCTCTCCGTCCCCGCAAATCCCTTGGGAGGGAGCCCTGGAGTTGGGGACTTTTGGGCTCATGTTCTCGTGTGTCCAGATGTGTACCTGCTGTCTCCTGAAACCCAGCCACTGCTCCCCATTTCCTCAGCCTCCTGCCACCCCTTGTTCAGGTTTTCCCTGCCTCCTTGTTGCTGTTCCTTCCTCCTTTTGTGTCCCAAGCCGGTTTCCACGCCACAGGCTGCTTTCTGGCCAGCCCCACATACCACAGCCCTCCGCTCCCAGAGCCTGGCAACCTCCCTCCTGCACATCCAGCCTGCTCTCCCCTTCCAGAACAGCAGACCCAAACTCCCCTACAAAATGCCTCACCCAAGCCATCCCTCTCCCTTCCCACTCTTCCATGCTTTTTACACTTCTGTCCCATTCCCCCCACCCCCAACCATTGCTGCCCTGAACGCCAGCTGAGGGGGAAAGAGGGAATTGGCAAAGAGAGTTCATCACATGGGCTCTCTGGGGATACAGGAGTAACTCAAAGAATTAGAGCAATTCACATGATTTAAGAAAAAAAAAAAAAAAAGAAGTAGTATTTTCTACTGGCCTTTTTACTCAGAAACATACAAATGGGGATTCTTTGTTCGTGAGCCAATCTTCCTGCTGAAGTTTAATAAACATAGGAAGAACTGGCTTTGAGAAATGGAAAGTGGTAAAAAAATATGAAGTTTTACTGTCAAATTAGATCAAAAGTTAAAAGCTGAGGTTTACTGAGGAAAAATGTTTCCCCCTTATACAGGCAAAGCACAATTTATTGCTGTTCATCAACAGCATGGTTTTAAACCTTCGTTTTAAAGGGTCTCCCACTGTCTCAAAAACCACTAATATTTTGCAAAACAGTCAATTTCCATCAATTTTTTTTCCCTCTAGCCATTTCTACAGACTTAATTAAAGTATGACTGAATACTATAATGTAACTGGTGTTCCTACTCTTTCAGAGACCTGTCTCACTTGTCAGCCGTGCTCCTTTTTAGCTCCATGCAGGAGATCATGCCATGGTTTGGGTAATGCTGTTCTGAAGGAGAAAGAATGATGAATCCTTGCAAATAGAGAGCTACTAATACACACTGCATGTATGTTTTTAGAAACTACAAACTTAAATCCTGGTCTTGCACTACGTGGCTGCTGTTCCAGTTCAAAAGTCACAACATCAGCCTAAATCCTTCTGATATCCACAGTAACTTGTTGATACTCTGGACTGCAATTTACCCACAGTTTTGCTGCAAGAGATAATTTTCTGTTTTACAACTGGGCCAGTTGCATGCTGCAGATACAAACTTTAACCCCCAAACAGCTGTGGATACCGAGTAGCAATGGTCATTTTGATGTGGCCTGTGCCCTTTTGAACACTCATAAACTCTATTAAATAACAAACAATTTCTGCTGATAACAACACCAGTACTCCTGCCCCACTGCCATGTCTCTGAAGCAACCTGAATTAGCACAGCAGCTTCTGGAGTTATGGTTGCCTTCTGGCAAGCTGGATGGCACCTTTGGATGTGCCAGCAGCAGGACGCTGCGCTGCTTTGCCTCTGTCAATCTGAGCAACAGGACAAGAGCCCCTGCTCCTTGCTGCCAGGAGGCCCTGCCCAGCAGCTCCCACTCTGCCAAACTCCTCTGTTACTGCTCCCCCAGCAGAGTGGCCCGAGGCGGGAAAGCAGCTGAAACACTCCTGGAGAGACCAGCAGGGAACCTCTGATCCAAAGTCACTCTTCCCCACGCACCGCGGGGCTGAGAAACAGCCTGCAGGCAGAGCTGGGCTCTGCCTCTAGACAGACTTTCTATAGAACAGAATTAGCAGCTGAGATTTTTATTTTTTTTTTTACTTCACAGGAGCAAGAGGATGATCTCTGGTTAAGAGAACCACGTGATGGAAGTGATGGAAGGAAAGGACAAGCTCAGCTTCTTGGTCGCAGCCCTTTGGGAGAGTAATGGGCCACTGCACAAAGCCCAGGCTGTCCACAGATACAGGAATCTAATTGAGCTAAAGGAGTTAAACCATCATAAGGTGGATGAGGCAGGAGAAAGTTCTGCTAATCCCAAGCAAAAATAGTGCTGTCAAGTTTGCCATCTTCTGGACTGGGTGATTAAGGTGCCTCTCTTTTTCCAGAGATAAAGCTGCAAATAAGAACAGCAGAAACATTCTTTTCATCTCTGTGCCCTTTATTTCCCCTTTTATATGCACTAGCTCTCTCTCATCTTCAAGCCAGTACCTCTATTTTTCCTCTTCTCTCTTTTGTTGAACAGTTAACTCCTCCTTTGTTAACATCCAGCAGGGCAATTGTCTCCATTTTTTATAAGAATGCTAAAACTAAAAGGAAGGGGACAACAGAGAAAAAAAAGTGTTAAAATATCAGCCTTACCTAATGATTTGACTTCAAAGCTATTCCTTTCTGATTCTAACACTGCAAAAGTGCCACACCTTGTTTAACACTGGGTGCATAAACATGAGTATTTTAATTCAGCTCAGGATCTTACCTTGAAAGTCCACTTATGGTGCTTTAGTTTGCATAACAGAACTGTCTCAAAGCCTGTGAACAGGGCTCTCCTCACATGAAACTGGACTGAAAACACACTCCAATCAATGGGTGCTCAAGTGTGTATGACCTCACTGAGGCAAATCCAAAGCAAATGCTCAAAACCCACAGACAAGCCTGCTCTACAGGCCTGCTCCTACTGCACCATTTTTCTTGCTAATGTAGACACAGACAGTATGTAGCATTATGCAATTCCCTCTATTTGTTTAATTATTTAAGGAATAAGATGTATTTGAAGTTAGGAGTTTAAACAAGGCAGCACACAGTGCTCAGTGACAGGGCTGGTTTTACGACAGGACAGTGCTGCCTCTTAAAATTTTTCCCATCTCTTACCCATCAGAATCAGTTGTTCACGAGCCCTGCAGTAAGGTTCTAGCCTGGCTGACCAGCTGGGAACTTGGTTTGGGATAAACCAGCAGCTTAGGGTGACCACAGGAAGAATTTCACTGAGCCTAAAAATGTTCAGGATGCAGGGAGCATGAAGCAGAGGATGTAAAAAAATTGATGAGAGGTAGAAGAGGAGATAAGACAACTTGCAAGTGCAGCAGTAGGTTTCTGGCACCCATTGAGTAAGAAGGTGTTACTTTCTGCAGGTCCCTGCTATGTCTGTGGATGAGAGAACACTTTCCCAATGCTTTTCCTGGCAGGTCTGGGCAAACCAGCAGGGTCATTCCTGGCTCAGGGCTATAAACAGCATGTTGGCCCCCCTCCATATTATGCAGGTAGCTCGCGAGGCACTGTGTAATATCATGGTCAGATAAATAGCTTTAATTCTTTGGGATTGTATAGCCATGGAAGAAACACAGCAACATAAAGTATTAGATACACAGTGCCATAAGGCCTCCTGTATCCTGGCTTCTGCTTTGAGCAGTGACAGCAGGAAAGAAATCTGTCCCCGCTCATGTGAGGACAGGAGCAGCACACAGAAACCCTGTTATCTCCACACCAGCAGAGCAGCTCCAGTGGGAGCACTGGGCTCTGCACCTACTGAAGAATGCAAGCCAGAGTTCATCTCTCAAAGGCATTCTCATATGGTTGACAGACATTAGTGTACTGACATACCACAGTTTTTACAGTGGCAGGGTCCAGAACTGTGCTTCAGCTATTCCTGCTATTGATACTGCTGCCAAATTGCAGACTAATTCCTTCAAAGGTTGTATATGCAAATTTTTACGTGGGGGGAAGTCTGCAGTGAGTTTTTAATTTCATACGATGCAGGTAAGGGACTCTATTCCAGCTGTATTCTCTGCTTCAAAATTGCAGCACGTATAAACCTGTCTCTGATTTAAATACAAAGCTGTGACCAAAATCCCGATAATTTGCTCAGCAATGTGCTGTTACTTGCTCACTGAAACAATGTGGTGCTCTTTAGGGCTACTTTAGTTTTAGTTCCTGGATGTTCTTCCTTCCTCCTTTCTCATTATCTTGTTCTTTCATGTATTTAATTTTTTTTTCAGTCATGTCAGAATGCCAATGGTTTTAAATGACCTCTTTTGGTTATTTCAGATCATTACTAAGTGAACACTTATTCTGAATGAAGAGAGTAAATTCAGACTATTTTTTCAACAATAATTCAGCTTTCTCCAGAAATTATTGTAAGAAGTTGAAAAGTCCTTTGGGATTCTTCCTCTTTTTCAAAAGACTGTTTTTACCAGTTTGTGGTGATCTTCTGAAAGTGAAACCCTAGAAATTGTTGTCACAATAAAATTGCACAGTGTAGTTGGGAAACTGCATCACAGAGGAAGAAATAAGCAACAACTTTTTTATCTATCTTTGGAACCACGCTTCACCCTCATAGCCTTGTTCTGAAATAATTCAGCAGTATTAGCTGCAGCCAACAAAAACAGTTTTCTTCCTGACTCTATGTAAACACCTGAAATGGAGGAAGTGAAGGAAAAGCCATACTTTGTCAGTCTTAATGCCACTTCCAGCTTTTAGAAATGCCTTTCATTTATACCCCATGCCATCCTATGAAGGGGTCATCAGCACTAGTTGCATTACCAATGAGCTTAAAAGGATTGTAAACTAAGCTGCAATTAAATGAAAATTTCTTTGTGCTGGGCTAGGGAACTCCTCTCACTCTCCTCTCATGTTGCTCTGGAGTAGTGTTTGGCCCTTCCTTTTACAGTAATGGTATAGGTATAACGCTTTACCACCCATCCATTAGGCAGGAGAGCTGGAGTCACTCCCCTCCCCCTGAGTGGTTCAACCTACAGGACCTGCAAGAGTGCCAAACTGCAGGCAAGGCTGCTTTGCATGCCCTGGAGCCTTCTGTCTGAAGTTATGCCTTCCACTGCATGTAATTAAAAGATACTGAGCTAGGGAGGAAGGACAGGGAAATGTGCAGCTCTAGCCTGGTTGGGTATATCCATCTGAAGTATGCAGGGGAGAGATGTGAGTGGTTTCCTGGACCCCGATCCCCAGAATTTGAATACAAATTCTAAAGATCCACTGAGACTATGCAAAACAGATGGTGGCCTACCTCGGGAAGGGACACTGTGGCACCTCAGTGGCTTATTGTCATCACTGCACATGGAACATTTGTAACAGCACACAGAGGCCTCACACTTCCTTAATCTCCTGACTGCAGCAGGCAGCTCTTATCATCACTAGGACAATCATTATCTGCTGCTCATTTCAAAGAAGCGGGGCTGCTCTCCCATAAGACGCTGAGCAGGAAACACCCTTCCAATGTCGCGTCCCAACTTACTGCTAGCAAGCAGCAACTGGGAGAGCATGATCAAGGGGCATTCTGCAGAGCCATGCCTCTGCTGTCAGTGTCTGCCTCCACACATGCTTTCTAGGACCTTTTCTGCATCAGCACTCGCCAGACTGGTCCCCTGGTTGATCTGGGTGACTAACCTCATAGTGAACTGTCTGCTTTTTCTGGTTTAGGTTTCTGCCAAGCAATCAGATCGCAATTAAAGGACCAGAGAGAGATGTGGGAGAAAGGAAAGTAGGGCTTTTCCCATTCAGCAGTTGGGAGCTGCTGGACTAATTAATGCTGACTTGTGTGCATGCCCTGTGTGTTTCCTATTACTTCATTTTTTTCTTTACAGAAGCTTGGTTTAAATAACTTCTATGTTGAGTTCAAAACGATAGTCAGTTCAGTCTCTGCATCTACCCTTCACTTGGAGAATGTTTTGCTCAGTTTGATCTCACACATCATAAACTAAATCAGGCAGAAATAAGTCTGGTGCAGACCACGGTTATGAAGTGACATGGTTTTTCTTGCTTGCATTTCCTTTGAAAGTATTACACTTCTAGTTAGCCAGAGCAACTTCATTTTGACAGATGACACAGTAGTGGCTGTATCACTTCAAATATACTTTCAAGTTCAGAGGAAAGCTTGTATTTCCTCTCTGCTAGGTGACTACACCACCAAACGCTTTCACAACCCAAAGTTTCCCCGAGCATCTGCAGATTTACACAGATAGCATGTAACTTGAATTAATGTTTTGGGAGCTACAACCTCCCCCTCAATTGCCAGCCCACATCACAACTCCAGCCCTGCCTTAACCATTTCGCATGGGACTCAAGTATCTCATGTTTACATAAGCGCAGGCACCGTGTGTTTTGCAACACGCTTCGCGCTGCAGGTGGAGCGCAGGACATCACCCCATTCTCCCGGCACCGAACTGGAAGGTTTTGCTCACCCTACCTGGCGGTGCCTGCGATGACACGGCCACCCCCTCACAGGTGATGTCCCCGGGCAGCGACGTCCCTGCACCCGGACGGGGCAACACCGGAGGGGCTGCGGAGATTCCCGAGCGGACACCCCTCCGGACACGCGCTCACGGGGCGCTGGATGCACTGGCATCACCGGGCACTCACGGGACAACCGCAAACAAAGTTCTTGTGCCCGGGACACGGCCCCAAATCGGGGTCGTCCGCAGGCACCCCGGGCTCCTCCTCGCCCCGCTTCCACAAGCGGCCTGCCAGGACCGCACCCCGACCTCCTGCGGGGACACCGGGCGCGCTCCCCGCGTGCAGCGGGCGGGCCGGGCGCTGGCCCCGGGCGGGTGCAGCGGGGCGCTCCGCGAGCACCGGGCGGG
>VZTZ01013605.1:1036483-1060034 GCA_013400955.1 Drymodes brunneopygia
CGGGCCGGGGGTTATTCGCGGACACGGGGCGCGCGCGGGGAGGGCGGGAGCGCGGGCGGCGCCCGGGCTGCGCTCCGGGGCCTCGGCCAAGGTCTGGGCCCGGGCCCGGGTCTGGGTCTGGGTCTGGGTCTAGGTCTGAGTCTAGGTCTTAGTCTAGCTCTGCTTCCTGCTCTGCTTCCTGGCTCTTCCTGGATACTGACTGTGGCTTTGGCCTTGACCTCAGCCGTGGCCTCAGCCACAGTCCGTCCCTGCTCTTGGCCTCAGCCTCGGCCTCAGCTTCAGCTCAGGGCGCTGCTTGAGCTTCCCTAGCACTGCCCGGTCCCACTGCCCCAGTGGCTCCCAGAGCACGGACCCCGGTGCTTGGCTCGTGTGGTCTAAAGGGATCTGCTTCCCGTGTGGGCACTGTGGCAGCCGCTGTGCTCTGCCCTGCGCCTGTGGCACTCAGCTCCGTGTCGCAGTGTGCCACAGCGGCACACACAGCGTCAGTAGAGCCCGGCGACAGGGCGAGGGGCAGTGACCATAAACTGAACCACAACAAGTTCCACCTCCACGAGGACAAACTGCTTGACAGTGAGGATGGCAGAACCCTGAATGCGCTGCCCAGGGAGGTTGTGGAGTCTCCCTCTCTGGAGACATTCAAAACTCACGTGGATGTGTTCCTGTGTCACCTGCTCCAAGTGACCCTGTCTTGGCAGAGAGGTTGGATTGGGTGACCAGAGGTTCCTTCTAACCCTGACAGCTCTGTGATTCTGTGACTAGCCACTCAGCAGCTGGGCCCACACAGACTCCTCATAACTCAGCTGCTGGATGGCCTTCTCTTAGGTGTGTCCTTTCATGTCCATGAGTACACCCCACATTCTCCTCAGCTGAAGTTTCATGTGCAATGGATGTGATCCTCTTCCTTTGTTTGTGTTACCATTTTCCTGCTGGGTCACTTGGTTGGATAAACTCAGGTGAAGGGGCAAACACAGGCTCACACAAAGGTTCACATAAAAAGGGACCTCTGGAGTTCTGTGATCCAAACTGCAGCTCACAAGCAGGACTCAGTGCTGAAGCCATTTGCTCGGGGCATTGCCTGGGTAATTGCTGTACATTTTCACGGCTGGAGAGCTCCCAGCCTTTCTGGGCTCCTGAACCAGTGCTGACTCATCCTCTTTATCCTGGTCCATCCTCCTTATCACCACCCTTTAGGTAGCAGTACCAGCACCTATTAGATCCCATTTCTTGTCAAATCTGGCTGGGAGATGGATTGACTGGCAGCATGGCCACAAGAACCTCATTTAATTAGGAAACCAGGCTAAAGACCTTGCCTCTCTTTGCCCTTCTCTTTTCCAGGCTAAACAAATCCAGATTCCTCAGTATCAAAGCTCTAGTCACCTATCCACTAGGCCCTTTCCAGCTGGTTCCCACCTCTCTTGCACTGGGGGGTAAGGAAGTGTGTGAAGAAGGGGAGATCCTGGCCTTCTCCTCCAGGAGTCCCCTGAAGGCAGTGTAAGGTGCAGAGTGGAAGGCCAAGATGTATAGAAAGGGTTTAAAAACCCTCCTGGGTAGCTGACCACATCAGGTTAGACTTTACAAACAGGTTACTGTATTTGCCCACCCTAACCAGTGGACAGATTTGCCAAATTTTTTGCAAAGTTCAAGGGCTGACTCTTCAAGGCATATCTATCTCTCATTTCCACGTTGTGGGTTCAGTTGTGCGTTTATGGTGTTTAGGCCACTTTCCTAAGTAAATGAGTTCTACGTGAGCATGACGACTGTGTCCTCAAGTCATGTTTGACAAGAAGCGATCCACTTAATTCTAGAATTTACTGTTGCCAGAGAAGAGTTTCAGAAGCAGCATCTGTTCATGAGATTGCCTAACAATTTCCATTGCAAGATTGTTTCTAGTTGCTTGAAATGTTGCTATGTTTGACCTGTTTAGATTAAGTGCTAGATAACCACTTGGAGTCAGAGCGCAGTAGCTCTGGGAGTAGGGTTTGGAGGTCCGGATCATGTTGAGTGTACCACTGTTTTTCAGTAGTACTATTATTTTAATAGTCAGGGCAGTGTTATGCTTGAGATGAGTGGGTGTAGCCAAAAATCTTGATTTACTGTCCTTTAGATACGTCCATTGTTTCATCACATTACATGGGTATTAACATGAAACATGAGGTTCACATGAGCTCAATGTGGCAAGAATGGAGCAGCTGAAACTTCTGCAAATCCAGTTCCGCTGTGTTCCACTGGCTCTTGCAACTTTCCCCCACACCAGAGCCACACAAGGCCCCAGATGCTTCTTCAAGAGCTCCTTCCAGGACCATTTCTTGTATGCTGAGGAACTGGAACAGGAATGTTGTGCTCTGCCTTGCCAGTGCCTCTTCTCCCAGGCAGGCACAGGAGCCTATCCTGATTGGAATGACCATGGGAGAGGAGCTGGCTACTTGGGACAAGGTGACCATCTGGGCAGTGGGCTTAGGGCTGAACACTGGTGGGGAGCAGGAAGATAGCGGCAAAGCCAGAGTCAGAATAAAATTAAATGTGACAGCAGAATACTGCTGTCAATAAGCATGTCAAGGGAAAAGTGCAGAGAGGGTGAGGAGAGAAATAGCCATTGGCAGGAGATGGAGTATAGAGGGAGAAGGGAGTTATTCCTGCTTGGAATAACAGGCAGGGAAAGACATGAAAATAAGTTTTCATTAGAAGGATGAATAGGTGCCTGTGGAGCCAGTGGGGGAAAAAAGCCAGGAATGAGTGAATGACAAACCAGAGAGATGGAGAAACTGGAATTTGGTGGATGTTGGAGGAGGGAAGGGAATAGTATGCTTGAAATCGTGTCACCTTTTCAGTGGTAAGATTATTGCACAAACAAATCATAGAATTATTAGGGCTGGGAAAAGCCTCTAAGATCATCGAGCACAACAATTAACCAATCACTGCCAGGTCCACTGCTAAACCATGTCCCTAAGCACCACATCTACACTCATTTCTGAACATTCATTTCCTGAACACTTCCACGGATGGTGATCCCCCCACTTCCCTGGGCAGCCTGTTCCAATGCTCGACCACTCTTTAGGAGACGAGGTTTCTCCTGATATCCAACCTAAACCACGGCAACTTGTGGCCGTCTTCTCTCGTCCCGTGCGGTGTCAGTCCCCGTTTCTCGGGCACGGCCGGCTCCGTTCCCCGGGGGAGCTGCGGGTGGGCTCGGACACTCCGTGCCGGCACTGGGAGGTGTCACCCGCCGCAGGTCAGGCATGTCACCTCCCGACATCCATTCTGGGGCCGGGCGGAGCGCTCCCGATGCCGGGACTCCACGGGGCCCGCCGGTCTCTGCTGCCGCCTCTCGGTGCCGCCGGGACCGGCGAGCCGGGACTTCATTCCGGGAGAACGGGCGGGTTCTCCAGCCGCGGGAATGTCGCCACGGCACTTTACAGACCAGTGGTTTAGGGAGAATTGAGATTGCCCAGCCTGAAGAAGAGAAGGGTCCTTCCTCATCATAGCACCTTACAGTGTCTAAAGGGGCTACAAGAGAGCTGAACTTCTTACAAGGGCAAGTAGCGATAGGACAAGGTGGAATGGCCTTAACCTGAAGAAAAATAGGTTTAGGATGGATATTAGGAGAAAATTCTTTACAGTGAGGGTGGTGAGGCACTGGCACAAGTTGCCCAGAGAAGCTGCGGATGCCCCATCCCTGGAAGTGTTCAAGGACAGGCTGGATGGGGCCCTGAACCCCCAGCATGGTCCAGTGGAAGATGTCTCTGCCTACTGCAAGGGGGTTGGGGTTAGATGACCTTTAAGTTCCCCTCCAACCCAAACCATTCCATAATTCAGCCCAAGTAAGCTCAAATATTTAGGAATATTTAACTGTAATGGAAGAAACACCCAGGGGTGTAAGGGAAGGAAGTCAGAAGTCAGAAGCCGCCTCTCTCAGTGTTCTACAGTGCACTCAGCAGAGTGTTCCCAAGTCCCAGGTTTTACTGGGAGATGGTGGAAGTTTTGCAATGAGACTCGGTGATGGAGGGAATAAAAGAGGCGAACAGTCTCTGGTGAAAATCCCGCTGGTACTGTTTGCAGAGGTGGAAATGAGCGAATTCTGAGCCAGAACACACTTGCACTGCCAGCTTTTCCTGGGGTTTATAAAAGGCTCCCGGTTTAGTGACTGGCAACAAAACTGGCCTGGGTCACAAGAGGGAGGTGGGGAAGTGCAGTGTGCAAGAAACCCACAGAACCCTCTTATTGACAGAATGGGAAACAGGCAAATTACTGCCAAGGTCTTGGTAAATTGAGGATATTTTGCTTCTTACTTCTTTATCCTTGATTCCCTGCTACCTGTATTCCCTCGGTTCACTTAGTTAATGTTGTTTTCTCTTTTGATGTTTATGCCCTTTTTTTTTTATGCACTGACTCACTGTTTCCAGATGGAGATGTATGTGGCTTTTCTTAAGAACTTGGGAAAAGCTTTTTTCCTCTCAACTTCCTGGGGGATGACAAGCCAGTCAAGACTGTTTAAAATGGTAATTTTATGAAACCTGGAACCCTACTGCGGTTCATAACATCTGGCGGAAAGGTTACAGCTGCACAACCCTGAGTCATTTTACGAAAAGGGTTGTCTTATGCAACTTGGGAAAAGTAGTATGCGGTCACGTAATTTAGGAATTTAAGAGAATGTGTGTGCCTCTGTGCAGAATTATATTGTATTGGTGAATTTAATGCAATCACTTTGTAACCTTAATGGCATGGTTTTGTCTCTTTTAAGTTGTTATCTGACATAGCTGCAGTGAATTGTGAAATATATTACCTAGCTGCTTCACCTTAAGGGTTGAAAAAACAATACAGATTTCAGAAAGTGCAATCAAATGTGGTATATATATTCAGTGTAAATATATATCAATATTAGCAGTCTTCTGCATAGTCTGTATTATGCAGATATGTGACCAGATAAAATGCAGCTACTTCTTTATTTAACAATCTTCAGCAATCTTTTTCTTAATTAATAGAAATTAATTGATTGATAATAAATATTTCTGAATTATTTTCTATAGAATTATTAATATTCATACACATATTCATCTACCACTGCTACAAATGTGTTGACTCAGGTTTATATGAAAATATAGAATTCCCTTGCGATAAAATGACATACATAATATTTCAGATCACATTCATTTGATTTCCACCATGCCCATTTTCAAATATGACTGTGGCTTGAAGAGTCATTGGCAGGGTTTTTATGTTGCACAGCTCAGAGGAGAAAACATCTCCCTGTGATTTATTGTGTATCTTTCATCACTGTTTTCCTGGTTCTCAAAATTCCAGTCCAAAGCATCATGTTGTGCTCCCAGGAGACATCAGAAGTGAGATGACACTCTGTTTTCTTTCTCTTTCCATTCTCATTTTGACAAAGAAAACAGACTAGGCATGTTCTTCAAGCAAAGCCTTTATCCTGACTACAATGAAGTCAGTTATGATTCATCTGGAGGTGTTTCTCTCCCCTGACAATATAAAGGACTCTTCCAGATAGGCTTTGCTAATGCACTTTGCCTATGGCCTGTTGAAACTTGAAGCACTTTTTTTCCTGTCTAAAACAAGCTCTGGAGTGTGCTGTGCTGGCTGTAAAGGGTAGAGGCTGTAATGGAATTTTAGATTTTTCATTTATAGCCCAGTGCCAGTGCAGCTGGTTTGTGAGGAGGAGGGGGTTTCTAGAGCATTAATGACAGATATTTTAGCTGAGATTTTGGTCTTGGCTTGTGGGCACTGCCTGGGCTAAGGGTCCTGTCTGGTGTAAGCCTTTGAACTCCTTTCTGCAAGGGTTTTAGACCTAACTTGCTGCAGTCTGATGAACATGGACATGACGAACGTGCTCTTTCTTACATGGAGCTCACTTGGTAAATAAAAATGTAGTTATGTGTTTCCAGTCCTAAATGTGTCCCCATACTGAACCCAGCAAAACCATGTACTCCTGCTCCTGCTGGTACCCTCGGAGAGGCACAGCACTGAATAGGCCACTATTTTTTCTTTTATTTTTCCCCTAAAAATGGGTCTCTGAAGCATCCAATGAGGAGCAGTAGCAGCAGCCCTGTGGCCATCAGGTTGCAGTAAGACCGAACTCCACCAGAGTGCTCTGGACACGATGATTAAACAGGATTTTCTATGCAGAAGCATTGGACTCTCCCTTTCTTTCACCTTTTGGATGCTGTTCTGAACTTTAAAAGGGGAGGGGAAAGAAGAGGGGGAATGCAACAGAAAACTCTATTCCCCTCCCTTTTCCCCAAAGTCATCTGATTTCCCGAAAATACAACCAGACTGGTGCGCTCCCCACAGCAACTTCAGCCAGCAGGATTGTGCAAGTCTTTCTGGAAATTCCCCTTGCTGCCGAGAGCTTCCAAAGCCAGCATCTCACGCCAGAGGGAAGGCTGGGAAGCCGCATCCCACGGATAGAGGGTGCTGTGATATTGCGAATTAGAGCTCCCTTCCCCAGACCTCAGCTTTGAGTGCGCTTGGAGGAGGGTGTGCACAGAAGGAAAAAGAGAGAAAGAAAAGAGAAGGGAAGAGAGAGGAAAACAAGACGTGAACTATGGAGACAAGGTAAATATTGCAAGCATTAGAAATAAGAAATATGAAGATATTCCCCAGTGTCGTTGTCTGACAGCTAGAAGAGTCAGGACAAGCTGCTTCCCAATCCCAGGGTTTTAGCATGATTTTTGAGGTGCTGGGAAAAATGGATTTGGTACCTGTGGGGGATGTGTTCTCTGTCTTAATTGGCCGTGCACCAGCGTGGTGTCTGGATTCACTGATGGTCATCAGGGGAGAGTGTGAGCACTGGTGAGTACCAAGAGAGAGATTTTGTCCTTATGGATATCAGCCTTCCTTCTTGATGCTTGGGTTTGCTCTGTGCAGGAAGGGACAGAGATATAAACTTGCTTTTCGGGCAAAATTTTGGCCTTGTCTCCCCAAGGTGGAGTTTTAGGGTCTTTGACCTGCTTAGCACACACACAGATGCACAGGCAATAGTAACCAATCAATTTTTTTGTCCCAGATCATAACTCCAAAGTCCAGTTCCTGAAGGCCTTCAGAAACGAAGAGCTGCTTTTTCCAGATGTGGTGAGTTATTAAATCTCAAGGTTTATTAGTGTTTGCATTCTATCAAACATGTATTTTCCCTGTAAGACTCTTCTGATTTTCAAATCCGAATGTATCTATAGCCCAAATAGCCTCCAGAACAGGGCAATGAGTAGGGAAGTGCACTTACGATCCTCATGTTGAGCTCCTGCAGCTTTACCAGCTCTTACAGAGATTAAGAGAAGCAGAGAGCACAACTGAGATTGTAGTCCTGTGTGAAAAGCTGCAGGAGAAAGAAAAGCTCCATACAACCCCAGCACTGGCCATTGAAACTCCGGTGCCAGGAGCTCTGCTGCTTGCTATGTGCAGCCGAAGTCTGCACATAGTTCACTGGGACTGTGCAGATATGCAGTGGAGAACCCTACTGCAATGTCACCTTCCCTTCTCTTTCCTCAGGTCCCTGATCTTCTTCTCTCTCCCCATCTGGGCTGACGCGGCCTCCATGTATGGCGAGATCTTGTCACCCAATTATCCTCAGGGGTATCCCAATTATGCGAACGAAACGTGGGAAATCCAGGTCCCTTCAGGATATGGTATTCACCTTTATTTCACACACCTGGATCTTGAACTATCACAGGACTGCGAATATGACTTTGTGAAGGTACTGTCCATGTCTTGACTGAGAAAAACTCAAGAAGGCACAGAGCAGCAAAGCTGTGCACACAGCTCAGAGCTGGGAGAGGTGCTAGGCACAGCCTTCCTGCTCTGAGCTCCAAGAAGTCCAAATGACTGGGTGTATCTCCACAAGCAGTCATGAAACCAATTCAAGTTTGCTTTATAACCACGTGAGCCTTTTTCTGCCAACTGAGTGTCCCGTTTATGACCTCCATCCTATGTTTCTCCTATATTCTTAGGAAAAGCCTTCTTAGCCATCACTGCCACACCTCTATTGAAAGTCGTATTCCTGGCATAGGTCATTGAAGTGTAGGTGTAAAAGGACCATTTCCTTAGGGCAATAGTTGTCTGTGCCAGAAATTATTTGGAACTAATCAATGAGTGGACATAGATGATTTATTGCAAACAGAAATTGATCAGAAAGGATGGAGGTTAAAAACAATCCATCTGTGCAGGGATAGTGGCCACTCAGATGAAGGGCTGTGGTCCCTTGTACCACAGTTTTTTATGATCTGTGAACCACAGATTTCTTAAAATCAGCTCTGCTCTATGTTATCCCAGAAGGCACAAAAGGCCAAGCACTTGCATGCAAACAGACAGAAACAAGACCATCCCATCCTGCCATAGCTCTGTGTGAAAAGGGCAGGAAGGTCAAGTGCAGCGCCAGGACACCTTCGAGGAGGACCAAGGTGGGACAGAAGCATGAAGGTGCTCTGTAGTAACCCGTGTCCTTTTGCAACAAACTCATGAGCCTGTTAGGGTGCTCCGTGGGTTGTCGTGGTTGGTTTTTCTGCTTTGAAACACAGTGGAGTTTGTTTTTTTTCTTGTACAAGTGGGCCTGAAGAAAGTATGTTAACAGCAAACTGGTGTGTGAAATAATTTGTACCTGAGAAATTAAGACAAATATTTCACTGGGAAGTCAGTAGGAGGGACACTCCTCAAGTGTCTTATAAATGTCATGAAACTGGCTGTCCAGGGGCTCCATTCAGCTGCACCTCAGCACCCAAAAGCTGAAAGACTCAAGTGTTGGTAATTCCACAAGTTGCAGTAGTGAGGTGTCTCTGAATTCTTCTGCAGATCCTGTCTGGTGGCTATGTTGAAGGTGTGCTTTGTGGGCAGAAGAAGCCTCATGCCCCTGGCTCCTGGATTGTGGAGGAATTTCATGTCCCTTACAACACCCTCACTATGATATTCCAATCAGACTTTTCCAATGAGGAGCGATTCACTGGTTTTGCTGCCTACTACGTTGCTGTGGGTAAGGTTGAAACAGCCTCCTCTGAATCCCTGTCGTGTCCAGGCTGGGAGGAAAGCTGACAGAGGGGTTTTCCTTGCAGAAATGCCTTATTTAAAGAGATCCCAGCAGACAGAACTGCTTTCCAGAATGGCCTATATAAATACTGTCTTAGAGATGCCTTTTTCTTGTTGTCCACTAGTGTTTGCTTCAATTTCTCCTGCCCTCAGGGCCCTCTTGTAATTCGGCTGATACATCTTTTCACACATGCAGACTTGGACGAGTGCATGGATTTTGTGGATGAGCCTTGCAGCCATTACTGTAATAATTACATTGGAGGTTACTTCTGTAGCTGTCCACCAGATTATTTCCTCTATGAAGATAACAAAACTTGTGGAGGTAAGAGATGTGCGTGAGCTGTGGTCAACAGCAAGAGTTAATTTAGGCCAAGTGAGATATTGCACTTGGAAGACTTTATCAACCTTCTCAGCCATTTGTGACAAGTATATTTTTTGGGGAAAAAACCCATCCCAGTGCAAATCTGAACTGCAGTAGACAGTGGTTTGGAGAATTTCCATTAACATATTGCTAACAATTTTATTTCTGTGTCAAGAGAATTAAGAAACTACTAAACGACATTCTTGAAAGACTGTGATGGAGACCCTTCTTACCATACTGCTGTCTGTGAATCTTTAAATCTATGACAAAATAGGGAAGTTCCAGAAGGACACAAAAATTGCCAAGGGTCTGCTTGGCTTGAATCAAAAAGTTGCAAGATCACAAATGGATTAAAAGGAGTATAATATGAGGATCTGAGCATGAGGAAAGGAAGCCTAAATTGCAGGTGGAGGGTAAAAAGGAGTTAAAGTCCCTGGCTAACTTGATAGAGAGCGGGCCTGGCTTCGGTTTCTTGGGAAGATGCAATGTTGTGACATGGTTATTGCAGGTAGCTGGGCAGACTGGGCATGGAGTGGAAGAGGGAGAGCTTGTCAGGTGCACACATTTCCTTTCTGAATCCTACTCGTGTTCCTTCCTTAATCCTAGTGAACTGCAGTGGAAACATCTTCACTGAGCCAACAGGGGAGATTGCCAGCCCCAACTATCCCAACCAGTACCCGGAGAACTCTCGGTGTGACTACAGAGTGGCTCTGAGCCCTGGTTACTTCGTGGTGCTGACCATTCACAGCGGGGACTTCGACGTGGAACCAGCTGACCCCAACGGGACCTGCCACGACAGCTTAACAGTAGGTGTGCAGCTCAGGGAGCTTAGGAGTCAGGGTGCTCTGAATCTCCCATCAGTCTCCTCACATTCAGAAGACTTTGGGACTGCTTAACTTTATTTTCAATTATGTTGCCTTCTGAAATCTGTGGGAATACATTTGAATATGTGTATATTGAGTGCGTATTTTAATAGCTCTCTCAATACGTCTGGCATTTCTCATTTATTCTTGTTTGGTGTTTTCCCAGATTGTCTCTGGAAAACAGCATTTTGGCCCCTATTGTGGCAGCACATTCCCAGGTCCTCCTGAAATCAAAACCAGGAACAACGTTATTGACATAATCTTCCAGACAGACCAGGGCATACAGCACAAAGGCTGGAAAATACGCTACTATGGGGACCGTGAGTAAATGCTTGGGAATGTGTTCACTCTGCTGCTGATTTAGGGACAGGGTTTGTCCCAGGTCACATTCATAGCACAACAGCATGTTAATATGTTCACAGCTCCTGGTATTGAGTAAGAGTATGCCTGCTTACTAGGGGAAAAAAATCACTGGGGAGAAAGAAGCTGGGAGCTGGAAGTAGAGTAAATCTTGAACCAGTTCATCACTGATTTCCACCTATCTTTTCAAAGCTGTAACCTGTCCCACGAGTGTCATCCCCAACTCTGTTCTTGACCCAGAGAAGGACAGGTATATCTTAAAGGACGTTGTGAAGGTGACCTGTGTGGAAGGCTACGAAATTGAGAGCGTAAGTGAAATAAAAACTCTTATGTCCCCTCTGGCCCACTCAGCAATATCTTGAGGCCATTCCCACAGGGGCCCTGAGTATCTTTGGGAACTAAAGTTTTCAACAAAGCAGTAGTAAGAGGAAACCTTTCCAGGCACTGCAGTATTTTGAGGCCCCTCAACTGCAGCACCTGTGTCAGATGTATTTCATGTCCAGAGACTTACATGGATCATGTGTTCTTTTTCCTAGAAACGAGATAGCGTCAGGAGTTTCCTCTCCAGCTGTCAGGAAAACGGTGAATGGACCAACTCCCATTTGAGCTGTGTTCGTAAGTGACCTGTGTCTGTACTGTGGGAAGAGAACTGGAATGGAGCGTTTAGGCTCTAGATCCATTATATCTCCAGATTAGGAAAATGCTGAAAGACTGGGATGTGAGCATGCTGAGGGGACAGAGAAAGTGAGCCCCCATGACTGTACAGGGCTTAGAGAAGCTGAGAGGTTCCCTGTTGTACAGAATAATCATATTATTGAGTGAGGGTGCCCCTTTGGTTGTGTTTGATCGTTTTTGCTTCTCCTCTCCAGCTGTGAACTGTGGTGATCCCCCTCCTGTTGACAATGCCCAAGCCTCCTACGTCTCCGAGCTGCACAAGCCTCTGTACACAGCTGCTGTCCGGTACCAGTGTGAGGCACCCTACTACACCCTGGAAGACAAAGGGGATGGTGAGCAATGCCTCTGCCACAAAGCCATATTCCTTTGGTTAAAGGCCTCAGAAATGGTTCTGGCACCATCATGGGGCTGGGATTTTATCCCATCAGGTCAAGACTGGTGTGGAGTTTCAGGCCGTGGTTTTGTGTTGCCTCTGTGTTTAATACACTCTAACAATGCCCGGGCTATTGACCTTAAATGCATTAGCAAGTCCTCTCTCCATTTGCCTTGTGAGTGAACCATGGAGGTTTTTGTCACATGTAGCACAGAGTTCTGGTAGAAAAGTAAAGGACTCAAGAAGTCTGTTAGATGAGGTTTTTCCCAAAAAGGGATAGAAGCACCCTGCTAGTGAGATAACAGCAATGTTTATCAAGCTGTGCTTACTTTGGTAATAAGGAGATTGATATATAATATACAGTAATGTTATTTACCCTGTGTTCATCTTGATTGTATCCTTATGGAACTCTCTTTTCTCTTGTGTTTTCCAAGTGATATATCAGTGCTCAGCCAGTGGAGAATGGGTCAGTGAAGAGATGGGAACAAAGCTACCAAAATGTGTCCCAGGTACTACCAAAAACTGTCTGTTCATGCGGCATGTGAAGAACACTGCTTCTTTCGTCTCTGTATTTTTCTTTTCTTAACTTCCAGCTGATAAGGAGAATTTAAAAACCTGTGTACTGTTCAGTTTACCCTCATAGAGGAGGCAGCATGACTTGGCCTAGTTGTACATGATGCCTGTTCACTTCTTCAAAGCCCCAGATCCTCATTGGCAAAGTACAAGATCCAGGTGGAGGAGATTCAACTCCCTTAAAAGTTCAGTAACAGCTTAGACAGTGACTTGGATTATACAAGTATGCAGTGAAAAAGGAAAATTGAAAGATAAAGCTCAGGGAATTTACTACCCAAGAGGAGGCTGCAAAGAATATGAAGCTGGATTCTTCTCAGTGGGACACAACAGTAAAAGGCAATGACAGGCTTGAGTTGCAACAAAGGAAATTCTGATTGTATTTGAGGAAAAATACTCCCCCAGAGCACTGGAACTCCTGTCCAGAGAGGCTGGCTAATCACCACCCCAGGAGATGAGCAGAAGTTACCTGTCAAAGTTCCTAAGCAGCCTGGATTTGAAGTAAGGAGGGCAGGGGGGAGGGCAGTTAGGGAGGAACAGGTGGCACTAAAGGTACTGAGAGGTACCTTCCAGCCTAAATCTTCCTATGATTATGTGAAATTCTTTAAAAAAGTCTGCTTCATGGAAATCAGAAGCTATCTGCTGGCTATAGCTCCTTAATCTCTGATTTTCTGACTAAGGATTCAATGCAAACAAGGCAATGTGGTAAGAAATCAGTTTCCCAGCTATGTAAGAATGAGCAGTTTATTTATGCCCTTATCATTCATGTTCTGCAAAATGTTACTGAACATTTTTCTCAAAAATCATGGAGCATCTCTGCACCCAGAAGACCCACAGATAAGATCCTCTACTGCTTAAATTTTATATACTTGTAGAATGGAGAGGAAAAATGATAAAACGTCAGTGACAAATCTGAACTCTTTACCTGAGACTAGCTGGAGTTCACGAAAAAAGAAAAATTAAAATTTAAAGAGCAGTGTCATATTTCTAAGAACTCGAACAAGTATTCCTTCAAAGACAATCCCTTCATCTGACAAGCATAATTCAGCAAAGGAAAAATGCCAACTAGAAGGCAATTGAATTGTGAGCTTTGACATACCTAACACTGTCAGGGTGACAACTGCTTTCCAGAAAACTGAATCTGAGAATGAGCATTTTAAGTCTACATTGAGCATCGATAGTATTTTTTCAAGAATTTTCTTTGATATCTCTGTAAATACTAATTGCAAGCTCTGTGGCATAAAATATAAACATGGGTACTCAGATTCAAAAATTATTTAGAGGATACAGGAAGGAGGACACAGGAAGGAGGGGCCTATGGGCTTTTTAGCAGTACCAAAGAACCCCCTGTTTGTAACTGCTAATTCTACCATGTGGTTTCTCTTGTTTTCTTTTCTTTCTAGTCTGTGGGGTGCCTAGTAATCCCATCCGAGACACAGGAAGGATTTTTGGAGGCACACGGGCAGAAAAGGGCAACTTTCCCTGGCAGGTGTATTTCAATAACCCCAGAGCCAGTGGTGTGCTCATCTCTGACAGATGGGTGATGACTGCAGCTCATGTGCTGGATGGGCATGACAAGCCCACCATGTATACTGGGGTGATCGATGTTCGTAGGGAATCCCTGAAGTCGGAAGCTGTAAATCTGATCCCAGAAGCTTCATTCATCCATCCTGGTTGGGCAGTGGGGTTCACAGAAACCAGGATCGATTTTGATAATGATATTGCACTACTGAAGCTGAGGGATCCTGTGAAGATGGGTCCAGACATCTCACCCATCTGTCTTCCTGGTAAATCCCCCGAGTATGAGCTGCCAGAAGGGACTCTGGGCTGGATTGCTGGATGGGGCCGGAGGGAGAGAGGAAGACTCCCTGGTGATCTCTGGAAGGCCCAGATCCCCACGGTGAACATGGACAAGTGCCGGTCTGTGAAACCAGACTACTCAGATGATTCCGTCGTTTACATATTCACTGACAACATGATCTGTGCTGGTGGTGGCAAGGACAGCTGCCAGGGGGACAGCGGTGGCGCCTATGCCATCCAGGACCCCCTGAACGCCACCCGGTACTATGTGGCAGGGCTGATCTCCTGGGGGCCAAAGTGTGGCACCTTTGGCCTTTACACCAAGGTGGTGCGCTACGTGGACTGGATCAGAGAGACCATGAGCAAGCACGAGGATGAGGAAGCTGGGCAGAAATAGCTGCTTCTCCTTTCAGCACAGCCACCCTTTCTAAACGTGGTGGCTGCTTGTTTGGGCTGGCTGTGACCCTGTTCACTCTGCATATACAATGGGCAATATATAACACAACATAACTCGTCTATGCTGAGGGGAGAGTCAGGAATGTGGATCTGTTTCTCCCACTGTCATCATGTCTAGGAAGGGAAATTCTCTTTCTTCCACTCCTAGTAACGCAAAAGGATGACATTATTCTGAATAGAGGGACTCCTCCTTCCTTTCATTTTTTTCTATCCTCTTTTTTCCCACTTGGAGAAGACCTAGCTGTGCCCCACTGAAATCTGACAGGGAGGTTTCATTGAAGACAAGAGAGAATAATTGTTGGTTCCCAGGGAAGGTTCAGAGCCTGGTTTCTGATTTATGTATTTCTTGTACTGTTCAGAATATCTAACAGCATTAAAGAATGTCCAAACTGCCTTTTGTGCAATGTGCTATTGTGCCTGTAATGCCTTTTTTCTTCTCAGTCTAGACCTAGTTCTCCTTAAAACTCCCTAAATCAAGTGTCGAATCATATTCTGACCCTGCCAGCTTTTGTTGAGGTGGAACTTGTAGTACCTCACCTCTCTACCTAAGAGACTTTATAAAGCTCTTCTGAGATGGTTCCATCTCACTGATCAACCCTTACCAGCAATGTGCACTTCAGACTTCTGAATTAAGCTGAATAGAACAGACATCTTCAAAATGATCTCATTCACCTGTCCTCAGGCTTTATTTTTTCAAATTTTATTGAGTTAGAAAAGAAATAAAGCTTGATTTTTTCTCCCAAAACACTGCCTTCTCTTGATTTAGAGAAGGAATATTACCTGACATGTGTTAGGGGTATTTTCTGCTCTGGAAGGTCCTGTATCACTCACAGACATCCTTCCACTGAGTTGATCAGGGAACTGGTACAAATGGAATATACTGAAAGATGGAGTTTGTTCAGCTTGAAGGGGAGGAAGCTAAGAGTGGGATCTAACTGCTGTATTCAGATACATCAATTTCCAGTTGGGCTTTCTCCTAGCATGTGGGTCAGCACTGAAACAAGTGCTACAACAGACTGGGGAATCTCTGTCCCTAGATCTCTTGATAACTTGCCCAGACAAGGCCCTGAAGCTCTGAAGTTAGCCCCAGTGTCAGCAGTGGATTGGACAGAGATCTCTTCTTCCAGCCTAAGTTTTTCTGGAAGTTTAGGAAATGGTGAGAAAGACACATACAGCTCTTGGGAGATTTCCTACGAAATCCTGTACTCAGCTCAAGCACCTTCAGTTTTGTGTAACAAGCAAAACATTATTGGATTTTTGGACTAGCTACCAGGGATCTTATATCTTGTTTCTCTCAGTGACTCATAACAACACAGTAGGTTATTTTGCAATAGCAAAACTGGTCAAGAAGACAACTCCAGAGAATACCCACAACACAAGAGAGGTCACCTTTTCTCTGAGTCACCATCATTTTAGAGCTGCTGTCCTGCAGTTATAGCTTTATTTCATTTAGTATAAAAAAAATCCATCCTCATCCTTACTGTTCCTTCAGAACAGTAAAGTTTCCTGAGCTCTCTTCTACATAAGATTGGTTATTGTCTTCCCTGGTTTTGGAATGTGGCATCACACAGGCAAGTTATTTTTGCCTCCCTTGAAGCCACCTGGGGCTTCAGACAGGGCAATCTAATGGTAGTTTTGGGACAGATAAGCAGCTGCCATAGGCCATTGCAAAACTGCAAACACTTCAGTGATAGGAAAAGCAATTCCTATATGAAGTCCATAAGTTGGTTTCAGTGGTGAGAAATATTCAGTTGTTAAAAACATAGACAAAAACCTGTAAAACATCTGGTTTATCCAGCAAGTATTTTATTATTCATAGAATCTCACTGATGCCAATGGGCTTACTGTACTCAGCAGAAACCACCCCATTCTTCAAGGAAGTCTTCTTCCCTGCAACCTTCCCACAAAAGAGAGTATAAAAGTAAACTGCAGTAGTCTCATGATATCATCAGCATTTCAAACCGTAACATGTCTGCTGTCATGAGACTTCCTGATACAATTAAGGCTTCATCCGGTTATGAGATTTGTATGAACCAGAACATCCCCAAAGGTGTCCCCCAAGCTGCCAATGGTACAATCAAACAGCATGACAGCTTTCAGAAGTGCTCATCATGAAGGTTACATGCTTTGCGTGTTTGAAAAGCCTTTAGGACATCATCAAAAGCTTTGGCTATGATTTGCTGTGTCTGGAAATTGATACGCTACCAATGGTGCTTCAGTTAGTAGGACAGCAATATCTAGGGCCTGTCCTCCTTTATTATCCCGTTGATCCAGTCCACATAGTTGAGGATCTTGGTGTAGAAGCCATAGCCTGTGGCACAGCCAATTCCCCAGGAAACGATGCCGGTGGCCACCCAGTGACCGCTCTCCCTGTCTAGCACCGTGAAGACGCTCCCACTGTCCCCCTGGCAGGTGTCCTGCTTGCCTTCGAGGAAGCCAGCACAGAACATGTTCTCAGAGAAAACCATAGGCATACCTTTCCTCTTACTGTCCAGCCAACTCTGGCACTTCTCTCGACCAACTGCTGGTAGGCTCACGTACTTCAAATCGCTTGAGATGCGGTTTTTATCCACCCCAAAGCCGCTGACGTAGCCCACGTGCCCATGTGTGTAGAACGAGGTGTTGGTAGCATCTGGGAGGCAGATGGGGAGTAGTGTAGGGCCCAGGGTGACTGGGTTTTTCAGCTCCAGCAGGGCTATGTCCCCGTTGAAGTTGTGCTCATCTTTAGGGTTGTAATCTGGATGGACAAAGACCCTACGTACAGGGTGGTTGCCCATCTTGTGGAGCTCATCTACATTGGTGTGGCCGAGGAAAATTTCAGCCTCCTCTGCCAGCTGCTCCAGGTTCACGTTGCTCCGTACTCCCCCTTTGGGGAAGATGGTGTGGGCAGCAGTCAGGATCCAGCGATCGCCCAGCAGTGCACCACCCCCTCGCCCATGGATGCCAGTCAGAGCCTGCCAAGGAAAATTGCCTCTCCTTGCTGGTTTGCCACCCAAGATGCGCTGCACTTCAATAATGGGATGGACTGGCTTCCCACACACTGTGGAGAAACACAAGAACACGTTACAAGAATATGGCTTTTCTCTCTCTTTCCTCACCATCACTGTTTGATTTCACTTTGTTTTGGCCTTCTGGATAGTTTTCCCTGACATCCCTCACTGATACCATTATCCTCACTCCCCTGTGTTGTCCCAGTTTTGTATTGATTGTAAGCATGAGTCAGAAAACACCAAAGTCAGAGTTTTTACTGACCTGGCAAGCAGGATGGAATTCTCTTCTGGCCATCCTGATCCACCCAGGTTCCCTCAGGAGAACAGGTGAATCTGTCTGTAGGATGAGACGGAAGGGAATGAGACCCAGGCATGGGGTGGGAAAATAGAACAGAATAGAATAGACTAGGCTAGACTAGACTAGACTAGACTAGACTAGACTAGAATAGAATAGAATAGAATAGAATAGAATAATTTTCAAGAGGTTCCTCAGCCCTTCCATCCCAAAGCACTCTTTCCTGGGAAAAGCTGCCTGTGGTAGGGTGTGGAATGTTTCCATTTGCACATCTTGAAGCACCTCAGCTCCAGGGGAGCAGTAAAGCTCAGGCACTGCTCCTGTAGAAGAAAAGCTTGAAGGACCATCTGTGTGAAGTCTTCACCGAGTCCACAGGTGTACAGAGCCCTGTTTGACATTATTTAGCCCAAAGAAAGGAGAGAAGTAGTAAAAGCATGGATTTCAGATTCAAGCTTCTGGTGTCGGTAGTTTGCAGAGAGTAGGACAAGGTGGTTTGTCCCAGAAATGGGAACCAGAGGAGTCAGTTACTGTGCATGCTCAGCATCTATTTCTGAGCCTAAGTAGCAGGTCAGCTAAACTCACATGTCACCTCTCAACACAAATTCCACTGCCTCCAGCACTCTTGCTTTTCTTAGAAAGTTTGCGCTGGTGACTAAAAATAATTTTTTTACAATTTCTCTTAGCACTGAAGTAAATGCTTCTAAGAAATTGTTTGCTGTTCTCTTTCAAAATTGACTAAATTATGATGACTCCCCATCAGAATTTGGCTGACATCTACTTGCTCCTGATTTTTTTTCTGATGAGACTGAGCTCAGACTCTATATGAAGAAGTTAAACTCAGATTCAAGAATAATCAAACTGAACATTAGTACCAACTTAAAGAACTCTTCAGCTGCTTGCTCCTGGCCTCAGTAATAGCATGCCACCTCACTCCAGCATGCAGCACAACTGTGAGTCCATGCTGGCAACTATCCAGAAACTGATTCAGATTAAAAATCTGATTTTTTTTTTTTTTTCCTTGTGGAGGCTAAATGAGCAGCCAAGGCAAGGAAATCATGAACTACTTATGCTGTTCTTGGAATCACAGTAATGTCAAGGGTATAAAAAGAAGGCAAATGAATGGTTTTGAATGATGACTTAATTTTTATGACCTGCTGCATTAAAAAAGATTTTTCTGCAAGTATGTTATTTAGCTCTTAGATATCTCTGTTGCTGAACAATATTCCAAAGAGTTAAACAGCATTACAGTGGAGAAGAGTGTGTGTTTATTTATTTGCCTCTGTAGCAACTTGGATTGATACAGTGAGTTTTGTGAATTTTGGTGATTCCCAGACACTGTGCCTCAAATTTCAGTGAAAGAATGAAATCCACTAGAAAAGGAAGAAATCTACTAGAAAAGAATGAACCACAACTACAGCTGTGCAAAAGTTAAGTGGAGCATGGAAGAGGGATGTGATGGGCTCTGGGAATGAAGCAGGGTGGGAATAGGCTGAGACAAGAGGACTCCAGAGGAATGCTGCAGGCTCAAGGAAAGACTGGAAGCCTTCACAGGAGGAAAGCATGAGCTCTAAGGCCATGGAGAAGAGACAGTTCTAACTGGAAATGTGAGAGGACTTTCCAGGCACAGCTTTTGGAGTCTGTAGGATTAGGACTCACCACCGCCAGTTCCGGTGACAATGTGATAATAGGGCTCATTGCACTGGTATAAGATCACTGACTGGTACTCGTTGTTTGCAGATTCAGTAACATAGGTGAATAGACCATTGGTCAGGTTTTTAGGGCTGCCACAGTTCACAACTACAACAAAGGGAAAAAAAAAAGAAGACATGAATCAAAGAAAGGCTGCCTGCAAGTCTGGATATTGGGGCCATGATGTGAAGGACCAGTTAGGACAGCAGGCAAAGAGAGGTTGTTCCAAAATAGATCCCAGATTAGGATCTTCTGCTTTTAGATGTTGCAACATCATAGCAACTTTTGAGTGATATTTTATGCATTTTTGTAAGGGAGGAAAAACATTTGAATTTTTGCAAGTGGAAAAATGTGAATCAACAGTGGGCTTCCACAGGTCCTTCCAGACAGCACATCCATGAGGCTATGGCAGGGACAATTTGAGTCAGAGAGGCTGAACTTCCCACATTCCTGGAGGAGGAAGGCCACAGCAGGGGATGTTATCCCCGTTCTCAGATCACTCACTTTCACAGCGGGGCATGGGTTGGTGCCATGTGCCATCAGCCTGGCAGACAGCCGTGAAGGACGTCAGCTTTTGGTCACCCTACATGGGAGAGAAAAACATCTGCTGGTTTACAGAGCCTTTCATTCCTTCCCCACATTAAAATATTATTCTAGATGCCCATCTTTTCACTGCTGTCCAATATTTGCCCCTCTGCAGTGTGTTCCAGTTGTTGTCTCCTCCTGCCTTCCCTCTATCATGTACTTGCCACAGGCTACACATCCTTCATAGCAGGCCAAGATACCTGCAGCCAGCAACTGTACAACCACGACAAGTCAGAGGTGCTACCCAGCACTGGCAATAGGATGGCAAGGGAGGCAGGTGGCATCAGCTTTCAGTCTGATTTCATATCCTTCCAAAGACGTGTTTTTGTTTACCAACTTTTCCTGGGATCTTTGTCTTTAGTCTTCTACCAGGGCTTCACGAAAGAGTAACTGCATAAGGAAGAGAGCTAGGAAAAGAGAAACTATGGGAAGAAAGCTGACAGAAGTAAAGAAGAAACAGAAATTACAAGAGATTGCCATGACTGAAATCTCCAAAGAAGGTTTTATCTGAAGGTGAAAGACACAAACTGAAGACAAAACAGAATATGGCTGAAGGGAGTGGAGAAGGGATCTCACCTCCATTAGGCTATACCCAGTCTTGCAGCTGACAACAAAATAGTCCTGAAATTGGTATACAGGCTGCAGGTCTCTGATGATGGTAAACTGATCCCGTGGGACAGGCTGTGGGCACCGTATTTCTGTTAGAGAGCGGGACAGAATAAGCTGGGATTAGCAATCAGTGTCAATAGGCTGTAGTAGCCCCTGGGGGAGACATCTCTTACTCTCTGAGGTGTAGTGGATCTTCCAGCCACGGCTGTACCCCGACTCATCGGTGAGGAAGAGTATGTCCACCTCATTGCTGCTGGTTTCAATGATGCCAGGTGGTTCCCTGCCACAGAATTCACCAATCTCTCTCCCTCGTGCTTGGATCTGATGAGGAAAACACGTATCACAGGGACAGAAACAAACATGCCTCTCTAACTCAGTGTGCCTGTTTCAATCCAGACAAAGTTTACCAGGGTGCCTGTGATGGTGAATAGGGCTGGTTGTCTGGCCCAGCTTTGCTGATGCCTGCACTGACAGATCAGAACAACAGACTGACCCACCATAAGCTCTGCTTCTCCCTTATCTGGGAATCAGAGCTATCAACCCCTGAGATTAAATCAAAGGGAGATTAAACTGGAAGAAGGATGGGGTTATTTTTCTTCACTCACAGACAGGGGCCTATGACACAGAGCCTCTGACCTCAGGACAGTGGCAACTAAATGCACCGAGGGAGAGACAGGGGCTCAGTCCTTCATGCTGGGGCATTCTGCTCGTACTGATCCCATATTTCTCATCTGAATAGTGGTGTCCCCATGATTCCTGTCCAGGTCTGGCAGCAGGGTTGTGAGGAGAGTTTGCTAATCTCAGTACCTTGAGCTGGTCATAAGGACAGTGGACTTGCTGGTGATCATCAATCTCAAAGGGTTCCAAGAACTTGAGGGAGATGGACAGGCCCTTCTGCAGACGGATGCTGTAGTTACACTGCAGGAACTCGGGGTAGGGCTGGGGGTACTCAGGGCTGCTCAGGTACCCAGAGGCCTCCGTGAACAACTCACTGCTGCACTCCACTGGTGAAGAGGAAGAAAGGAGAGGTCACACCGTGGGGCTGTGCCTTCTGCAGCCCTGTCATCTGCTTCCCTAGTCACTTCTCCCACCATTCCTGCATGAAGGGCTCCTTCTCTGGAGCCCTCTGATCTTTTAAAATTTCTCTTTACCTTTACAGGAGTGACGGTCACTCTGAAGCTGGTAGCCAATCCGGCAAGAGCAGAAGTAGCCACCCACATAGTTGTGACAGAAGTGCTGGCACCGAGGCCTTTCATCATCCTCGGCAGCATTGCTAGGGTCACACTCATCCAGATCTGAAGACACAGGAGGTGAAGGGGCAAGGGCAGGAAAGTGTTAAACCTCCCTGCTCTAAACTGAAAATACTTAGAGCTCCATATCCTTGCCTAAAGCTTTTCCTTATTTGCCTGGCAGGGAGGAAAATTGTTTGGAGCCACACAGGCTTTCCTTCTGCATGCTGAGGGTATTTCCTACTCACCCACAGCTTTGTAGGATGCCAGGAAGCCCCTATAGGGAATCACTGTGCCACTGTCCTCATTGGAGAAATCAGAGTGAAATTCTAGGTGCATCCTGTTCCCCTTAGATACAAACTCCTTTCTTCCTGGGTGATTGCCTGTGGCTGACCCAAGCCGGCCACAATATCGGCCCAAGTCCTTCTTGTCTGCTTTGATCTGTCAAAGTGAAGGGGAAATCAGGGTAGCTTCAAAAGACTGAGTCTGCTCCACGCATTGATATTGCCCAACCACGAGTCCTCAGAGCTTACTCCTCCCATTTCTATCTTTAACTCCTTCCCTTTCCTTCGTGGGAAGCATCAGAGGAGGCCTGGTGGATGAAGAGCCATTGCACGTGGTGGCCACTGGAATCCCATGCCCAGGCACCCCTTGGCCCAGGTGTCTATGCACCTACCTTAACATAGTCATAGAAGCAGGACTCAGATGGCTCCAGGTCAAAGAATTTGAAGGTCAGCTTCACCACAAAGCCTTTTGGCACCTGGATATCCCAGCTGCTGATGTTATTGTTGGGATATGGCTTGGGATAACGGGGGGATCTGATCTCCCCAAAAAGGGGAGATCTTCTTGGGACCGGACTGGAACCGAGCACCCCAAAAAAGAGGAAGGCCCATGGGAGACAAGGAAGATGCCTGTGAACATGACAAATAAATGATGACATTGCAAAAAAATGAGGTCATTCAAAATGAGGGGAGACTTCACAACTGACTTGTGCACTGTCTAAAGGGATGCAGACACGGGAGGCCTTGTTGCAGGACCAGCTCCTGGCTTGGATCATTCAGGAACAAGAAGGGCAGCTGAAATGAAGACACCAGCACTAAAAAGGTTCCACCAAGCCATTGTGACCCAGCCAGAGAAATTAATCCACCCAGGAAGCAGTGTGAAGGAGCATGGGTGAATCCCCTGAGCAGGGTCTGCATGTTCCCAGAGGCTGTAGGGCTGATTCTGATAAGAACCAAGAGACGTTTGGTCCCCCTCGGCCCTGGGCCAGTGGGTTATTTCAGGTTATCGCTAGTTTAGGATCCTTGGCAAAGATCTGAAGATCTCAAGCTTGGTTTGCTGTGGAGCAATCCTGCCAGTGTCTCCTGGGCAGCCCTCTACCCAGTCACGCCTCCATCTCTGTCCTCCAAAAGTTGGCACTCAGATTTTTTCCCCCCCCATTCTTCACATCTCCCCTTTTGCCCACTGTGTTCCTCCACAACAAGCTCACTGCCCCGTTGTCCTCTTCTCCTCCCGGGAAGGCTCTAACCCCCCGAGCCCCCAGCCCCCCGCAAGGCTGTGCCCCCTTGCCCAGAGCCCGACTCACATCTCGGTACGCTCGCCCCTGCCCGTGCTGCCCGGCGGAGCTCGGAGCGCGGAGCTGGGGGCGGGCGGGACGGGGGGAGGAGGAGGA
>VZTZ01013606.1:3603-34659 GCA_013400955.1 Drymodes brunneopygia
CACCCCAGTATTATGATCTGGTTTGCTTTTATTTAATACCAGAAATGCAGTTGTAACAAGAATATCAATGTTGACACCTTCTGGTTTCATCAGTGAGATTGTCAAAATAAATCTGAAATCTCAAATCTGTCCCTTACCGATTGCTTCTGTGCCGAAATCAGAAGGAGTTTATTATTTTAAATTTTTTTTAAATACTTGATCTTGAATTTTTCTAGCATTCTGGGTCAAAATTTTATGAAAAAAATCTGTGATTTGAGCCTTAATTTAAAAATGGATTTCAAAGAACAGACTGTTCCTGTACACATCGCTGAATAGATACACCACTGAAAACGAATCAAATGCTTGTATTAACATCTAAGGCTCCTATTTTAAATATAAATAAATAATCTAGATGCAATGGGAACTGGTATTCAGTAGACTGAAGAACTTCATCAAAAATAGCTGAATTTCCATGGTGTTTTTTTTCTGTAGTGACAATAACAATGTTGCAGGTTGATGGACCAAAAAGCAGAGACTTACAGCCAAAGGAGAAGGTAACAGAGTTTGTAACTTCCAAAATCTACTCCTTGGTGAAGTCAGAAAGAGAGTAGATTAAAAGTGTGCAGAGAGGTCATCAAAAATGTATTTTATCATTCTTTTCTGACAGTATTTCTTTTTGTCCAAATTGCAAACTTCAGGCTAATGTTATAAACTGAGATTTAAGTTAAGGAAGCACAAGCAGTGCTATATGGGCCTTACTAGTTCTCAGAATAAGCATATTAAACTAGAGTGATAATCTCTGAGTTTTCTAATCTACACTAACTGGATCATTTGGGGATAGAATTAAAATTATTTGATACAATAATTAACTCTCCCAAATACATTTTTCCTGAGAACTACTGGAGGATTTAATTTAACAAATAAACACTTTGTGACAATTCCCCAATATAAAAAAATCCAATTACTGTTTCATAATCCTGTAAAAATATTGCAAGTGGTTTGGTTGTCAGGAAACTTTAGTGAAGTTTCAACTTTAATGGGAGCAATTACATTGAGTGCTCTTATACAGTCAGTAAAAGAAGATATAAATATTTACTGTTGCTCAGTTGTTGTAAAGCTGTTCTTTATAATTTACTGTTCTTTTTTGCCTGCATGTTTCCATCTTTTTTATATAGCATATATATATTAGATATTAATAAAATATAATAAGATATAGAGGATATGGGTAATCCATTTCTGTGGTGCTGTTTCCATCAGTTCATATGTAATATTTCCTGCTTTCTGGTCTAAATATACAGTAGACTTTAGAAATACTTGCTGGAATGAACTGTTTATACTTTGCCTTTAAATCCAGTGTGATACATGGCCATATGGAGAACAATAACTCACTTTAATTTAAAAATTTTGCTTGGTAGTCTTTTGTAGATGTGACAAATATAGGTATATATACTCCAGATTTGTGTATTCACATCTCTGCAAATTAGGAGTCATTGTGTTTTAACAATGCACAAACAGCTAATAATATAATAACAACACATTTCATTTGTGTTCTGAAATGACAATCAATGAACAGTCTGAGGCTAATAACTGTGTAGTATATTTGGAACTTCATAGTGATTCTCTGCAGTCTTTCTGGGGACACCCATGTGTGTGTTCAGCAGTGGCAGAATGAAAAGACAAAAAAGTGCCGAGGGTTAAACTCTACAAACTAATACACAGGAATAATACAAATACTGTAAGTCACCTGACCTTTGAGGTGCAATTATGCACTAACTGTGGTGGACTGTTGAAATTTCCTGTATGACTCTATTGATCCAGCTTAAAAGTGGTGACTGGGAAGAGCAAACAGGAAAGCATTGGCATGCATGGATGGAGGCGCAGGTGCAGCAGTGTTTGAAAGGCACACAGAAACAGCTGCCTGCTTGTGTCCTGCCTCTGTGGTGCTGCAAGCCTTGTTCTGTGGGAGCTCAGAACCTGGAAAACAAAAACCTCACCCAGTTAAAAGTGAAATTAGTGAGAACCTTGAAGGGCTATGAACTTTCAGAAGGTATCTACAGTTTTCCAGGACTGTTTTCAGGAGCCACCCATCACAACAAGGTGGAAAGAGAGTCTATGAGATAACTGCAGTGGCCTATGCAGGAATCCAGTTAAACCCCTGGTGCACTCCAGACCCAGCTGAACCCCTGTGCCAGGTGTGCAGAGCTGTGTGGAATGGTGGAGCACAGCTCAGTGTTTAGAAAGTCTCCTGTATCTGTTCTCTAAATCCTAGAAGAACTTCTGCATGTATCCCTGATTTTATGATAGTTTATGATCTCCTGTTAAGATTTTATGATGTGGAACTTGAATTTTCACAGAACGTGTCTTCTAAAAGAAAGCTCTAAGAATCACTAAGAAATGTTGTGACTTGAAAAGCGTGTGTGCAGTCATTGAATTATACAACACCCAGAGACACCAATCAGTCACACAAGATTATTTAGGCAGCATGACTTAAGTTTTTAAGTTATTGAATTTGGAAGTCTTCTATATTGCAAGCATGAATATGCACTATTTAAAAGACAGAAAATATGTAATGAATTTTTTTTTGTGGTTTATACCTTGAACCACAGATTTTGTGTAGAGAACATACATTTTCTATGAAAAAAAACCACTTCAAATTTAGGACAATAACCATTTAGAGGATTAAAGAGTCCAGATACAATGAAATTCTACAATTAACCTTAAAATCTACCTCTATAGAACTGCAGATTAATCAGTTTTATATCTCAATCAGCTATGAAGAAGCAATACAGTGCATTGAACTAAAGAGCAGCAGATTTCAACATAGCAATAAATTGGATTCTTAGTGTATCTGTAATAGGAATTTTAATGCTGTAATTCCTCTGTGCCACTAACTTGACTCTAGGGCATGGCAAATGACCCCCAAGAAATTCTTAATCTGTTCAAAACCTGTATCAGATAAAATGGATGCACATGTCGTGTTTGACAGGTGTGTGTTACTTAGAAACACCTTTTACTTAACTGTAAATGTCATAATAGCTGATTGTTAATAAGTCACTGATCAGTTGAAAGCACTATTAAATCTTTCAAAAGCACTCTGAGACAGATTTTAAAATTTGTTTTAATTTGTACACCCTTCAGAATTTCAGCTGGAACTGAAAAAAGAGCTTGATTTGCTGTATCGTGGGAATAGAACACCTAGTAATCCAAGTAAACTAAAACCTTCAACTATAAAACAGGGAAAAGAATTTTTTAAAAAGTAATTTCTAGGGAGTTATTTAGGATGTGCAGTTTAAAATATAAGCAGTTAGTAACTGCATTTTATATAACATAGCTGTGAAATTTCATTGAGTTTGGATGGGATGCATTTAAGGGTTAACACATGATGTCCACTGTGGCTCTGAAGTGAATCAAGTATGAATTTGTCCATCTCATGCTGAGGGATAAGTGCGATGTGATGTGACGGTTTTTCTGCCTTCTTGGAACAACCAGATTTATTTGAAATGGGTGAGCTGTTGTATTCAATCTGTTCACAGTAGCTCCCTTCCTATCTTCATACTCAGCTGCCATTAACATTAATGGCAGGTATGCACAGAGAAAGGAAATTAAATGTCTTAATTTTCTTGCATCTGGTAGACAGCTGTACTTTAAAAGCACACCATAGAGGAGAGTGAAGAAGGAACAGCACTTCCTTTTATCTGCTGATCCCTGCTGTAATAAATTCAGGGTAGGGAATGAAGTATTACAATATCCAACTACTGCTGAAGATTTTACAACTAAACCCCTGGACAGCATGTTTGAAAGGAATTAGCAAATTACTGTTCAAAACTCGCTGTGGAGAAATTCAAATAGTACATGGCAGCTTGGGAACATCCCAACCATACAATTGGACAGAGTTAGTGTGGGAAAAGATGTTCTTTTTGCAGTCTGTGCATATTTATGGTGAATCCATGGCATTCCTAGTTTTTTCTGAAAGTGAGACAGCAGCAGCATTTTCCTCAGCCACCTGTGTACCCAAGAATCTAAAATTAGCTCGGTGTTATTAAGCATTGCCTGAGACAGGATCAGACTCACAGCACCAGAGATGAGGGCTGCTGGCTCATAGAGAAAGCCAGGTGAAGGAGGGAGTTGCTGATGTTACAAACTGTGACTGAGCTGCCCACAGCTGGCTCTGACACCCTCTGTGTGTGTGTAGCCACACAAACACATATTCAGTGACCAAACACTTGACACAGATCACAACACAGTAAGTCACCAGGGCATTCTAGGACTCACTCCAATTAGTGTTTACTGCCCTGTTGGTGGATGAAATGTTTTACCTTGGATGCATTTTCATGGTCAAACTGAGGTGATCTATGATGAATGGCCACTGATCTCCCATTCTTCAGCCTGCCCCAGGGCAGAAGGTGGGACAGCCCATTTTGGTGACAGTGCAGTTTCAGATTGGATTAAACTGATTATGAAACCACATCCTTACACAGCAATGACGCTGTAATAGGAATGTAGAAAACAATTGCATTGTCATATGAATGAGCAAATTATTTTCTTCAATAAAAACACTGAATTTTTTATGCACATGTCTTTCCATGGCCTGCAATTTGCCACTCACCATAGTGCAGCTGCAGCAATGTTCCTAACATCCTAACATCCATTATACATGGATGTCCAACAAAGCTTGTCTTTTACCCAAAAGACCTCACTATCTGATCAGGAAAAAATAAGCTGCAACCTCAACTAATCCTTTTCTTTCAACTCCTCATTCAGATTAATATGTGCAAATTCCCTCACAGAATCCCTAATTGCTTCTAAATTTTTCCATCTGTGGACAAAATTTTCTTTTATTTTTGTTTGCAGTGGAAAGCTCATCTTGGTATCTGCATTTTCAGCACACCCAAATAGTCATCTTCATTCTTCAGTTTCTATATAGTTTTGAAGAACTGCCAATTTACAAGTGGTCAGTCAGACAGTACTCAATGTGTGCTCTCTAGTAGACTGTGATAATTTTTTGCAAATTTTACTATGTGAAGATTATTCTAAAAGGGAAAATGGGTACTGACAATTCCTCAGAGTGGTATGTGGTTATTTTTGCTTTGGACTCAAATAGGCCAGTCCCTAGCCACAGTGGCAGATATATCATCTGAGTTATGTAATAAATTTGTCACTTTTAATTCTATTTGGGAAGATTTAAAGAATTTAGGGCTTTATGATTTGGGACTCATTCAGTACATAGTGTTCTTTCTGCACCGAGGGAGGAATAAAAGGTCTTGTTTTATGACTTGGCTGGTTGTCCTGCCTGTGATAGTTTTCTCCAGTGTGCGTGTTTTCCTTTGGTACAATTATGGATGACAAAAGAGAACCAGAAGTAGCAAACTGCCAAATGACAACTTGACTTTAAAGACCAGAACTGACCATGAATGAACTGAAAACTCAATAAGTGTAAACACCTAATTCTTTTCTCACGAGTGTCAATCAGAATAACTCCTGTGAGCCTGCAGTGATTCAGCTCAAAATGAAAGATAAGCAGCAGCATCATTGTCACTGTCTCCAATATGATGCTGTGCTTGGTGGGACATGGTAGGTGATGTCAGAATTAAGACATTCACAGTAACAGCAGGGGGTAATCTCAAGAACTAAATTTAAACAGAAGCACAGCCCAGACACGTCTTGTTCCATTTGAAAGATGGGATTCTTAGTGCATTTAAGCTGGCTGTGCAAAATCCAATTACTATTAAATAAATGTTCAAGGTAGCAATTTTGCTGAAGCCAGTTTGAGCATCTTTGAAGCAAATCTCAGCTAACTTCTCTCGCTTTTCCTTGTTTGCATTTTATTGTTCCATCTTGTGCTCTGCATAGCTTGAGAATCACAGTCAGCTGACAAAAACTCCTGCTATAAACAGAAAAGCTTTTTTCACTGAGTTTCCAGAGAGTATAGTGCTTCACTGCAGCAAGGGAGACCTTCCCAAAGAACAGGGCACTGCAGAGATCAAGAGTATAATTGCTTGGCTGCTGAACACCTGAAAGTTTCTACAGGGCTTTTGAATGCCTTGGCATAAGGTGGGGTAAAACATAGGTCATGTTTACAGGGTGTTATTATTCCTCTGTAATGATGCCAGTGTGCCTTGCTTTCCTGTGGGAATGCTCTGTTCCAGAATAATCCTTTAAATCCTTTATTTGAAAATAGGATGCCTGCAGAAAGGAGAAACATGACAATACTTTGGGTCTGATTCCTGTTCATCTGCAGTTCTCCTGGGTCAGTATAACCATGCAGGTAAGATTTTATCATAGTGTGGAAAAACCAGAAGGGTTTCTCTGTTTGGAACTGATATATCTGAATCTGACAAAGATTTCCTCCCCATGTCAGAGTATGTGATGTAGTAGGCAATGCCCTTTAAAAAGCAATCTCTCACATGCCTAATGTTATTTTTAAAAAAACTCTCATGTACAAAACAAAGCTACACCATTACAGCTGCTGTCTTATCTCCTTTATGTCTCTCAAAAATTCTTTTCAGCCTTGACGCATCTTCTGGGTATCCAGATCCAGCTGGTGAGCTTTGACTGTCCTATTCATTCTTTGCCTTCTTTTGCCTCATATAATCACCTAATTCTCAGTGCCAGCTGTTTGTAATCCATCCTTAAAAAGAAACAAAGCCTAACAGAGTAGGAAGCATCTTCTAACAAACATATCCAACTTTTCATGCTGTTTCTCTGTTCACATCCTGTTTGACACTAAAACCTTCTGAGGCAAGACTGGGTTTTATCCTGTGTGTGCATAGCAAAGGGGTGATTTTTCCTCGTGCTCCAACTACTGCTAACATATGTATTTTCACAATAGTAAAGTAGAAAGGTTCTAATACTCTGGAGAATAAAGAAAGAATAAAGAAAATATAGTTAAAAGGAATGGTGGTAGAGATGCAGGATTCAGACAGACTGAAAGTAGAAAGATGGAAGAATATGCTGGACTTCCCAAAACTCCACTGTTACATAACTTCATATAAATTTCAGAGGAGTGTGAATTTATGTCCATATCATTATCAGATCATTCTACTTTATTATTCACTTTTAATTAAAAAAAATAAAAAGCTCCTGAAGAGTGTGTTTATCCCTGCAGAGTTCTTTTAATAAAATAAAATGAAAGGCAACAGCTAAGTCAGTATTCTGCATCTCTCAGGTCTACGCAGGTCAGAAAAAGAAAAGGAAAAAAGGGATAGAGTAAAACTGCCTGATCTCATTTTACACTCAGACCTGATTAAGGTTTTACATAAGATGATCAGTCTCAGTCACCCTACACAAATATAATAAAGACTTTTTAAAGGCATAAAAACCGGAATTTTTAATTTGTATTTGTCAAATAGCAACTCTCACTTACTAAAAACACTCCCCTGACTGAGATGTACTAAAACCGGATTAAAATCTGAAGTAAAGCAAGTAGAAACTAAAATGAAAATATTGATTATTGCAGTGGGTTGGGACAAAACACAGTTCTTTGAAACAGAGCAAAGCTGCTATAGAGGCGTGACTTGCTCTGGCCAGGAACAAGTGAGCAATTTTAATTTTCACTTGGCTTAACAAAACACATCGGGCAGATCATTTAAACCAGATGAATTCATCTGATCCCAGCACTCCTTTTTATCCCTTATGAAATCAGTAAAAGAAGGGAAAGAGTAATGGACTGAAATTAAGCATTTTTGCCAGTGTGATTCATGCCCTCTCCAGGAGGGAAGTGCCACAGAAATCAGGAAGCTCTTCTGCTGATCCCATCACGCCTTGGAGGCTGGAGGCAAAAGTCACTGGCCATGGTCGGCAAGATTCCCAGAAACTTCACTGAGTAATTGATAGGGTATAAGAAGAAGAAAAAGCATAAAACTAATTCCATAAGAATTCTGTCACTGCTCACTAAACCAAGGAAATAATAGCAGACTTTCAGTTGAATTTCATTGAATTTTGGATGTGGCCTTAATAGAACATAGTGCTGCATGGGGCCATCACAAAGCACTTAACTAGGTCTGTCTTTGGGAGGATGTTTATATTGCTTAAATACACTACTGACAGAAATACAGACTGAATTATAGCTGGCTTAAATGAAAAATTTTCTGTCTCTTATCTCTTCCCTCATGGAAACATTTTACAATCTTAAGTCAAAAATGGATCTCTGTAAGATTTTTGAAACTTCTTATAAATTTTAGTGAGGAATTTTGTCCCCATCAAATTCCATTGAGAATTTGAAAGGCTCACTACAAATGTAGAATTCTCTGGCAAAATCACTATTTCTCCAAATGTATTCTACAGAGTCCAGTGATATTTCAATGAAATATTGTTATTTCATTTTGCTTGAAAATCTTTGATTGCTCAAGTAATGGAGCAAAAATGTTTTTCAACACTCATTGTCTCTCTTTGGTAGCTGCAACACATGACAGGAACCAATGAGCTCCAAGGCAGGAATAATGACATGAAATTCCATTGAATTCCATGAAATCCTCTCATGTTGGCTCTCCAACCACAGGCCTCAGGTAGCTTTGAAAGCCACTTTGGTCCTTAAAGCTTTTTCTTCCATAGGAACCAGGTCCCCTACTCCTGGCAAATCTAATTTAACTGTTTAACATCTTCCTCTGGAATATTTCAATGGCCATTTCAGGTCAGGTTTTCTGGATGCTGAGTTCTGAACTAGCTACTTAAATCCTTATATTTTTCTTATTGAAAACTTATTTCTTTTTATGTAACTTTCCATCACTATGCCTGGAGATGTCAGCAGGGATGTAGAATTTTGCAGCAGTTCTTCAGATTTCACAGATGTTGATTTGCCCAGAATTGAAGCAATGAAAACTGTCTGCAGAACCAGGTGTCCTAGTTGAAAAGGAATATAATAGAATATAAAATACATAAAACTCAGCTGTGTTACACTGCATCTTGGAATAGCAGGCAGTAAAAACCTAAGATACATTTAGAAAATGTGATTAAAAGTTATTTAATATATTAAGTTTTCATGCAGGGGCAAAATACAGTTATACCTGAGTGTGACTGCCTCTGCTGTGATACTTTCTGTAAAAATAGTCATGGATCAACCTGATCCCTGGTATAATTATATGGCATTAAACTGTCAAACATGCTTAGCACACGTGCACAAAGACAGAAGGTCATTTGTGGTGGCAAAGCTTTAGAACATGGAATCTTCTGCAAGTGGTTGTTGTTTTGTGAGTGATAGCTGTCTCTTCAATAGCTCTTCTGCTGTCAGGACTTTTGGTTGAAGCATGTGAAGCAATTCCTCGCTGGGCTCGGTGCTGTTATTGACTGGGGGATGGAGTGAACGTGCTGTTGCTGGGAAACTGAGAGGGAGAGGCAGAAGGGAAACATGGCAGGTGGAAATGTGGGGATGGTGGTGCTCCCTTTCAGTCTGAACAAGATGTCCCTGGTTTTCTGTACCTGTTGTAGCAGTCTGTGCATGGGTTGAGGAAGGAGGTGCTCGGCTGTCACTGGGAAGTTACGGTGTGGTCGAAGCACAATGAGGTGTGATTTCAAGTAAAATGTTACATTATTGGCAGAATGTTAGGGGAGAAAATGTTTCAAGAGCACAAGAACTATCTAAATAGTGTTTTTATATTTTCTCTTCTTGTTTTGGGTGAAGGTGTACCCATTTAGTGGTCTGTGGGGTAGCAGAAGAACCAAAAAACCCCAAACAAGCCAAAAAAGAACAGAATAGCTTGAGTTGAAGTACCTCAGTTTTTAATCAGAGGATTGTCAAGAAAATGCTGTGACTATCATTCCAGACAGAGGTCTGCAGATGGTACAAATGCATAAATAAAAAAATAATGGAAAGGTAAAGAAGAGGGACAGAAAGCATATTGGAAACTATTTATGTTTTCAAGAGAAGGACACAGTGTTGGTGCATCATGTTCATCCTGATGGAACAAACTTTTTTAAAAAGGAGATGGTAGGAGATAAAAATGACAAGATTTTTTACTTAGAATAAATGTGTACGTGATGGCTGGCATCTTGGTGTGAACTAAATCAAGTTGTCCAAAATGAAAAAACTTAGATAAATTTGCCTAAAAGACTAAAACACCCTGAATGAGGTTGTGGCATTTGTGTCCTCTACAAACTGGACACCAAAGGGAAACCTTTAACCCATATTCCTCAATGGCAGACCCCAACAAAATGACAAATAACATTTTGGGATTAGAGCCAGCTGAGTTTTCCTCTCATGCCCCCAGCTAATGTAGGATCTACAGGGAGTATGTTAAACCTAGAGGTCAATAAATTTCTTACTTGATTTGGAATAAAACCGGCAGGGAACTGTAGGAAGTATGAACTTTAATTTTAGACATCCATTCCAAAGATAAAAAGCTTTTTGTCTTCCAAGGGACAAACTGACCTAGGATGTTACAGAAACCTGTTTTTTTTTAGTACTCACATAATGGGAAATGAAAAGTTCCTTTTTTGTTTTTCAGTGGTGGAGATTACAGAAAAAAAAGCTAAGAACCTTCACATGGGAAAGAATATGTTAGAGAAATTTAAATATAGCACAATTTCCTTCATGTGCTGTCAAGGAGGCAGGTTGTTGTTTTTTTGTCTTCTGAGAATGAAGAGGTAGTAGGGGGTAATCTGGCTGCTGTAGCTCATGGCTACAGTCAGATGATCTGAGACAGTGTTTATGTCAATGTGTAAAAATACAGGAGTATATAAGAGCTATACATTGAACCATGCAATTAATACTGAAAATCAAAGATATGACACTGAAACTGATTTAAAATAGTTTCTAAAGTTAATATGTGCATCAGATAACAAAGAGGATACTTCTAGGTACAGTTTTAGGTAATACTGGAGGTACAATTGACTATGTAATAAAGCCAGGATCATAGCTGCAACAGATTTGAGATTAAAACAAAAATGAAAGTGAGGAGAGGGCTGCCAAGAAGTTAAACATGGAAAAGGAGAAATGTACCCTGGAAACATGCTGTGTTTTATACTGCTGAGCTTTATTAGAAGGAAATATTTCATTAATGAAGTCTGGGGCAGAGAAATAGTGAAATATGCCAAAAATGACTATAATAGGTAATAACACCCAGAGAATAAGGGCAAAACCCTGCCTCATGGAAACCAATGAACTTTGGCCATTGATTGAGTAGGATCAACATCTTCCAAAAGAAGTCAGTGGGAAATCACTATGAGAAATGCCCAGAGTAAATGCACTGAGGATATTTACATTTGAATACCGAAACTTCTTTAAAAAAATTAATTGTTAAACCTGAACCACTGAATATAAATTAAGAAAGGAATTGTTGTCCATCCAGAGTTGCTCAGTCCACATTCTGCCAACCTTACTCTGCAGTAAAATCAATAGGACTCTTCAAAGGGCAAGGTACTGCTCACTATAATGCAGTGACTTGCTAAAATACATTAGAAACCATTTCTGGGGGCTGTTCAATTTGTGCAAATGTTGATGACAAATAACTTAGTGAATAAAGTGTTATTTTACATACGTTTACTTGAAGTCATTCTAGTTTCCAAGCTTTGCTTGTGATGTAGAGTTTCTGTGATCCCTTGGCATGTCTCAACTCTGACTACAGCTTAGCCAGTGTTAAGTACTCTCATTCCAACCTTCCATACACTGAGAATAACTGCTAAACAAGTTAATGTCCAAAATTCATGAAACCTTTTGGGGTCATATGCATTTGGAGTGATGCCCAGCATATGTATTGCAAGCTTTCAGCATTTTGGAAACACTAATACATGTTAAATATATTCCATCAGATTCAGCCAAGACATGCCTATGAGCACAGAATGATGCAAAAGGAAGGATGTGCCAATTAAAGCTAGTAGCAAGTCACTTCAGTGTAGGCAGAGTGCTGCTTCCTTCCAGGTGAAAATCCAGCTGAATGACATATCCACAAGTCATCTGCTCGTTAGAGAGCATGGCAGGAGGAAATCTGGCTTGTGTTACGTTTTATTGGCAAGGTGTCTGCAGAAAGTGAATCAAAGCAGCATAGGCAAGAATTAATGGAAAACCTCTGAGTTTGCTTTGCTTTGGCTTCTGGAACAGGCCAGCCTTGAGCCGTGTCAAGGGTAGCACATCAGAAATTTTCATGACACAAGAGGGGATGTAATGCTATGGTAAAACCTTTCGGTGCCATCCAGCAAGAGTTGGAAATTTAAAGAAATTCTTCCAGCAGGAGCTGCAGTGCCAGCTTCACTGCTGTGTCCCTCCCATGCCCTGTGCTGCTGGACAGAAATGTGGCTGGAGATAAAGGATACAAAGGAGCAGAGACTGGGAGAGAGATGGCAATTCTCATGCCTGGAGTTGCCCTAGCTAAGGGAGAACCTTGGTGTGAAGCTCACACTCACGTTAGGTTAGCTAAGTTAAATTTTAAATTTAAATGGACAGGTATTTGAATTGCAAATATTGGCGCTCTATTTTGGGAATTGAAAAAATTAGTATATAACTTTACCTGACTGCTTTTGTCATGGTTGTTGTCCTTTTCAGATGGAGACAGGAAACACTTGTGAAGAAAGTTACAGTATTCAGCTATAGGGAATCAGAATAATTGTCCCCAGAACCTAAAAAAAAAAAAGAAAAAAAAAAGGGTTAGAGAAATTCCTAATATTTTAGAATATATTTGTAAGCAGTGGAAGATTTTAACTATGGTGCATAGTCTCTCAGCCTTACATTATTCTTTTAGCAAAAAATTCTACCTGGAAGCTGTTGTAGGTAGAAGGTGAAAGAGGAAATAACACTGTCTACATTTTGCAAACAGAAAATTGAAGAATAGTGCTCAATGGCTAGATTTGCAAAGTTAGTTATTTAAAATACCCTGGAGTTGGATGTCCAGATACCCATAAAAACCTTGCCCTGAGAGACGTGCCTAAGGTCACAGGGGAAATCTGTGGCAGAACAGGAATTTAAATCAGGTCTCCTTACTCTCTTAAACAACATCATATTTCCTTTGATGCTGAGCTTTTTTCTTTTTTTTTTTTTTTTTAGTTTTATGAAGACTCCAATTCTACAGTAAAATCCATGTCTCCCTCAGCTTCCTTTATGGCAAAAGCATAACACTAAAGTTAACCTGCTCATACCATCCAAATTTAGATATTTAATTCAGCTGCCTGCAACAGGACCTCTGAGTCTGCACATGATCATGGAAATATACTGTGAAGAGAGGTAGGTAGTGAGGATGCTCTGAATTGATCTCTCCAGGCTCCACTGACTATATTGGGTGTCCATTCTACTACAGTTTAATGTTAGATAGTTGCCTAAAATGAAGAGCCATTGGAAATAGGGGAGTTCTTACCTGTCTCTAAAGGAAAGTGAGGCAGAAGGGAAAAGAGACAAAGTCCTTAAGTGCAATAGGTTTTTACTTAATGTGTTTTGGAGAAGTTGCCTTATCTGCCACACTCACTATTCAAACAGAAGAGAAAATAGTGAATAATTTTTAAGAAATAAATGTCACTTTCTGAAGTCAGTCTAAAACTCAATTATATGTGAAGGCCTTGTTTATTAAGTAACTGTTCTTTTATACTGTTGTTAATACTGATTAGAGAATTATTAGTTTTGAAGTCAATGTAATTACCATAGTTAAATAATGAATAGAAATGATGGAGAAAACCTCAGGGAACCCCCCTTTAATACTACAAAGGTATTTACTCTAATATATAAGTATATACATTTATTACAGTTGGATCATTTTAGGAGTTGAGGTCTATTCACCACCTTTAAATACAGTATTCTACAACATGTACTGTACCCTAATTAGGGCAGGTGATTCAATTAAGTGTTCAGTAAGATAATTTATTTATAAAGCTTTTATTCAAACTGTGAAAAAACAAAGATATGAACAATTAGAGCTTTTTTAAGCTATTCCTTAAATGCTCTATTTTTCAATGAGGACTCTGTCAAGGGAATGGTAATTTCCTCTAGTTTGTCATTGAAAGGGGCATTTTACACATAGTCCTTAGTTCTTTAATAGACTGCTTCTAAGCTTATTGTTGTCAATGTATTGACATCTTTGACAATTTGCTCAGTCCATAATTGCAGCCAGTATGAAGAATGAGGGAGGTGCCCTGAGTGCTCATTGCAGGGCAGAAGGAGGGCAGGGCACAGGCTTGTCCCTCACAATTACATGTTTCCAAAAAAGTTTCTAACAGGAAAAACTCCTTGCAAACTCCTGCCCTGAAGTTTGCTTTTTAGAAATCTAAGGTTTTACTACTGAAGAGACAGCAGAAGAAATCACAGTCGACTAGAAAACTGATTCTTTAACTCCTGTTTCTGTGGGATTAGTAAGACACAGAAAAGTAGCAAAAACCCCCAAATGATCATACTCTGAATAAAACAGATAAATGTAAATTTCTGGGAAGGTATTGTTTCAAGGCAGTATCATGGATTGCCACTGAAAAGCCACCTCTCTTCAGAGAGAACCCATGTCCCTGCTCTAAACTGACTGACTTTCCTCAAGGGTAAGAAGTGTCCCTGCCCAGGTGGGCTGTGCTTGCAGCTGGTTAGACAAAGTACCCAGTTAGTCACATGTATTGAAACCCAGTGCTCCCTGGAGGTAGCTGTCAGTATTATAATCACCCTGGGATCTGCCTTGAGAAATAGTAAGACATGAGGAGAATAGTTAATTCTATGGAAAATGTCATGGAAGCACCAAACATCAGGCTCCAGATAAAGATACACGAGGTAAAAGGAATGTCTGTACTCAGTGTGAACAAAATGTCCCGAACTTTTAATCCCTGTGCTTCCATTTCAGAGTTAAATAATACTGGAATTCATAATATCAGTACCAAACTTACAGGCTGCTCCAATTTTAAAGTGTTAAATATCCCAAAAATATATGTTTTAACTTTTACAGAGCCAAAACCCCCCAACAAACCAGTTATGTTTGAATTATGGCTTCAAAGAACCACCTTGTACTTCAGTGCTCCCCACAGAGGAATCAGTGGGAGGATGCAGAGGCACAGCTGTGTTATGGGCATATGCCAGTGCCTGGAAGATGCATTCCCTGGGTCATGAAGAGGCTTTGGATGCCTCATGCCCAGGTAAAACCACACTCAGCCAGCAGCAGCTACTTCAAGAAAATGATGGCAGCAGATTCTCTCTGTCGTTCTGAAGCAACACTGTGAGCCCTGTATCTGCAGGCAGATTGTTTTAGGCACCTGTTCCCAATGTTTTCTCTCTGCCATGAGTAAATTTCCAAAAGTTTAAGACCCAATATTGCTTGGAGTTTCCCTGGGGCTTTGCTCTGCAGCTGCCCTGCTTTCTAATGGTACAATCATACTCTAAACTGACAGGTGTTGCAAGCGTAAGCGAGCAAGGAGAAATAATAAAAAGGGATCTAAAGAGCTCAGAAGTATGTGCAGGGAGCAAAATGAGATTCAAGCTGGAGAACTGCAAGCTGATATATCTGGAGGAACTGATAAATTCAGTTCTGGCCAGCTCAATAGCAGAAATGTGAGAGGAATTTAGAGAAAATCAACAAAAATGATTAAGAGGCAGGACAGTGTAGCTTCTGCAGATCATGAGCAGCACCTTACTCAGCACATGTAAGGTGAACATGGCCTTCCAGAATCCAATCCTATTCTCAGCCCAATAAATGACAGAATTAGTGTTCTGTTGAAAGGTAATGAGGACAACCCAAAGGGAAGGAAGGCCGAGGGGCAGAAACTGGCCAAACTCAAGTGCAGGAAGCCACGGGAGACACAATATTTCCCATGGATCAAATCTGCATCTGCATCAGGACAGGCTTGAAAGAAAACTGGAATATTTCATCTCTGATTTCTTATTCCATATGTTTTTTGGGCTGCTTGTGTGCTTATTACCTAGAAGTGACTTTGTTTCTAGTGGCTGGAGGAGACAAAGGATAAGTGCTCAAGTAAATATGGGGGAAGTGTGGGGTTTTGAAATGGAAGCTAGAACGTTTTCTTGCACACGTTTAAAATGGCATATTTTGTTTGGCTTTGATTCTGGGGTATTACTTGTAGGTGAAATGGCCAAAAGGGATTACAGTTGTATTCGATCTCAGATTAAAATTTACATCAATTAATTCCAATTTCTGATATTATAGTTAGACTACATTTCTAAATTGTTTCATAAAACTGAGCACCATAGACAATTCTAAAATATTGTATATTTAATAATTCCCTATACTTTGAAATTAGAAAAGGTCAGCTGCCATAGTCCCTGTGCAATTTAAAACGAAAACTTGGTGAATTGAAAGATAACATTTTCCAGGACACCAGAGCCTCACAAGGTATTGCACTTTGAAAATTCAATTGTAGCTGGTATTTTCAGTGTATATTTTTACATCAAGTGCATTTACTTCAGAATAATTTTTTTCACTATTACTATATACTTTATTCTTGTCATTTATTTTTGTTCCTTGTCATGAAAAACCTCAGCAATTCAATACACTTTTCAACCATTCCTTTATTAAGCATAGTAATAAAAAAACAATTGCTGCCTTGTGTGTTGTGAACTATTTGAACACGATCGTGATTCCACTGTACATATCCAATGTTTTAGACACAGGCAGCTAGATATAAATCATGCTCTCCTGAAGGATGATTTTAGGTGACTAGGAAGCTGAACATCTGTTCTGTAGGTGAACAGAATGGCAGCTAATCTCATATTGTCAGTGTGTTTATTCCCAGCCTTTTTTTGTTTGATACTTGGCTGTGCCTCAGTGTGGATGATGCAAATGGCATCTTTTGAGAAGTAAGAGCACACAAGTATTTGAAACACGGGCAGGGCTGATTTAAAATCTTTTGCCACAAGTTGATCATGCCAGCTGTTGGGAAGTGCTCACCAGTAACCATATGCTGTGAGTGAGATAAGCAATTCCTGTGCACCATCCAGGCTTTGTAGTGAGCAGGGAAAGCTTGTGCTTTTAAGGTAGAACTCCTCAGGAAATGTACTACCCCACTCCCTCTGTCTGTAACCACCTATTAGAGGGCATTGTTGCTAATAAATACCAGCAGTAATACTCAGTGAGAGATCACTGAGCCAAATAATAAAGTCACTGCATACCCTTGGGTTACAATTCCATGTCTCTGCAGGAATAATTTACCCCAGCAAGAACTGGATGGGGCTGTGTTTGTGTTGTTGTTATTTCTGCCTCACAATTGTTGCTTTCATTGTGACTGAGCCCTCAACCATTTGTTAACAATTTAGGTTTTTGTCAGAGGTGTAGCAGAGAATGTGAGTTGTTTTGGAAAAAAAGAGTTGGAACAAGTTACTTTGATTGATCTATAGAGTTAATCAAGATGACAATAAAAACAGGAGTGCAGTTCCAGCCTGTTCCTACAACAGCGAGGGATAGGGCCAGAGGGTCTTTGTGGAAGTTTTCTCCATGTTATTCCAGGGAGCTGGTGAGAGCTGTGTGCCCCCAGCTGTTGTTTCCCCGGCCTACAGGAACATGGGCTTGCTGAACAGCTTTTCCTGCTGCTTGTGGCCCTGAGCAGACACTTGCACGTGAGAAAATATGGAGAAATTAATACTCTGTTTGCTTTTACTAAGGATTTGCGATTATAATGTGGGACATTCTGTATTAGAGGATATCTGGCAACCTTCCCAGTATCATAATTTTTACAATAGCTTTCAACTATGTAGAGACTCTATTAACTTTTCTTTTTCTGTTAATATTGCAGTAGGGCCAATACAGAGACAGAAGAATCAGTCCTCAGCTGAATGCCACTGCTAACAATTGCTGGTGACAGTGCCTTTTTTTATTCTTCACCCATGTTTGTGTCTCCCTTGAGCTATAGGAGAACTTTCTCTAGTTAGTATGTAAAAGCAGATGCTCTGCTGGGTTGCCTTTAATCTGTCTCATGCAAGGCCATGCATGCTGAAGCAGATCAGTGCAGTCATACAGTGCCTTCAAAGAGCTGACTGAACATAGGATATAGTTTCAGCTACTAAATTACTCTCAGAAAATGTATAGAAGGTCATCTTGTTTGTGTGTGTGTCTGAAAGAGATCTATGAAGTTATCTTGTATGGAATAATAGATATTGATGTGGCCTTGCAGTTCATGAAGAATATGAAACCTCATGTCTTTTCATTTTCATAAGTGGAGTATTCCCCTTGCTCCAATAACAATTCTTTGCATTTGATGTAAGTTTAGCACTTGTTTAATAAACAGCTCACAGAGCTGTTGAATTTTGTATTTTGCATTCATAGCATTTCTGCTTAATTTGGGGGTAATCACCTCAGATATTCGAATGGATTAAGGAGGAAATGGCTTTTCATACAATCAAATCCTATGAATGGGTATTTTTATTGGAAGGGGTAGTTTTGGGGGCTGTAGTCAGACAGAAATGCCTGGATTTGTTGTATTTTGATGAGAAGGAATTGGGTGATGAAGCTTGGGTTATTTCAGCTTGGAGAGGCTGAACACATTGGAGTGCTGGACTCTCAGGGAATGTAACTTTTCTCCTGAGACCCTGAAACAGGAGCTAAGCAAGGCTGAAAATCAACCTCCTCCTGTAGGTGCTCTGCACTCCTAGAAATCAGTGCCAAAAAAGTCCCCAGAAAGGGGCACATTGTAATGGAAACACCCACTGAACCCCAACCATGAGCAAATAATATCCTTTTGAACTGTTGTGTGCCATCCTGTGCTGCTCCATCTGATTACATTTTATTTTGAGGCTTCACATAAACAGATGCAGAACAGTTCAGAATAAGAAGCTAAAAAGGCTTGTGTTAGGGATAGCTTGAGAATTTTTTATATAGTTACAGAAGAAATTCCTCTCCCACCCTTCTGAAATGTGATCATTACAATAACATATATTGCAAAAGAAAGCATCTGTATCAACACCTCCTGACATAAATGAATGGAAATACTGACTTTGCCTATTATTATTATAAAGGTTGTTAGTTCTGCTAATAAAATGTTTCTTAAGCTCCACAGCTAGATGGGTTTCCTGTGGAATTGTCTAAACCCTTCCAATGCTAACTGTTTGCAATATTCAGAAAAGTATTTGCAGAACTGCTGTACCAGAATAAGGCCACCTTTCCCAGGAAATACAGCTCCAGTTACAGTTGTACTGAAAAGAGGCCAAAGAGGCCAGAGCAGAGCACTTATAGACACATTTCCTCGTCATACATGGAATGCTGAATTATTGCTGCCATGCAGTGCTTGGGTTTAGAACTGAATTTGCAAGGGGAAGCTGTCTGCAGCAGGACCAAAGGGCATGGAGACAGAGTCCTGCACACTTTTACCACTCCAAACCTTTCTGTCCCACACATACAGAGCACTTTAAGTGCTCGTGGGTTCTTGTCTCTTTTCCAAAGCCCACAGGCTGCCTCGCCCTTCATCTTCCTGAATTCTTTACCATTTTCTGGCAGCCATCTGCTGTGTCTCAGTCGGAAATGTCTGCTCCTCTGTCTTAATTTAAAAAAAAAATAGTAACCCACAACATTTTCTTCCAGTTCTTTTGGAGAGCAGAGCACACCCTGGGCTGCTGCTCACAGTGAGCTGCATCTTTGTCTCCATAGCTGTAACTGTGCGCAGAGAGAAAATGGGCAGATGTAAGATCAGCTTGCAGAGTGAAAAGTGGATGAGCCTCCAAACAATCTTGTATTCAAACCCAAATTGATTGCTGAACTTTCAGCTCAATTTTAATTTCCCTTGATGCCTTATTTTTAAAATAAATATGCAGGTTTTTTTTTTTCATTGGTATTATCCAGGCTCCTGTTGCAGCTGTTGCCAGGATGCTCCAGCAGCCACACGGGGTGGATGTAAGAGGTCTCAATATCTGCAGATTGGTTACAATAACAATCTCTCTTGTCCCTCAGTTCAAACAATTTAAAATGTCATGTCAGGAATGGAAAGATATTAATCACTGCACAGCTAGAGAGAGTTCCTAGGAAGAAGACAGAAGCTGTGGATTCAGGAGCCTGTTGAATGAGATGAGGAGAGCCTTTGCCTGGGAAAGGCAGATGTGAGATCCTGTAGGTTCTGAGTGCAGGTCCATGGAGCTCAGCTTCTCTTCTGTTTCCAAGAGAAACACCGTGTTATATGCAGGAGCACTGGCACATAAAGGGTAATATTTAGCTATTTTGAGATAACTGAAATATAAAACTAAGCAAAATAGTTTCTTTTATCATGACATAAGTAGCATTTTGTTTAAGCAGCATTTAATGATTGTAACAGCAGGGACCAATGATTTTCTTTCATAATTAGCCCTATTAGAGGGAAGACATGCACATGGTTGACCTTGAAACAAGAATCAATATATGTTTTTTGGTGTATATTTTCCCTTTTTCTTTTCTTTAATCATTTAACATACTCTTTGATCAATATCTAATGTGATGTAATATCTAAGAAAGGATTGAATGCAGATGTTTAACGAAAATTGCATGTTCTTTCACTGTCCTGATGTATCAAATTACCAAACCTTGTAACAGTGAACAAATGTTTATCCAAGTGTGATGCAGATTCATTATGGTGATGTTAGATTATGTTCTGAGGTAATGATTACATGATCCATTGAGACGTGTTTATTCTTGATTTTTTTAGCTGACCTATTGTATGATTTTAGGCAAGTTATACCCTTACTCCCTGCCAGTCATTTTCTTACCATGTTTATCCTGTCTTGTTTATGTAAATAGTAAGATATTTACAAAAGAGTGAGTCATTGACTGTATTTAATAGGATTTACCACAATATGTTCTGGTCTTGTTTGAATCTGCTTCGCATTAAATAATTACTTATAATCATGACTCTTAATCCACTGCAGTCACCAATGGCACATTTTCTTTAGGGAATCTGTACATTAATCCTCTCTTACACTGATATTGTCGTAATGATATTAAAGTTGTAAGAGGTTGAACTGCAAAAATCAAATGTAGTAATTTAATAGCCCCAGAGAGCCTTGAGAATTATTTGGTTTAGTGACAATCAGAGTAATGGGAATATCAGTTTGTGTAGTAACACTGCTACCAGTAGCTCAGGTTGTTCTTTATCCCTCCCTTCAGTTTTATGGCAGAAGTTTTAAGAACTTGCCAGATACTGCTCGCCCTTTTGTTTCCATAAGGTTGAAATTCTGTTTTCCCTTTTGCTCTCCTGCTTGCAATATTCAGTTAAATATATGAGAGTATCAACTTCATGAGAAGCTTCAAGTTTTCATGATCCCATAGGGATGGCTGAGCTGAAATTGCAATTAAAGACTGAAGCCAGATGGAACACCATCAGTAAGAAAGAGAGGGGTAACGTTGGAATAGGGAAATTTCTAAAGAAACTCAGAAAAGAATGAAACAACTCTTTGTCTCAGAAACTTGAATAACCTCGGAAAAACCAGCATTTTAGAAATCCTTATTCTGATCATGAAAACATTTGCTTTTCTTTCTTCTCCCATGGAACATGCCAGGTACTAGTTAAAGTACAAGGCCAGCTGGAAGAAGAGTACAGTAGATTTCTTGAAGGCACTTAAAAAACAGTTTTTCCCTTGTCCCTCAAAACCAGAATTGCTCATATTTTGATACATACATATTCAGTAGCAAATAATGTTTGAATAATCACTCAGAGTGAAGGGATGAAGAAGTCATGGTAGTTGCATTTGAAACTCTCTAGGAAGAGCTTTCTTTTCCATGTGGACAAGAATTTTTCTCGATTTGTTTACCAGTTGTGCTCCAGCTGCATTTCCCCTTTTGCCCTTGATATAACTTATTTCATAATCAGCGTAATTTACAGTCAGAGCTATGTCTTCTTGAGAGATCCTACATGCATTTTAGCACTCTGTATGTGTATGAGAACCCCCATGATTACCATAGTGATAAATTATTAATTTAACTACTGCCAGTTGACATGGTAAGTATGACTTTTCTATAGAATATTTCAAGCATTTTTCTAAGAGTTGATACTATTCAGAAGAATATATGGCCCTTGTTAAAATATTTAACTGGAGTCACTTTTAGAACCAAAGAAGTTGATGTCTGCTCCTTTGTCTGTGCATCTGTATTTGTGTGTACACAGCCACAGGGAAGGCAGGTTTTACAAAGGGAAGGTACAGAGATTAAAAACTGATTAGTTTTAAGAATCTCCCCCAGAATCACGCACATCGGTACATGCAGATCGTACTGAACATGTACTTCTTGCAAAACCTGCCAGGCACAGAATGAAATCCCTTTCATGAGGACAGCTGGAGAGTTATGCAACTTCAGGAGGATTATGCAGATGTGTATACGCTGTGAAGTTGCCTGATGGATTACGAGCCTGTGTAGGTTTGATTTAAAAAGAAAAACTACTTAATTCTCTTCTGTAGTGAATGGAATGTTTCCAGAGAGGGCCAGAAGCCTGGAATCCTCAGATCTGAGAAAGTCTGATGAATGCACAGGCCTGTACTGGTGTCTTCAGGCTGACCAGCAATGAAAATTGACCAAGTTTAGGCAGGACCTGTGTTACTCTGTACTCCCTATAATGGAAATTATATTCTCAGTCTCCACAGAACATGCCCAAAGCTCAGTGTAGACAGACTATTTGTAAATTAGTCCTATTGAAATCCTTTTGTAATGTGCCACCGCATGAAGATGGATATTTTACACAGTTACATTAAACTGTAAAACATTAAGTAGACATGTTCTATCAAGAATTGCATTGATAGTCGTGATTAGGAGGCAGATATCATTTTACCCACTGCTTCACTGGAAGGGTTTGATCCTGTTTGCACTCAGGCATTGCCCTGGCAGAACTGAGGGCCACAATCTTCAGCATCTCCAAACAGGAATGCTGGAAGCAAATATACAAAGTGAAAGGCTCAGCTATTTCTGGTGGCTGAGGGCTCTGTCCACTCAACCACAACACGCCTTCGAGCTGGAGAAAGCTGCAGGGAGTCCTGCAGGTCCATCATGCTGCTTCTACAAATGCTCTGGAGGAATGAAAGGCCTTGCACTCACTAACACAGATCAGAAATGAGAGTTGTTCCTGCTTTTAAAGAACTCATCTTTGACATAGACAAGATACATGGACCACTTTTGAAGTTCAGCAATTCATGTACAGCAGTGCCTGAAGAAGACAGAATCCAGAAGTTATTTCAGGTGGAAAAAGTTGTCAGGGAATGCAAAGCACATGCACTTTTATCATTTGTACAGTATCCCTTATGTAGTATCACATCACTATTGTGAGCATACAAACAGATCAATGAAATGCTCCACTGCAGTTTGTTGACTATTCTGAAACTCAAGCAGTCCAAAACCCCCCAAACTGCCCCATGATGTCTGAGGAAATAAACTGTAGGGCATCACATTTAGTAGATATACTTCATGTTTTTCACCTGCTTCTGTGTTCAGGGATTCTTTGCTGTCTGACTATGAAGTGCACCTTAAATAATTGCCCAAATCTACACGTTAGAGGCAGGGATGCTGTAAGCACAGCAGGTTGAAATGATTCAAAACCACATTGTCAGTAGGTGATCCTGATTGTATTAACATCCATTTCACACAAGGGTCACAGCTCTTAGTTCAGTGAATTTACGCTTGATTTATATGTCTATAAAGGACAGGAACAATCATAGGATACTCCCTGTGATACTCTGAAATCAATACAAAGGACCAAAGAACAAGGAAGGCTGCTAACAAGCTTTCAGGTCATGGACTGAGCACTGCAGTCTACTTGTCAACCATTGGTTGAAAGTGGAGCAAAAATCAGTTATAAATTTGCTAAACATTAGATATCCGTTTGAAAGTGATTTTATTACATTTGTGAAATGAAGAAGGTCATTAGAAACACCAAGATTTTCCCTTTGTTGCCTTCGGGCACTGAAATGCCTAATGTGTGATTTGCACTTACTGCACCAGGCCAGCTTTCTGTAGCTTTGAATTTTCAGGTGAAAATTATTTCTTATTATGCTTTCTGAATGTGTTTCCTTAAATTTCCATTTCTGTGAGCTTGCTCTATTATTTCCACTAAACTGGACTTTCTGAAGCTGCAGCAATTCTTTTTGTGTAACGTAGAGCAGGCTTGCCCAAGTTAAAGCTCTTCATATTAAGCTAGACCCTGACATGTCATTTGAAGAATAAGCTGAAGAACAGCCAGAAACATTTGGTTGTTTTACTGCATGTGTTTCAATAATAGCCCTGGGCTTACCAGAGATTTTCCATGCTATTCTCCTTTGATGCTAGCATGACACAATTTATAGTTCAGTCTAGGAGTGCCAGCTCACACTCAAGCAAGTTCTGATTGGGGATTAAATAGAAGGCAGGGATGGGATTCAATTTCTGCACAATAAAGGTGGATAGAAATTATTCTATTCTTAGTCCTTGTCTCAAGTTTTTCTCAGTGATAAATGATGCAAGTGGCTTGCTTTTAAATGTTCCTGAAGAATTCCTGCCCTCATTTCCTCATGTGAATGAGTGAAGGATTAGGTAGAGCTTCCATGTGCAGTGCCACATCATTTGGCAGGCTCGGAGACTGGAGCTAGAGGAAGCGCAAAATTCACAATGTTAACATAACTCTCTTTTTTTAAGGTGGAAAATGCACATTCCCAAGAGTTTCCCATTTCCCAACGGCCTGAGAATTGTTTTCCTTTATCCTTCAGGCACTGTGATTGTGACCTTCCCCCTGAGTTGGCAGCTCTCACTGAGTCAAATTCCATGAACCTTCTGAGCTTGTTTGACTTGAGGCTGCAGATATTCCACATTGGATAAGATCCCAGTAATCTGCTGTGCTTTTCCTTCTGTGTTACTTATAGACTGAAACGGCAGCTACAGAAATTCTGTCATTTCTGTGACTGATGAAAAACCTCTTAAAATATCAGGTCCTGGGTAGTAGTAAGTTTTCCTTACCCTAATTTGTAAGGCCTTCTCTGATGAAGTGTGGTGGAGCATATGAATTCAGCATTTCTGCCACTGCTTAAAGCTTAAACTCATCTCTGAAGATGCAATTATTTACGCTTTTCTCCCTTGCAGCTTTATGGCTCCAGCAATGATTAAGGGGGAAAAAAATAAAAAAGGCGAAGTTGCAAATGCGCGGCATCTCTCGAGGAGATGGAGTAGGCGGTGAGAAGGGAATTAGCTTAAGACTTCTGTTGTTAAAGGATAAAATTATTCAGATAAATTGTTTGTAAATGTAAAGAATAAATACTATTTGAAAAGTGTGCCTATGAGTAATAGATAAGGACTACAGAGATGATTTTAAAAAATATTATCCAACCTATGATGTTTTTGGGATGGAAATCCTTATTCTTCTACTTGTTTCACTAAACTGCTATATTGAATTTTGTACTTAAGGAGGTCACTTTCTTCACTGTCTTTCTAACTCAATAGACCTGAGTCTCAGCTGGGCCTTCTAGGCATTATTTCAACACAAATATACAAATAATGATTCTGAAACTGGAAAATCTCCCAGTCTATGTTAAATGGGTATTTGTTTTTAGTGAAGATATAAATTACTAAGATGTCCTATTATCAGAGTTGCAGCTCTGAAGCAGGCAACAGGAAAGTAAAATTTGTTTTATTTGAAGACAGAATTGAATCTGAAGATCTCAATAAGTCTTAATTTTCAAAATTTCTCTCTTTTGGGAATAATCTTGCTTTTTGGTTGTACTCAGATTCATTAATAAGTATTTCAGAGGCATTTGCTACTAGTTGTTGGGAATACTTTTGCTTTGTTTCTTAATATATACTCTTTATGTGTATCTTTACTCACTAAAACAATGCTAAACTGAACAAATGACCGATTAATGTCAGCAGTGGGTGAATCAGTGAGAATGAGTGGTGTGGTTTTACTGGAGAGTGAAGAAATCTGCATGGCTGAAATGCCTCTGAAATGATTTCTTTCTACAGAACAATTTGTAAGTATGGTTGGTTGAAACTGCTCCATCAAAATTGTTTCTCAACAATAAGTTAGTATGTTGACTAGAAACATGTTTTTCCTCCAGAAATGTTTCTTCTAGATGATGTTGATCCTTCTCTTTTTAAAAAGTCACAGTGCACAAAGCTGATGTATTTTGGCCAAACTTGCTAAATGTTTTTCAGGGAAAATTATGTATGGCTAGATTTGCACTGGGGGAAAATCCCAAACCCTTGTTTGGAGCCTAAACTTCCTTTATAGGTAAAGCTGACAGAGAAGGTGATTTCCCTGAGAGTGACAGATCTGAGGGCCATCAAACTTTTGCTGTATTTCCCAGATCTTGCACAAATCTGAGCTTAGTGTCTTGTCCCACTTTGTGGCATAATAAAATGTCTTTCTGTAGGGTTGGAAGCATGTTGATAGGCAGGATAGGAATGTTTTATTTTCACTGCCTGTGTACTTGATGTTTTTGAGCTTTCTGAGCTAGAACAGTTATTTTGGCATCAGACTGACATGAACAATATGAAGAAGGGTAGAACAGTATTGCAAAAGTGTTTGGTTCATTCAGTGACTCTGTTCTCTCCCCTCAAAATAGGTGTCTCTTATACTGGAAAGGAACTGGTTAGTAGCAAATGAGAATTCTTCAAGAGGGAAATCAAATGTCCCAGTACTAATTAGTTGAAATTAAGATCATTCAAATATTTATATAGAGAAGGGAAGTATTCTGGGAACATGCTGGGATAAATCACATGGCTGGAATATTAATAGTGAGGCAATAAATCTGAACAGAAAGAATCAAGGTGAAAACGTAGGGGAGGGATTGTACTATTTATCACAAGACAATTACACTAGCTGGTAAATACAGATTGTTAGTGGAAGAAGTGGTAATAATGAAATTTTGCATTTTCTCTGTCAGCATAATACATAAAAGGGAGTAAAGATGGAACATCTACCATGGGCCACAAAATCAGGACAAAGTGATTGAATCAAATACTGAAGGTATTGAAGGAAATTGGATCCATCCCTGCAGTTCAGTTCTGTCCTTCCCTGGATCTGAGTGCAGACCTGTGTGTGTGGACAGTTCAGGGGCAGGGCTGTGGTCAGGCAGGAGCTCTGGGCAGCACAGAAGGAATTTGGACCTGTGTTATCAATGAGCCCAGACCCGAGAAGGTACCCACAGCTGGTCCCTGTGTGAGCAGCATCTTACTGGTTAATCTCTTGGCCTGGGTGAATTGCAGGCAGCATGACCTTTTCACTGTCCCAGGCTGCAGGTGACCCAGCAGTGACACACGGAGTGGGGTTGGGAGGAATGCAGGCTGCTCTGTTCTGTCTTGGAACAATGGACACTTGAATCTTTGACAGCTGAGGAGAGAGCTGAGTCCCATCGTCCAACAGTGACAGGCTTCAAAATGTAAAACTGCCCAAGCTTTTCTAAATGAGGTTCCTGAAGCCCCTGAAATTCTGGGGTATGTCCCATGCTGCTCCTGGCTCAGCAGAATCACCAAGTCTCCTGAGGAGCCTGGGCACACTGAGCATGTCTGGGAAGGGCTTAGGAGCTGGTTCTCAGAGATCTCAGGATGAACAGGCAGAGGGGACACCCTTCTTTTATACCTTCAGTTTTCTGTTGAAGGCAGGATTTTATTAGTTAAAGATGTTAATAGCTTTTGTAATGTTACCCGATTTCTTACGTCAAGAATCTAAGGGACTGGCCGGGGTATTACTGCTTTAATTTGGTTCATTTTCACTTCACTTATCTTAGAATATTTCTTTGGCACTTTCTTAAAATAGAAGTGGAAGTGAAATTATTAGCAAGAGCTGAATAATTTGATAATTTATTAATAGTTCCATTGGTCTATTTTTTGTGTGATGGATTGTTTTGTTACTGTGCTAAAGGGGGGGAATGTAGGACTATTACAATTTTAATTACTGCTCTTTAGCTTGCACTGCTTCAAAATCAGCATTAAATACATGCTTTTTTCCTAGGTAGTATATCATAGTGCCACATAATGGCAAAAGGGCTCAAACAATATGAATCCTGGAAATGTCAAGTGTGAAGGAAATGAACTCGCACACTCTTTTAATTTTTCTTCCTTTTTATTAAGCTTTATAACATTGCATAACAACGTGTGCACAGCAGTCAAGGGTGAGAGCAAAGACAACCATCTGCAGGAGAAGCACAGACAAAATGCAGATAGGTACCATCTTCCCCATCAGGAAGTCAGGAATGAGAATTCTCCTTTGGGGGAACCTCTCACCTGAGAGTTTGGACTGCTTTAGGCCATAAGAAGGCTCAAAGTCACCTGCTTAGCTGATGGTGTGCCCTTTGCAGTCCAGCATCTCCCTTCAGAGCCCCACTAATAAAAGAGTGATTTTCCCTTGAAAACAGCAAGAGATTTTAGAAATTCCAGATACAGTAAATTCCTCATTGCAGTGTGCAGTTACATGTGTTTAAAACACCTTCAGAGCAGTATTGGTGATTAAGCTTAGGATCTTTTCATTTTCCTAAGCAAAATTAAATGTTGTGTGAACGTCTCCAAGGGAAGGTCTGGCTGCAGTTTATGCAGATGTACCCTAGCTGGAACAGGAACAGATAGCACAAACTTGGTGTGGATTAAAAGATCTGTAAATCCAATAAACACTCCACAGTCTGTGCTGAGCTCCATACCAGTTCAGTGCTGTTCATACCTCTGCTGTATTGTTTAAAACTAATTCAGGTATTTCAGCTGCTAGAACACCTTTCATTCAGCCTGGGCATTCATTCAGGACACACAGAGCATCATTTTTTCCTTTCTGTATGCCTGCATCCAGTGAAGGCAAACATCTGTGTGACTGTAGTCATGGCTGGCAGCACACCCATACTCTCAGATCAAACTATCCAAGCACAGTTGCAGCATCTAGTGCTTCTCCCCTCATTCCAGTAAAATAAATATGATGTGACTTTATTCATGCCAATTAATTTAGAGGGTTGTGGACTGTAATTAATGCAGCAGTCCATACATTCCACACTGAGATTTTTCTAATTAATTCTAGAAAGTATAGAAGCATTGTACTGGAGACAGCCATGGCAATGCCCCCATAAGAAACCCAGACCACAACCTCATCTATCTGTGACAAGAATCCCAGTTTCGGAAATGGAAAACGAGTTCTGAGGAGGGTATTTCCCTGAATTTCTCTGCTACAGTGGTGCAATGGCAGGGATGTAAGAACTCTTCTTGAATTTCACTCCTCCGGGCTCTGTGGTGGTTGGCATGCTTTGGACCACCTCCTCAGGGTCAAACATGCACCCATTCTTCCTGTGGGAGGATAATGGGCCCATTGCTGTGCCATGTGGCACATCCTCAGTTGGTCTCAAGCGCACTGAGAATCTATTGCAGAAAATTGTGGCTCTGCTGAAGTCAATGGCAGGACTCTCACTGACTTCACTGGGGATCAGGATTTATTCCAGCGAGTGCAGTGGAAGCACAGTTTTTACCAACTGCAGATCTGGCTCCATTGTTTCACACTGGTTCTCAGTTTGGTTCTGTTTAAAATTTTAAAGAAGATTGTAAAACAGACCCCCCAAGCCCTGGAGCCCATGGAGCTTTCGTCTCCATGTGATAAGGTAACAACATGTGCATATAGAACTTGGTTTCTGTATAGAAATAAACTGCATGAAGGCAGTTACTGATTCTTTTTGTTTATATCATTACTCTGCAGTACAGCTGTTATCCATATTAAAGCATATTTTCTAACCTCCAATATTTTTAAGAGTAAAAATCCATCTTAATTAGTAGAACTATTGGCTGGGTTGTTTGTATTTGTATAATCTACTCTGTCTCTTTTTTTATTTTTTTTGATGAATCATATACAAATAAGAATTTGATTTCAAATGCAGAGGGCCAACCCCTCTCCCTTTCAAGTTTATGTGCAGAAGTTATTTCAATTTGTGCAGGATGGGATGGACAAAACATAAAAAAGCCACATCATCAGCTTAAAATACAAGTCCAATAAAAATGAAGTTGGAACTTTACCAGCTGTGTACTGATGAAAGCATATGAGATTTTAAGTAAGAGAAGCTGCTTAATATGGACTCAAACCCAAACCAAAACAAAAAAAAATGAGCCAACAGAAAACCAAACTAAAAGGAAGAACTGGGAGAAGCCTGGTGCAGACAGCAATTTCAAATAGGGGTCATTTGAAAAGATAAGAAAAGGGATGTTTGAATGCAATGTACAAGTTGATCTACCTCATCATTCAGAATAACCTTTCCCTTTTTATCTGTAACCAAGAAAAAAGGAAAGCCAAACCAGAACATCAAACCAAGCAAGTAGAAATCATACTGCCATAACTGATCAGGGCTGGGGTCCATAAAACCTCATCATGGGCAGGAAGCAGGGCTGCCTTGCTGTTATTTTTCTTCTATACCCTTCATTTGTATCCATAATATAGGGGTGGAAGGTAATAGCTGGACCCTTAGTCATAAAGGAGCAAGAATAGTCAAGGATACCCAGGAAAATTCCTTGGCAGAAGACCAGCTTCCTGCAGGAAGCCATTGCCTGCAGCTTTCCAGAGAGGTCTAACACATGCAGACTCAGTGAGAGTCAGCCTGGGGTAGGTAAGGCTGTGGGCTGGCAGGGCCAGCAGGAGCACAAGAAGGGCTAATAGGATTCTGCAAGGTTAAAGAGTAAAGTGGTAAAAACAGCAGATGATCCCAGTAATGTCAAAGCTGAGTAAATATATACATTATTTGAAGGGAATAAGCAGTATGGCATTTATCCTGGCCATATGGAAACAAATATAACTTGTTTTTTACCATAAAGGCCACTCTTATTTAATGATTTAAAAATCCTTCTTCTATATTGTATTTATAGTATTCCTAAAGACTTTCAGAGTCTATCTCTCCAAATGCAGATATTTAATATAAGATTGCAGGAAGCAATTTCAGTCTTATTAGCAAATAGTCCAAACACTTTTTCCTGTGAAATGGCTGCTTAGAGTAATTTACTGGATCAGATAAAGAGCTCTGATCGTGATTTGCCTCTGCTGGTGGCACTTTTTCCATTTGGGTCCCTGCTGTCAACTGGAAACCAAGACTGCAATACAACTAATGCCGAGGTGCCTTAAGTTTCCCTCGTCTGTCTCTGGTGTTCCTCGTCCCCCCATTTCCATATGGATGTGCAGCCGGGACGGCGCAGCCCGCGGGCCTCGGTAGCGGGACTCTGCCCCAGCGCCCGGGGGCTCCGAGCCCGGCGCGAGGCGTTTCTTTTCGCCTCCACCGCGTTCTGCCAACTCCCGTCCCCGCCGGCGGGCCCGTCCCGGAGCGGGGCGCGG
>VZTZ01013606.1:34847-260993 GCA_013400955.1 Drymodes brunneopygia
GGTGCCCGCAGCCCCGCGCCGCCCGCCGCCTGCCCCGCGGAGCGGGCGAGCCCCGGCGGGCAGGGAGCGGTGCCTGGGGTTCCCCGTGCGGGCTGAAACACATGGCAGCTCGTCTGCCTCCTCCTCCTCCTCCTGCCCGGGCCATCGCCTCCGTCCAGAACTCTCGGGGTTCCCGCTAAGACCGCTCCCGATCGCTGCCCGTGGCGTCCCCATCACCGCTCGACTCAAACCCGGCGCACCGGGGGTAGTTTGAGGGACGTGCCTTTGCCTTGCAGGCTTGCCACCTGCAAACCCAGCCCCTACCGCTGCCCCAGCGAGCAGTCCCGAAGTGAATCAATGCTCTCTCTTCAACGCTGGCTACCCGGGAACCCCCAAAGTCCCCGAGGCGCCCCGGTCACTGACTGGGCGTGCAGGGTTGCGGGATCCCGGCTGGGTGGGCAAAGGGGAGCGGGACCTCGCTGCAGGGGCGGGAGTGCGGGGTCCTGGCAGGGTGGGGAGGCTTACGCTGCTGTCTGGTGTTTTGGGGAGGAAAAGGCAAGTTTGAGTGAACTCTACACACTTCATGCAGGTGTACCGAGTGCCTGCACGGAGTGCAGTGTCCATCTGCCTTATGTAAGTGTCTGCTGTGCTAATGAATAATGGAATAAAAATCCCGCGGCATCAGGATATGTTTAGTTCTAGTATCTCTGTCCTCTCTTGCTTTCTCCCTGTAAAGATTCAATCCTGAGGAATATAGAGGAGTACAGCCTTGTCATCCCCACAAGCACCGATTCAGAGGGCAGGTTCCTATCCCACCTTGTGTCCGGACCGCCAAAAGCACGCTCCAGGAGAGCCGTGGAGGACTTGCAACGTGAAGCAGCAAATGAGCAGATATTTTACAATGTCACTGTTTTTGGAAGAGAGTTTCACTTCAGGTTGCGGCCAAACTCCAGGCTCGTGGCCCCTGGAGCAACAGTTGAGTGGCAGGAGGACTCTGAGGAGACTCATATTGAACCTCTCTATGGGAATTGCCTCTATGTTGGAGATATCACTGATCTGCCAAACGCTTCAGTTGCTATCAGCAATTGCGATGGGCTGGTAAGTTACTTTTGTTATTATATCAAAGATAATTATATTAATTTCCTACAGTCTTTAAATATAAAATGTGTGGACTGTCAGAAACTCACACCTCATATGGTAACTGTGAATGTAAATTAACTAATGTTCCCTTGTGTGGGAATAGCTGCGCTGCACCAGGCGCTGCCTTACAGACAGTGGCACTAGAAGTTTGAGCACATGCTCTGAGGTAGCTACTCTGGAGCAGAGCAGCTGAAATCAGCATTTTGGTTGATTTGTGGTAAAGTTAATTGAGGGGTCTGATGCTCTGAACCAGAGGGTTAAGTGGCAAGTTCTCAGCATCCTCTTCCACTTCTCACTTCCAGCCTGCAAGGGTAAATGTTAGAAAGAGTTAACCCCAGATAATGGGCTGGACTACCCTGGAAACAAATTTGATAGGTAAAATATGGTTTTGTCCTGGAAAATTTTAATTTATTCAGAGTCTGTTTCCTTGGATATTGCACTTGGTGAGTTTCATTGCCTAATCAAGTGATTGATGAAAAGTTGCAGAAGACTTTGAGTTTTATGAGCAAAACAGCCCCCTGTGTTACATTTGTCAAAGCTGTATGTTTTAAAACTGGCTGTAGCTTTCTGTTCTGGAGTGCATGTTTGGCACTCAGATTATCACTGTTTGTCCCTGACATCCTAAACTGTCACACTGTCATTTGAGCAGTAATTACTGCACAGCAATTTGTTTAGTGAGAAAAGGGCTATATATTTTTTAATATTGACCAGTTTATCCAGCCTGTATTTACTTGCTATAGCCTTTAGAGTCTGTAATTTTCAGATTGCTTAATTGTAATGCATTCTGCCTCTGCATAAAGAGCCAGTAGGAGTCAGTTGTATTTCTATTTATTTAGTCATAGGAAGTTGTTAGTTTGCTATGCCAAGAAGATGACATGTATGGAGATAGTATGTTGGCTATCTGAGAATGGAAGGGAATCAAATAGTTTTCCCCTTAGTCTTTCCTTTCCTGTGGTTTCTCCCAGCCATGTGCATTCCTGTTTTGAGAAGCAGGTTTTAATGTTGCAGTTGTTTGATGTGGACAGCTGGCTGAGAGTAAGAGAAGCACCAGGACTGAGCAAGAAGAGCCATTCAGAGAGCAGAGTGTGAGCCTGCAGTTCTGCCTCGGGGGGGAAGCAGAACTTCTGTGCTCTCCCTATGTCTAGCACAGATCATTTTGTGTAAGGCAAATTTACTTGTTCAAAATTGACTTGCTCTTTACTTTAGAACTGGGGCGGAGCCAAAGCTCTTCTTCCTTGTTCATCTGCACTGAAAGGTGGGGGAAGATCCTGTTGATGGCTACTCCTTGCCTTGTGCTCTTCTCCTCAGCACAGGTGTTGACTGTAAGGGCAGGGGGGAGCTTCTCCTGCTTCCTTCCAGTGTTTGCCTGAGTGTGGGCTCCTTAAATTTAGGAAAAAGAGTTATGATAAAATTGAACAGGAGTTAAAGCCAAAGTATGGATGAGACTGTAAAGGTCCAAGGGCTCATGTTGCATGGAAAAATGACAAAGAATGAGAATGGTTTATAAAATGAAGTGAAAATATAAATGAAAAGGCTTTATAAATTACTGCTTTTTTCACATTTGTAACTTCTCGAATGCAAAGGAGTGAAGCCGGGCCTCAATTCAGTAATAAATGCACTCATAAATGACTGGAATCCAGAAAGCTACCAAAGGAATTGTAGTTATCAACCTGTATGCCCAATCCATGTACCTGCCTTTTCCAGTGTTCTTGTTTTCATTAGAAGAAGCTGGAGAGTTGGGCTGGGCTGGGAGGTGTCACATTGTAATCTGGATGATTTTCACATGGAATTACAACTTCTGTGGTTCTGCTAATACCTTTGGAAATGGATTACTGCTTCCTGCAGGTATCTACATGGTAGATGTTGCAGGGCAGAGATGTGTTTTTTTTTGCCCAGGTCACTGAAGCCTTCTTGAAGGAAGCATTACCTCAATACCTTTAGGCTGTAAAGATTTCCCTGAGATTGTGCAGTAAATCTGTTTTGGAACAGCAAATTGAACTCCAGTCCCTTGGGTACCATGTTCCATCTCTACCCTTTGCCTCCATCTCAGTTTCTTTCTTTCTTGTGGGGTAAGACTATAAAACAGATTATCAATAGAATTATACAAACTCTAAGGAATTATACCAATGTTTCTCCAAAAGCCACTACTCCATGGACAGAAATAATAAGCAAGTAACCACAGAAGTTAATACTACTTGTAACTGTCTCTGCCTTTACCTTTTTGTTTCTTGTTTTTGCAAGGAATATCAAGGAGTCCTTGGAGCAGTGTGTTACCCACAAGACACACTGAGATCACTGGGCTGTATGCTTTTCTTGGGTTTATTGACATTTTGGATGTGAATAAAGACACAGACAAGGCTATTCTCAACTGTTTTTCTATGTCTGTTTTTTACCTCACACCTCGTTTCCTTCAGGTATTTCCACCACCTTTTCTAGGTTATTCTGGAGATAGGGATGGTGGAGCTCCCTTACAACTGAGTTGTCAACTGACAAGTGTTAGAATTTTATGTTATAAACTTGATTAATTTAATTCCTACTATTTATTTTTGAAGTGCATGCTTCTGAAGGTGATTTGACATCTGTCTACGCTTCTCGTGGTCTTCCATCTTTTACATCAGCCATCAGGGCTGAAACACTACTGGGGTTGAGGTGTCCTACTTTGATCTTTACATTGCAGACTTTTCTTGACTAAATCTGGTTTAAGTCAGCAAATGCATCTGCCACCTTGCCAACTTCTGATGTTATTTCCTTTGAACATCTCTTTTGGTTTGCACTGCACTGCCAACTATGTCTTATTTTCCAGTTATTGTCTGAGAAGAGTCTGGCTGGTGGAATTGGTATTGCCAAATGAGAAGTTGTTGGAAGGGATTTACATGAAAATAGTAGGTCTGTGAAGGAACTTTTGATCTGGACTATAAATGATGAAGATCTGCTGCCCTGACTGAGGAGATGAGCAATAGTTTGGGTTCTCATGGTTTTCTGTATCAGAAGTCAACGACAAAGTTTATTGACCTAAAAGTCAAATCTGAGGCAGATGAAGAGAACTTCTGAAGTATGCAATCGAGGTGTGTTGTCAGAGCTGAAGTGGGTCATTAAAAATTGTGGTTGAAGAATCAAAGTTAAAGCTAATCAATAGATTTTTAACAGCTTTCTGAATTATGAATGTGATTTTTACCATATTAAAAAAAAAAAGTACTGTGAAAATTTTTCCACTTAAGATGAAAACACTCTGGACAACTTGTTATCATCTTGATTGGCCTGATAGCGTTCAAACATTCTCCACTGAGTGGGCAGAACAAGCATGGTCAGCTCTCCATGGCCTGCAGGCTGTGGTGAAGGTGTTGTGCTCTGAGTATGTTCTTGGTCCTTGGCCAGATTCTTACTTGTGGATGCAGCTGGAGGATGAGGGAGCTGGCAGTCCTCTCCAAGGGTTGTGAAGGAGAAGTGGTTGGAGGCTGTAAAAAAATGATATAAAACAACAAAAATTAGGGTTATGTCAATCCTTCCAGATTATTGCTGGAACTATGGGAACTCCCTTTCTTCACCTTAGCAGATGAACTTGCCATTATAGAAGAACTCTTTACACATCTAGATATTTCATAAATACTTCTGCAGTGCTTGAGGACGAAATGCCAAACAAGTCTTCTTTAGGTTGACAGGATGGCACTATTTGGTTGTGGAAATTTAGAGGCATAAACTCCCTCCCAGTCTCCTCATGACATTTGTAGTTTGTGAGCTGGAATGTGTGCTTAGACAGGAGAAACACAATATCAACACCCCATCTGAAGTGGGTAATGAGCAGATGATTAACTTAGGCTGCAGTGCAGAGTCAGAGGTACTGACAGGACTGAGAAGACTGAGGATCACAACTTCAGGATGAACAATCCATGTGGTCTGATTGCACCCACTGAAGCAAAGGCAGTTTTAGTAACACATCATGATGTCCTAGTTTGGCTCCATTAGTATAATCTTCTTGCTTTTTTAAAGTTAAAAGATCAGCTGCCCAAAAATTTCTCAGTATTGTCATTAAAATGGAAAGTTATTAGAAGAAGAAATACAGAAATTGAGCTTTTCAAGCCATCTCTGGTTGTTTGTTTTCTTAATGAGCTGTAAGCATTATGTGGCTGGGGGTACCAAGCCACAGGCACCTTGCAAGTGCAGTGGACTTGTTTCTTCTGGTGATGAACCAGGCAGGGTTTGCTCTACAACATTTCAGTCTTTGCTGTGCTCTGTGCTAACCCTCCCAAACTGTTTTCGAGCAGCCTGCTGGCTGGCTGGCTGCTTGCCCAGACTCTGTTTCTTCTAGAAATGCTTGGGACACCAGCAGTGCTTTTTCAACTCATGCCCAATGCCACAGTATCTGTAGCCCTGGGCTCACCTGGGTGGGTTTGTGGCGATCCATTTCCCTTTCCTAACCAGTCATGGATCATCAGGAACTGGCTGGTGCTTTGGCTGCTGGCAATACAATTGCACATCTGTCAGTTGTCCCAAGACTTTGTTAGGTATTATTTATATTATGAGTATTTTCTTTCCAGTTTGAAATCAGAGAACAAAGCTTTTTCCCTCACTTTTTATTTTACGGGATTATATTCATATAAACTAATTTGTAAATTGTAAATGTAGTTGCTCAGGTTCAGATCCAGTCAGAGGTGTTTCCTAAGAGCAATTCCAGCTACCCATGTGTACTGCCCACCTTTCTCCCCTTCCTCCTGCCACCTTCCCTGCGTTCCAAAAGACATTTAGACACCTTGTGAAGTCTAGCCTTGTTTAGTCTAGTTCTTCTTCACTTTGAGCATGAGCTTGAGCTCTTCAAAGTCAGTGAATTTTAAGGTTATATTGTTATATACTGTCCTGACACAGGTGCTTTCTTGGAACTGCCCACAGAGTTGAAGGTGAATCTAACTCACCCTAGGTGGAACATGTAATTTACCTGGATAAGAGGGTGAAGGAGCTGTTCACAATGAATATACCAGGAGAAGGCAGACATGGTTATATAATGTGTTATTTTTCCTTTTAGTCATCCATCTCCTGCTTTCATATGGATTTACAATTTAGTCGTGTTTCTTTTTGATCTGGTTTTTGGATTACACTGGTTTGTGATGTAGCAAAAAAGCAGAGCTCAAGGTAGCACAATATTATCTTCAAAGTCTGGTCAGGCCTAGTGCCTGACAGTTAAAACAGATGCCTGCTACAAATAATTCCAGTAATTCCTTTTCTGTATGCTAAATTCTTAGCATTTACATTATGATGGGGTTGCATCCATCTTAAGGAGATCATAATTGGGCATATATAATCTCTTCATTTGGGAGCATTTTCTCATTAAATTAAACCAAAATCAAACCATAGTCGCCCTCTGTTTTATTTTTTACCCCATTTTTTAATGGAATGGCAAAACTCACTGTGGGCTTTTTTTGATAAGTAGAACTGTAACACAGTGGCAGAAGAAGTGCAAATAATTTCTGTGACACAGTATAGAACAAAATGTAAAAGCCATTCTCATTAAGGAAACAGCAGCCCTTCCTCTACAGATCAGTGGGATCACCATGAACCCTTTTTCAAGGGTATTTGGAATTCAGCTGGGGTTTCCATGTGGGTGAGCCAAGCATGTATGTGAATTCCAGCACAATCAGAGCCTGACTGAACATCCACATCTACACACATCATTTAAAAAACCTGTGTTGCCTGACAAAGCAGTGGAGTTATTTTGATGCCTAACACTCCAGCATGCTCATGTTTTCACAGGATGGAGGTTTTGCTTTGTAACCCATTCTCTGGGTTTCTGCTGTTCATTTCCCTGCCCAACACAAGCCTAGCTGGGCAGTCCCTTCTGCTGTGGAAATAGCACAGGCTTTCCCTTTTAAAAGTTATGGTGTGAAACACAAAGAGTGTAAACACTATGATTCAGCCTCTGACTGGAGTAAATTATCCTCTGCTGTCCTTAAAAGAGACTCTGTCATCAGTAAATACTGTTTTTTTTTTCTTTGCATCTTCTCTGCATGGATCATCTCACCTACATTTTATCTGAGAGCACAGCAAGTCATTTCCTACATCATACAGGTGGACACCATCTGGACAGAGTATCCTCAGGCAGTCACAGCTGGTATCTTTGTGGTATGTTGTAGGCCTTTGGATAAAATAGAAGTATTTCTTTATGTCCTATTTGACCCTGTGTTGCATTGTCCTCATTGCAGTAGTGTTTCAGCTGTCCTGCACTCTTTGACCACACACAGAACTAATTTTCCAACCAGAATATTAAACTCGGTACATCCAAGGAAAGGTGCCTAGTGGCTCCTTCTGCTTCCCATCTTGAAAGACCCAAATATAGGAACTAATTTTGATAAGGTCATAAATAATTTCTGGGGTAAGCAGAACACCTGTTTTGAGAAGTCTGTCCCTCCTCAGCTTCCAAAGGTGTGTCCCTCAAAAAGTGCTTTTAGCTCACTTACCTGCCAGCTCGCTGCTTCCTCCTGGTGTGGGGAGGGTGTTCCCTGAGACTTCAAGACTCTTGCAAATGGCAAGGCATTACCAGATTTCAAGTCAGTTACATGTTTCCTTTTTGCTGCAGAAGGCTAAAAAATATTTTTTTGGATCAACCAGAATTCCAGCTGCTGCGTGGAGCAGGGCCTTTCCTCCAGAGATCACACCAGTGTTTTATTCAACCTACTTCTGAGTGCTTTTTATTTATGGTGGCTGTTGCTTTGTAAGCAGGTCATGCCATTACTTAATGGCACACTAGGACATTTCTCATAGCAGGTCTGATTAAAACAGAGCCAGGGAGCAGGTTTGGAGTGTCTTGCAGGGGGTTGCACAACCTTGCTCTGATGTGCACACCCTCCTTTTCGGATCACCGTGTCCCTTTGCTGCTTTCTTCCTTCCAAAGTTTCAGTAAGTTCTCTAACACATCACATCTGGTTCCTTTAGCCCCTTTATCTGAGTGTGTTTTAAATTCATCTTTGTTTGCAGAGTCTTGACACAGCAGGTTCCCAGTTTTAATAGTCTGCAAATGAAAGGCCCACATTTCACATGCTATTTTCAGCACTGTTCTATTAAACTGTAACATTGAAAAGAAGAGTGTCCTCTTCAAGTGCAGAAGAGCACATTGCTTCCTCGTATCTGAATCACAGCTTCTGTTACAGATCTTCTCAGTTATTCCCAGGGCTCAAAACGTCTGGTACTTTCTTCAGATCTGGAGTTCTTGGAGTTGTAAGTGTGAATCTCAGCATTAATGTTTCTGCTTTTTCTTCAAAGTTACTGTTTTCCGTTTAAAGAAAGAGTTTTAAAATCAGAGTTTCCCTCAAGGAAAAGACAGAGATGCCAGTTCTCCTTCTTGAAGTCTCAAAAATCACCAGGCCAGTGAAAATCATCCCAAGTATGTTGTTTTGAAGGTGTCGTTTTACAGTACAGATGAGTTTCTCTTTACACCTTGTGTGTTTTGTCTCGTGTGTACTTCTGAGAGCCTTTGGGCACTGCTGTGGGTTCTGTGGGCTGGCTGGCCCCCAAGTGGGGGAAGTTCATTTACTGGACATGGTAACTTCAGTATAATTTTATCCTCTCTAATGCCACAGAGAGAACCTGCCCTCACCACTAATTTATGTACTTGCTTTTTTTCCACCCCCTTCATGCCCCTTTTAGGACTGCATCTACTGATCTGTTTGCTTTACAAATCTTTGCCTTGCTGAAATTGAAGTCCCATTTGTACAACTTGCTGTTACTTTTTGGTCTCGCCATCCTAAGTGTTCAAGTTTTTTAATATTACTGTCAAGTTTATATATATTTTTTACTTCCTTTAAAATTGATTTATGTAAAATTTAATATTTTGCCCCTTTATTGCTGCATTTGTGACTCTTATCTTCAAAATAAAGACATAATTAATTTTTCACTTATGCAGCCCTCTGTGGAGAATTCAAAGGTTGGAATTGCCCAGTGTCCCTGGTACTTTCTGACTCTTCCACCTGCAAAGTTCAATGTTATCACTTTTCTTTTGATGTGGTGAGCTATAAATACAGTTACTTTAACTTCTTTCCTACTGTCATTCCCTTTAACTTTTCCTGTAGTTGCCACCTCTGTGTTTGAATTTCATTATATGGTCAGACTGCTTTTTCCCAACATTTAACCTCTAGCCTGGTGGACCTCAGGGGACAAATTGCAATCTTATTTTCCACTGAAATTAGGTGTGAAGCATACTAATCCTATAATGAGAAAGTCAGTGGGCATCATTGGTATCTGTGGATAAGAAGAGCTCCTTCTAACTGTAACTAGACACAGCTAATTTATGCATTGAAGTTATTTCTCTTCACTAGGTGTGTGGACTATAGGTTGCTGTTACTGCCCTTTAATGAAGGTGAATGATTTCTACAGTTTTTTGAAGCAAGAAACCTAGAAGGAAATACCTGGCATAAGATGAACATTCAAGATGTTTTTTGAAAAACATTAAATCAAAGTATCTACCTGAGGTTTAGGGTAGCACAGAGCCACCCCTTGATGTAGGCCCTGAGTCTTTAAGCCTCTATTAATGTGTTTTCTGATTTACTATCACTGTAAGAATGATGAAGTGGACGTGTGGAGAAGAACCTGCATGGCTAATGAGCAGGCTGGCTAATGAGCAGGCTGGCTAATGAGCAGGCTGGCCACCAGCTCTTTTACCCCATCACTTACAGTCCTGACAAGAAGCAGTCCATGACATGGCAGGGGGGATTGAATTTTGTGAATGATACAGCAAATTTCTGCAGGAGCCCTGAGTGCAGCTCTCTCAGCCTGCTGCTGTGCCAGCTTCCCAAGGTTGTGGGCAGTCCCTGTTTCACACCTGCCTCCTCCCTCTGTGCCCTGGGGGCTGCTGGGCTGCAGCAGCAGCTTCCAGCCTGTCCAGTGCAGCTCTGGGTGTGCATCATCTCCCCCAGGCAAACCCATCCAAAGGCACCTTCACACCCAGCATGGGCACTGCAGACTCAGGGCTACTCTTGCACAATTTGGTCTGTGGGAGGGATTTCTCTCTCAAATTGTGTTTCTGAACATGTGCTTTTTTGGCATGATTTAATGAGTATTGTAGAGTTTAGAATAGAGAAAGTCAAAATAATACATTGAGTCCAACAGGAAAGAAAGGCTTTCTTTCTAGGGAGTAAAACTATTTCAAGAACTAAGCACAGTAATGCACCATTTACATTTTCATTCAAATACAGTAAAATGATAGAATTTAGAAAGGAGGAGGAGAAAGCACAGATTTTACTCCAAACACTTGATGAATTTTTAGATTAGATATTTGGAAAAACTTCTTCACCAAAGAGACTGTCAAGCCTTGGAAGAGGCTGCTCAGGGAAGTACAGATGTGGCACCTGGGGCCATGGTTTAGTGGTGGGCTTGACAGTCCTGTGTTAATGGTTGGTCTAAAAGATCTTCCAAGTCTTTTCCAACCTAGATTTCCAACTTAGATTTCCACAAATCTAAGTGATTCTGTGGTTCTGTGTTTCTAATTTCTCTGCTCATTTCCCCATATGCAAAAGGGAGAACTGACATCCAGTACTTGCCCTAAGCAGCTGCCAGCTGCATCTTGCATTTCCCCCATGGTGAAGTGTGTGACTCTCAAGGCTGGTCTAAGGGCTGGTGCCCATGGCCATCACATCACCTGCAGGGCATTCCCATTCCCAGGACAGAGCCCATGCTTGCAAAAAGAGCCTGCAGAAAATGCAGAGATTAGCCAAGGGTAGGTGGCAGCACAGGCTGTGGTTACTGTTTTAATAGTGGGTTTATTTGCTTTGAATCATGGCTTTTGGGTAAATCATGTTCATCCAACTCACATGCAGAAGAATATACTTCTTTATTTTTCAGAGTGCTAAAATTGTGAGGCTTTTCTCTTTCTCCAGGCAGAGGAGCTGTGGAAGGAATGAGAGAGATGTTGTTTGGAAAGCATTCTGCAAACCAGAATATATTTAAGAAACAGTCTTTGAGAAATAAATCACTACCTGATGATGAAGAGAGCTGAGCTGGGCCAAGAGTCTTTGACCTGCCAGCACTCTCTCATGTGACAGGAGTTCTATTGGAAGCTGACAGGTTTTGAACCTTGCAAAGCTGAAAATGGCGAAAAATCTTTGTATACCTAAAGTAATAGCTGGATAAAATGATGTTTTTCAGACATCAAAACGCTCTCTGTAGAACACCATGAACCTACATAAGGTCACAGTCTTTTACCTATCGTGAAAAACAAAAAAAACCCCCACCCCAAAACCCAGAAGCAGAAATTTTACGCCACTTCCGTTCCGTACCACTAAGGACCTCAGGGATAAAGAAGTTTCAGAGAATAATTTGGATTGATTTCAGATTTATAACCAAGCTTGAAATCAGTTTTCTAATAGTTTCAGGTTTCATTGTAAAAATGGCAAATCCACCATTCATCAGTGAACCAAAATATTTAATTCCCAAATAAGCGCTAAGAGGTGTCTGTCAATATTAAATTTGTTTGCAAAGTTACAGCACATTAAGGCTGACATAAGCAGCAAGTGTAAAAATGGGATTAATCAAAGGATGATTTAGTACTCTGAAAGAAGACTATGAAACTCAGTCTGGATAAGTAATAGACAAGCAAAGAAAGACAAGACAATTTACAAGATGTTTTTAACTAACTGCACTCTCCTACTGAGGAGTTTAAATTAATTTCTGGGAAAATAAAGTGCTTAGTTCACTGCAGTCAAATTAAGGCCAACAATTATCATATGCATCTTATAAAATGGAATAAAAATGCTGGGCCTTTGAAAATACAGTGTAAACTTGCCTTTATCTAAACAGAAAAGCACATAGGAAAAACCCCAGATCTCTGTCAATGTTTATGTCATGATCCAGCATCATTTTATGGAAGGGCCAGGGAGGTCCCATGGCAAGTAGCTGATTTTTGGGTGCGTTCGAAAGCTGCTGAAGTGAATGTGTTTAGTTTCACTGGCTCAGTTTGGCTTTGTGTGGACAGGTTGATTAGCAGAGTATTTGGGACAAAAAGCAGACCATGGAGTATTCCACACCATAACCTTGTCTTTCACCTTGTTCTCTGTCCCTGCTGGTGGGGAGGGAGGTGAGTGTGAGAGGCTCAAGTGCAGCTTTTCCCCTGGCTGTTTATATCCCGTGTGCTGGATGGAGCAGGACAGAACTGTGTGCCTCTAAACCTGAAATAGCTCTGCTAAACCTTCTTCCCCTTCTGCCTCACACCACATCCCCACCACAGAAGAGGTGATGCATTAAGTAAGGGGGAGGGATCAGGAGAAACCCTCCAGTCCATGCCAGGAGGATGAGGCAATTCCAGCTGCCTTGAATTTGCAGGCTCATTCTGACAGCTTTTCTGTCTCCATCTTCCTATGAAGATGAGGCCAGAAAGGAGATTTTCCTGCTTTCTGAGACTGCCCCTCTTTGCTTTCTCTGCCTAAGATGTTAGCTTTGACCTCAATAAAACTAGCATCACTTGCAAAAAACCCCACCCAAACGCCAAATACAATCCCCCAACAAAAAATACCCCAAGTCACAAGAGAGAACAACATGAGGAAAAACTCTAATTGCACATCTGTTCAACAGACTTTTGTGATAACTCAGCAACAGCTAATTGAAACTCCTGGATCATAAATATGCTTTCAGCCAGACTGGAGTTTACTTTCCCCAACTCTATCTCCTTTCAACTCCCCGTTGCACTCTGAGGTTCTGGTGGTCAGGGTTCCAACAATCTGTCACTAGATGGGAAAGTTAGAAGTTGGGTCCATTCAGTTATAATGAGCCAAACCTCTGTTAATCTGCATCGTGTCTCCATGGATTTCTGGGAGCTCTGTCACTTTGCATTAGCTGAGGACCTGGCCTTATGTAATGAGATGTTTTCACACTCTTTTGGTGATATGCCCTCCTCCAACAGTCTGGATTATGGGCTCCCATGGTTTGAAAAGAGATACACTCCTTCTTGGGAGGCAGCAGGACACAGAATCTGTGAATGTGTATATGCTTTCATGAGGTTTCACTAAGTAACATATTCAGGATTTGTTTACATGCTTGGAAATGGCAAAGTGCACTGGAAAGGGAGACCAGGAATGCCAGGACCTTTGAAGGGTCCTTGGTCTCAAATGGGCAGAGGGTTAAAGACACAGCTCCAGGCACTGCTTCTTGTCACACAGAGCATAGCTCACTGTGGGCCTTGTGGCTCCCTGCCTCTGGATTGCCATTCTGATGTAATTTTTGTGACATTTTCATGTTATTATGCAAGCCTCTAGAAATCATGACAAGGCTAGGAAAACTGTTGAATAAATTCAATGTTAGTAATGTGAAATTAATCTGTGATGGGTATACTTAGGTCTTTGAAGGATTTAGCCACTTCTGGCAGTTTTGTGTTCCTTTTGGGTGATTTGAAGAGGTGTTTGCTTTGATTTGTAGGTTTAAGAAATATTTGTGCTTAGGTAACACTTTTATAGTGCACTTCCAGCATGAACTCCTTGCAGTCTTTAACCCAAAGATATAATTTTGGAGTATTGAATCACTTGCAAGTTCTACAGTAGATTCTAGCTATCCCACTGTGGGAAAGCACTGGGGTTTTTTTTCTCTTTTCATTTTATATTTGTTTATATTAAGACCACTTTTCACTGACGTCAGAGACCTATCAGGTCAAATCTAATCCTCTGTATCTCACAGTGTGCTGGCTAGATTAGCCCTAATACTGGTGTTTTCTAGTCTGTGTGGAGGCAGCTTTCACCTTGTAATGATGCCCTCCCTGGAGCTGGTTCTAGGAGATGGTTGAGCCTGTAGGTTCTCACTCCTCACCTTCACAGAGCCAGGGACCTTTCCAGCATCCTTCCTTTGCTGAGGAATGTAGCAAATGGCCATCTTTGGAATTGCTGCCAAGAGCTGGTGAATTCCCTCCACCACAGTGAATGGGTTTGAATTCCAAAGCTGCACAGATTGTTTGGAAGTCTTACCTCCCTCCCCACTGGCTGCTGCTGGGCTGCTGGGCAGTTCTGCTCTCCCTTTTACGAGGTGGAAAGGCTTCCTTCACTGGGGAAAAATGCACTGTGGTTCCTGTGGAGAAGTGTAGTGCTCAGAGCAGTGAGATGACTGTCTCTGTGTGGGATTTGGGGGAGAGGAAGGGATGCATCAGAAAAAAAGCCAAAAGAAAGAGAAGTTGGAGACATCTGATCAGTGTCAGCAGGGCAAGATGCTGAGCACTGGCACTGGGGTGCTGAGTTGGTGAGAATAGCTGTAGTTAGTCCATGCAGCAAGCAGCAGCAGAAAACACTGTATTTCCTGGCAATTCACCACAGAATCCTTGCTCAGTGAATATTCTCCTTTAATGAGAAGCTCTAGAAGGGAGAATGAAGCAAGAAGTGATTTATCCTCAGTGCAAGTTTGCAAGGCAGGGCTGGAATCTGGCTCCATGGGAGAGCAAACGGAGGTTCCTGCACCTCCCAAGCCAGTGCATGTGTCAGTATGAGGTGAGTCAGGGCTGCCCAGAGGCACTGGGCAGGTGGGAGCAGGGAGCTGGAGACACGTGCTCACATCACCAACCTGTTCTGGTGTGCTGCAGGACAGTCCCCTCCAGAGCTGCTGGGATTGATTCCATGGGAAGGGTCACAGCTCCAGCCCAGGAGGGACTGAAGCACCTCTCATCCTCACCCTGAATTTTCTTCTTTCTCTATTAACATCCTGCCAAAGTTGTTTTCAAGGAAATTTGTCCCCCAGCCTACTGTGCTGCCAGGTTGGAGTAGTGTGAAATGAAGAAAAACATTGAAACCAACAGCATAAGTTTGGGTTTTTGAGAATTTAAAAAGAGATCCTGTGGCTCTGCTGCTGAGTCAGCACTGGTTGGATGTGATTTCTGAACGTGATTTCTGCGGTCAAACTTTACACAGAACTTTGATGTTTAATGTGCCAGTCAATTAAAGCATGCTGCTATGCAAGAAATGATGTGGTGGCTTTGTGTGGCTTGCTTGGTATTGCCAAAATGGGTCAGAAGTATCAGGAGAAGGTTTAATCTCTGTTTACATAGTGTCATTTTGCTTGCTTTGTGGTTCATTGCTTTCTGCAGTGGCTGGGGTATACTCTAAGAGCAGGAAGCCTCCTCTCTCCTCTGTGTGACAAAAATAGCTGGTGCTCTCTCCTGCTGATTTGATTCCAGTGGCTATGGAGGTTCAGCTGTGCTGCACTAGAACTGACTGCTCTGCTGAACAGAGCTCTCCTCAGCTGGGCCCTGGCTGTCCTGGTGCCACCTGGTCAGGTGTGGATGTCTCTGGCCAAACAGCCTTAGTGGGTGACTCACTTTGGGGAAGTTTTCTGCAGAGCAGCCCAACAGACCCAGTGCTGGCACAACTGTGGTGGCACCACAGAAAGAACAAGTGTTCGGGGCAGGACATTTGAAACAGTTCTGTTGCCAGGTCTGTCCCCCCAGGGTGAACCCTCCTGTCCTTGCACAGCACAGGAGCCCCAGGAAAAGCCTCAGGAAGGTGTCACCTTCTGCTGTGGGAAGGTTTTTCACAGTGAAGCCCTGCTCACATTTAGATGCCTTCTGACACTTGAATCGGACAGGCAAAAAGAGAGCTGCCCAGCTGTTTTTATAAAGTGTTCAATAATGAGATTTACTTTAAAGTGGGTAAAAACCTTAGGAAGGTTTTAGGATTGTACTTTAAAGTGTAAGCTTGGTATTTCTGTTCTTTTCCTAGGGGTGTTTTATTTGATTCTGGTATTAAACCAGGAGTTGGTCCAAAGCCCGTTAACATAAATGAAAAGAGTTTTATTGACTTTGATGGGATTTGGATCATGCTGCACTAATTAAATAGTAAAGTATCCATTAGCAGTGAAGAAAACAGAAGAGAGGAGAGCCAAATACTGTTGTGATGAACCCTGTGAAGTTGAGTGAACTGCAGCCAAAGTCTCAGCATCTTTACAGATGAGCTTTTCCATATTTCTCTGCCTCAGTCCTTCTGACACAGATACATTGTGGATTTTTAAGAGGATTGAATTGATAAAGATCCTCACATTTATCCTGCCTATTTGCAAGTTTTCATACACATTTATTCAATAAATATTACCTTATTCGGGGTAATAGTAAGAAAAAAATGGGAAGTGAGGTGTGACAGAAGAAAAAGTTATGCTTCAAACAACACTGAAATCAGGTACTCCTAATTTGCACTTACTTTGCCTGAGTATTCATGTAAGATTCTTAAGGAACACAGATTTTCTTGATTCCAAAGAAAAGAGAAACAACTTTTCACTGTTATTGATGTTGTAAGTAGAAGGTAAAGGAAAAGTTAATATCTTACGTGTCTGGAAGATCTGCATAAAAAGTGGGTTGCATTTAAAAAGTTAAAAAAGGCTGTTCTGGAACTAGCCAAAACCCAGTTAGACAGACAGCTTAAAAATACAGCAATAAATGAATTTATGTGGGCTGCTGGATGGATGTTAAAAGGATGTGGCATTTAAATCTCAGAAATGCTGTTCCTTGTTCCCCTTGCTGTGACCCACTTTGCCTGGGTGGCAGCAGTGGCCCTGGAGCTGAGACAGGAACCCAGCACTCACAAAAAACATTTATGGGACTCTCCCTGTGACAGTGGGATGCTTGGAAAACACCCTTCATTTTGCACAAGTTGGGTGTATTGGGATTCAGCTGTGACCATGTCAGCTGAGGTTTTGAGGACATGAGGAGCCCATCTGTGTTTGGCTGTCAGTTCTCCTTAGGTGTCTCTGACAACCCAACCCCAAATGAGATGTCTTCTAAAACAACTTGCTGGCATTGTTTGCCTGCTGCTGTGTTTACTGGAGGACAGTGCTCTCAAGCCAGTTCACAAGGTTTCTTCCATTCCAGACCCTTGTTATCAGGTTTCCTAGCCCCCTCTCTCTTAAACTTGGCCAAAAAGAGGTTTTCCCCCCTTCTCTGCACAGGTATTTATGAAGAAATGGTGTCTGCAATTTGGTTTAGATTTTTACTAAAGTTATCAGGCAGTGTTGATCATGCCATGATGATACCATGACCCCATCTTCTGTGTTTTTAAGTGTATCTTGGCCTTTTACTTGAAAAAATCATTAGGTCTTGTCAGCTGCAGATTGGAGAGTAATTTGAATTCTATATTAGTAGATTTGCCACTTTTGTGATGGCCCAAACTCCCAAACAAATAAATGTTCTAGTAGACTGAAATTTTCTATAATACTCAAAATAGGAAAAGATGAAAAGAAGGAATCAGTCCTAGGCCCAGCAGCTCAAATGTTCTTCCGTGCTTCCAAAAATAAAGTGTCAGAAGTAGAACCCTGTGTCCCCTTTTTATAAATCTTCCCTTTCAAATCCAGTGGATAACTAATATAAAGTTTTCAGAATAAAAAAAAAAGGCTTTATGTTTTATGTAAGAAAGATTAAGTGGAGAGTGTTTTTTCCCCCTTGAGTACATGGGTGTGTAGGAATTGTATTTTAGAATCAGGCTTTTCATGAGGCCTGCACAGTAAAATTTATTTGGGGAATTCAAAATTGTTCTTGTGCTCGTTGGGAGGGCAGGGAATGAAGCAGAAGAGATTGGCATTGAAAGTTGCTACTGCACAGCAATACCCCAGAAGGGCAGGTGTCATCTTGCAATGGTGACAGGTTATAAAAGAGGGCTCAGGAATCAACTGAGAGCTGCCAGACTGTCCAAGGATGCAATTCTGCTTTTTTCTGATCACTTCTACTCCTGTATTTGTTCTGTTGGCCAATGTGGGTACACAGGCAAGTAAGGTTATGTAAGAGTTAAAGGTTTAACCCTTCAAAGAACATAGCCATTCATTAAAGTGATTTCATTAATTATAAAAAGAAAATTAGATGGATACTCCAGCACATGGGAATATAGAGATGGATTTGCTGTAGATGAGCTTCAAAAGGAAGTCTTTCAGTATGAAATTACTTTTTGCTCTGAGACAAGGGAAATAATCCAAAATATAATGCAAATGCTTTCCTTGCATTTAGCTTTATTGTTTCTAAACAAAAATATTTCTGTCTGAGAACAAGTGATGAATTCATTTTCCCCCATCCTAAACCTAATTTGGCAACAAACTAATTTGTTGTCTAAGGTTGGTTTTTAAAAAAATTGCTAATGTAAAATGTTGCCTTATGTTCCAGGCAATACTGCATGTGTTTCCATAGCAACCTCTTCTCATGTCTTGAACTTGTCAGCATCAACATATGACATTTTAAACTACAAAACATTTGCATGTACTGCTGCCTCTTTGGACATGAGGGAGATTTGCCAAAAACTGGGTTCTTGCAGACAGTTGTAGTTAGGGAAAGGTGCTGGAGTCAGATGTTCTTTGTACTTCCTGCTTGTTTACAAAGAATAAGGAAGTTCTTTGAGTTCTTACTGAACTCAGGCAACGGGACACAGATTCCTGCTCCCAGCTCCAAGTTCAACAGCTAACTCAAAGTCTGGTTTTTCCCCTGGGGCTGTTTGTCAGTGGGTTCTGTGTCTGATTCTCTGCAGTGTGTGTTTTTTGGGCTGTCTGACTTTCCTCAGGTGCACCTGTTTCTCTGTTCTGTGTTCAGCAGAGTTGCTCTTGACCCTGGACACGCACAGGCTTTGGACAGTGATGTACACCAGATCTGTGTCTGCTGCTCTGCTGCTTTTCATTTTGAACCCAGGGAATGGTGAACCCTTTTCAGGTTAAGTGCAGCCTAATCCAACTGACAGTGTATTTGCAAAACATTTGTGAAATAAAAGAACTGAAGAAGGGGAACAGAAAAGCCCTAGTCATCTTGGAGGAAATAGAAGAGATGCTGTTCCAGTGAGCAGTAAAGAGAAATTGGTTTGACCAGCCAGACATAATTGTAAAACATTCTCTAGGAGGGAGCACTAATATAATTGTATGATATCTGCTTTTGCTGTCTTTTTCTGTCTGTAGCATGGGTTGGCTGCTGATTTGATCTTCTAAAGTATGTATTTGCAGATATGGACAAGCTGCCAAAAATGTGACTAATACCAAAATGCCTATTGATCTCTTTTTAAAGCCTGTATTAACACTGCTCTCTGGAAGATAGTAATCACTTCTCAGTTTTTGTAGTATTTATACAGACACCTTCCTAAAGGATAGCTCTACTGTTCCAAACAGAGGGGAATACCTGTATCAGGTTTGCAAGGCAAGGTTTGGATATTGTGTGTGTGGGGACTACAGGGGTGGCTTCTGTGAGCAGCTGCTAAATCTCCCCCCGTGTCCCCCAGAGCCACTGGCTCCAAAAGGGACTCGCTGCTGCCAAGGCTGAGCCCAGCAGAGATGGTGGTGGTGCCTCTGGGATAACAGATTTTAGAAGAAGGGGAAAGAACCTGCAGCTGTGGTCAGAGGAGTGAGAATATGTGAGAGCAGCAGCTCTGCAGACCCCAAAGTCAGTCCTGAAGAAAGGGAGGAGATGCTGCAGGTGCTGGAGCAGAGATTCCCTCACCATTGTGGGGAAGAAGGCAGAGAACTCAGGAGTGAAATTGAGCTCCAGAAGAACAGAGGGATGAGGGTGGAAGGTGTTTTTAAGATTTGGTTTAATTCCTCATTACTGTACTGTGATTTGATTGGTAATAAATTAAATTAATTTTCCCCAAGCTGAGTTTTGCCTGTAGCAGTAATTGGTGAGTGATCTCTCCCTGCCCTTATCTCAACCTAGAGTATTTTGTCATATTTTATCTCTGCTGTCCATCTGAGGAGGGGAGTGAGGGGAGTGATGGACTGGCTTTGGTGGGCATCTGGCATCCAGCCAGTGGCCCCCCACCACAACACCACTCCTGTTTTGGCTGTCAGTATGTGTTTAGATTTATCCTTCACACCATTATGTAGGAGAGAGCTGATTTATGCAGCAGGACTTGTCATGGCCTTAAACCCTCACTGCAATGGTGCATCTCCACATAAGAATAAAAACAGGTCAATGGCTTGTTTTGCCTTGATTTATGACTTTCTGGCTTGGAGCAGGAGATTCCTTTTATTGATGACTCTGTGCATTCAGAAGGTGTGGGTGTAGATTCTTTCCTCTGTCTTTGCTGAAAATAGATATCACAGTGATGTTTAACTCTCAGGAACTGTGCTGAAGCATCCCCCATGCACTGCTCCTTACAGGGTGTCCCTCTGCCATTCCCTGGCCCACAGGGACACACAGTTCCTGGGGGAGCTGTGGCCCTCTGGTATTCATCAGAGGGGATGGTTTTTCTAGGTATATAATAAACCTTTCCCTGTGAGACCTGGCAAGAGAAGTGATGGTGGAATGAAGTTTAGTGATTTGTGTAGGATTGGGCATGAACTCTGCTCCCAAAGCAGAGCAGATGCTGTTTGTGCTGAGGTAATAACTGCAACAAAAACCAGGTATAAAACTATCTGGGCAAGTATCTGTCAGTATAGTGCATGAAGAGCCCACCACTCTGTGCTGGTAACTTTACCAGGAGAGATGAGAAGTTGATGCTTGAGTTTCTTGTGGACTTTCTTCATAACTAATCTGGTACAGTATGTTCTTGGGCCAGTGCTTTGATCCAGCTGGGATATGGCCAGAGGGAAAACAATTTCATACTTTTAGTTTGCTAATCAGGAAATGAGATAATTCATATTAAAAAAACCACCTCTTTTTGGAAAGAAAAATGGAAGCCTTCTGGTCACTTTGCAGGCATAATTTTCAGATAAAGAATTTCTATTTTGCTTCTGAACCAACCAAATCTTCAACACAAATAACATAAAGCTCAATGTTTTCTGTGTTCTTTAAATCCAGTTTCAGAGAAGAAAGTGGCCTTTCGTTCCTTTCAAAATACAGCTGCTCCTCTTGAAATTCTAGCTGTGTAAATACACTTGTTGCTCTCTTCTGTTAGTTTTCTGCATCTTTTGCTCACTGAAGTGTAAAACAATAAATGCCATCTTCAAATCCTCTTTGGAAGGCTGGGAAAGTTCTGTTCTTTTGTTGCTGAGGGAATTACCAAGTTTCAGTATTGCCTTTTTTGCCACTGGTTTATAAGGAATGCTACCGTTTTCCAGAGCTGTTCTTGCATGAACAGTTCTAAAGTATTTGTCCCTTCTTTAATTTGTCTTCTGATTTCATTCTCTTCTGCATATTGAGGCCTAAGCTGAATCCAGCATCATCCACTGCTTCTGAGAGAGGGAAATTCAGGGCATCAATGTCCCAAAATTTTTGTCTGTGGCCCCTCTCCGTTGCTGGAAGTGCCACCCTCTGAGCTACTGATGAGCTGCAGTTCCCTGGGTTCCTCCTGCCTGGCAGCTCCTTGAAAGGTGCTGGTTCAGCCTCCCTGCATAAGGAGAGGGTAAAGCTGGGGGTGTGGGAGGGACAATTTTTGGATCATAAAGAAGAAATCCACCAAATGTGGCAAATGCAGCCTCCTGCCTCAGTGACTGTTTGATCTCCCTCTTATTATCTTCCCCAGACCATAGACATGAGCCATGTGAGGAAGATGCAGTAAAGCATCCCTCTCTCTCCCATTTCTGGAAATGCTGTGGTGACTCAAAGGAGGTCAGCTTGGCTGAGCCCAGCAATAAGTGACTGTAGGATTACTTTACTTTCGTAGTGTAGTCCTTACACCAATTTTGAAATTGAGAATTGTTCAGTTATTTGGGCCAGTACAATTAAAACCCAACAAATTAAAGTTAATCTAACAATAATTTTCTTTTGATCAGGCATCAGGGTCAGGCATCTTTTTATACATCCTTTATTTTAATCTTCTGCATAGACCTTAGCAAGTGTATATTGCTCTTTCCTTTAGAAAAAAATTCTTTTCAGTTTCTGGGTTAAGATTTATGGAAAATACTGGAAAAGGGAGGTTTCTTGGAGTAGTCTGTGTATATCATTATATTTCACTGTGCTTGAAACATTATATTGTATATTGGTCCAAGTACCACCTTTTGCAAAAGACAATTGACTCTTTTTGTGGAACTCGCAGAAAATGAACATAAAATATTGATGAAATGAAATTTGGGCTGGATAGTTTAGACTACTGTACATTCAAAATCCCTTAAATACTTATAAAATGGAATAAATTGGCAAATGATGATAATGCACCTCTAGAACATATGGGAAAAATGGGTAAAATAAGTAAATCTCTGTTACTTTCAGTACTTACAGGGAGCATAATGTCATTAAGAAAGGAAAATGCAAAACATGTGATAGCACATGCCAGACAAACCACAGTGCTCCAGCTCTCACAAGAAGCCCCCTTTTCAAGCTGTACGTGGGCCTGGCCAAAGCATTCTTTTTGGACTGTGAGTTTTTCAGTCCTGGTTTTAGGCCAAAGGTAAATACTCCTCTGTGTGGAAACTTTGAATAAAACCAATCATTTTTCAGATTCTCCCTCTCATCAGGGCTCCTGCCCCTTTCCCATCACTGTGCCAACGCTGCAGCAGCTGTGAGGGCTCTGCCTTAGCTTCTTCTGGAGTGTTTTTGCACATGTTCCCAAATATATTTCTGTGGTCCTTTGCCTTTTATTTCTAATATCACCAAAAATGTTTATGATGCTGCTGATTGATGTCTTGGACAACACAAACCACAAAATCTCCTGAAGTTGTGCTGCAGCCAGCCTAAGAAAGTAGCTGAGACCCAAATCAACCCTCTCAGAAAAGTAAGAGTTTGAAACTTCCACTGATACCAAAGGTTATGGTGGATTTTCTGAGTTTTTGTTGAGTTATGTAGGGAACTAAAGAAGATATGTGGTACCTAGGGAAGCTTCCACATTCACCTGAGCTATGGTCTTAATTCACTTGACCTCAGTGGGTTTAACTGTCTCACTGACTGGGGCTGGGGCTTTGCAGATCCCACCTGCCTCTTTGGTGGGTGAATACCTTTGGATGTGGAACCCCACAGAGCTGAGTTTCTGAACTCTTGGCTTTTGTTAGATCTCCTTCATAGGCTCCTGAGGAAGTGAAGTTGTGCTGGGCTTCACTGTCCTCTTCTGAATTTTGGCCCAACTCCTTTCAAAATGGTTTGTTTAGGGTTTGTTTTTAATGCTTTAAAAACATATATATATATATAAATTATCTATGTCCTCTGCAATAGCAGAACAGTGGTGAGCATCACTGTACTAGAAAAGAAGGAAAAGTGGAACCAAGGACTTTGCTTTATCCAAGAACTCTTGGATGAAGCAATGTGAGCAGGTCAGGCAAGAGAAAGAGGAGCTAAAGCATATTTCTATTGTTATTTGTAGGTAATTTTCAGTTTCATTTGAGCTGGCTGGTGGGAAGACATTCACTCATGAACTTGCTTGATTTTAGAGATTTCAGAGCTGTTTTCATTTGAGTGACTTTACACCTTGGTGTCATCATTGTATTATATGAACCTTCCCCTGCTCACTCCTGGCTTCATGCACCTGGATTTTTCTAATCAGGCAAGAATGGTGGATGCAGAATGGGTCAGTTTGGGATCCTTCATAGGCTTAAGTGTGTATGAAGCTGAATCTAAATAGCCAATTACTTGCTGTGGCTTATTTAATTTCATTCAGCTTTTTTTTTCCTGATGGTTTATAAAGTATTCATACCATGTTTTCCCTAATTGACTTAAGTTAGCTCTTCCTTTTTCAAAAGGAAATATGCCAAACTAAAAGCTTTCAAATGAAGACTGTAGTCACATTGTCATTTTTCGTCATCTTGACTACAACATTTAGTAGTGGAAAAACTGCTGATAAAATTACATGCAAAGTGCTATCAGACATTTAAGGAACACAAAAGCCAAATGGAGCTGTCAGGAGACAAATCTGGCCACTACATCAGTTATATCTCATGCAAGTCTCAGCTGTAATCTGGGTTTCCATTCATTGAATAGCAGATAAAGAATAATCTCTTCTTAACGTAATAATGCAGGCATTTGTATTTTTTTGAGAATTCAGACTCATGTTCTGAAGAAACAAATGCTTTATTTCAATTTGTCTGGATATTTTGAAGTTTTCAATTAAGAGAAAAAGAGAGCCTTTTAATCTAAAGAAATTGATGCTGAGTTTCTACTTTAATGCAGAGAGAGAAATTTACTGTTGCTTTTACTTTGTTTGTTTAGTTTAGTTTAAGTTTTGTTTTTTTTTTTTTTAAGTGCATGTGCGTCGAAGGCTGTAATTGGCTCTGGAGAAGGCCTTTTACTTGTGTTTCCCAGTCATGGATGTCTGCACTTATCTCATTCTTGGCATCCTCCCATCTCAAAGTAAGACGTGGCAGTAAAGTATTCTGAGGCAGTGCCAAAGAGCAGATTGTTGTAGGGAAAAAATTGTTCCTTATATGTTGTGCTGAACTCTGAAGCTTTTAAGGAATTGAGCTTACCCATTTTCCCTATAGCATTACAGGAGAGGTTAATTGCCACCCAAATAACAAGTTGCTCACTGGTGCTTTTGGCATCACCCACGTGTGGTCTGCCCTGCTCAGACTCCGAGGCAGCTGCTGGGGTGAGGAAGGTGGTCATGATGTAAGAAACCCTGTGCAAGTCAGTTGCTTTGTTTTTATTAATCTGATATTTCTGGGGTTTTTGCAAGTGATTTTTATGAGGTGGAAGTGAAAATGAATGAGGGTTAAAGAAGGAGGAAAAGCTGCTGATTTTAAACACGTGGTAAATTTAGATCAGCCTTCCTTATAGCAGGGTTTTGCAGAAAATAAATCCTCTGCTAGTTTCCTGTGGGATGGATTAAGGCGTTAATGATTTTGGATATGTCACCATTCCAATGTAGTTCTTGTACCTGAGAATATGGAGTGTGCTTACAGAAAGGGAGGAACCTCTCACATTAAACCTCCTATGTGTTGATTCACAAATCCATGTGTCTTAATCGGTGGGAATCTACACTGGAAATGGAAGGGATCACACCATATTTTGGTAAAGTGTTAAATCTGGGTTGGAACAGGAGAAAGTGGTGGGAAGTCTGTAGCTGGGAAGAGGAGATTGCTTTCCTTCAGTGTCACGAGGACCATCAGCAGTGCTGGGTGAAATGGTGCAAGAGGGCAGAGTGGGACCATCTACAAAGAATTAAAACAGGAGATAAAGGAGAACAGCATTTCTAATTGTGTTTCATCTGAGGCACATGTTCATTGTCTCAGGACAGATTTTGAGATTTTGTCCATATTTGAACTGGAACAAGAGAACAGTTTTTCTCCAGTTTTGCATCTGACTTGCATCCAAAGCCGATTTGGATGGGTGCCCCACCTGAATTGTTAAGGACTTGGAAGAAATCTTTTAGTTTTGGCCTATTTCTGGTTAAAATACATTCTTCTGCAATGGAGCAAAAGTATTTTTTTAAATAAATGAAACAGACAGGAGGCGGATATAATCTCAAGACATGAGGTTAAGATTTCAAGTATCTTTTAAACTGATCTATTTGTGATAGGCAGATTACTAAGACTTGACTGTTGGGCAGGTTTAAATAAACTCTCTGTGTGGTATTGAGAAAACTGCACCATCAATGCAGGGAGATGTGAGTTTGGGCACAGCATTTGCCTTGTTTACTTGAAAAATCTCACAGTGCACCCACTACACAAAGCAGTTCTCCTGCTGATTATGTGTTTCCTGTTCTGTTAATTAGGATGACACTGCTCTTCCATATCTCATTTCTTACAGTAATTTCTTAATGAGTCAGTTGAAGTTTTTTGGACATGGGAAATGTGGTGCACTGGCTAACGTTTCCCTCTGATATCTGTTTTGATATCAATTATGCTTCAGCTTCCAATTAAGCAGGTCAGGGTGCGTTAGCAAGTCTCCAGTTCATGGCAAAACACTGCATAGAGAAATGGCATAAGACTAAATTCAAGATTATCCAAAGTAATTGGGACAGAAAATTATTTAGTTTGCCTTGCTGGAATTAGTCTGACTTATTGTTGAAATGCTGCCCGCCTTAGTTCAGCTCTCTCTGTAGTTCCAGGCAGAAGAAAGCCATTTGCAGCAGACTGTAGTCTTTAATAAGGTTGTATTATGCAACTGAGTAAACCAGGGTGAGGAAAGACTGGAGCTGAACTTCCTGAAAAAGTAGAGACTGAAAATGCAAAAGAGATGAACTTGCAATTAAAAGGCGAAAATCACACGTGATCTGTCGGACAATAGGCTCTGATATTAAAGAATGGTGACTAAGAATGTAATTTGGGGGAAGAGAAATAGACAAGTCCTATAGCACTGAGTTATTCTCATCGTTGTTTTGTACCTTCTTTTCTAACTATTTCTAATAGCATCATAGGCAATGTTCATCCTTGTCATATTGACTTGCAGGACAAGTGAAAACGGTATCTGCTAAGCTTTATTAGAATATGTTAATTTGGCCAGGCTGTGTAGGATGTGCTTGGAATGTAGCAATTTGTACACTAAGGAAAATGAGAATTTTTTCAAATTAAGTGGTAAAGTTTGGCAGCATTTCTGAACACAAAATGTATGTTGAGTTGTATCTAGAATGATGGCTTTTAATTTGAAAAAATTGCTTTGTGCTTATCAGAGATTCTTCATACATCTGGTCATGATCAGAAATGATCAGGGAAAAATGTCTGAAAAGCAGTATATACCTCATACTGTAAAGTTCCAGAACCTCCACTGTCTTTTTTTTTTTTTAACTTATTTTTTGTGATGGCTAGAATTCTGCAGGACCAATCAAGCACATTAGTATAACTCTTAATAGTAGTGTATATCTTTGACTCAGGTTATTCCAAAGTGAGAGAGCTCTTCCCCCTCCTCCCATATGAAAAATGAAATTTAAATCTATGTATGTGAAAGATTGCTCTGTGCAGAGTTCCTGATCTTCTCTCATTGTAGTGCAACTCTTCAGACCTTGATCACTGATATTGAGTGAGTCATTCTACAGTTGTCTCCAGGCTATGGACTGGATCCAAGAGCAAGACAGTGAACTTTTTAACTGCTTATATAGAACTTTCATCTGTATTAATACCTGTCTTGTGCGTTTTTGAAACCTGCCTTTTAAAACCTTATTATGCCTTATTATGCCCTAGGAAATCACTGGATGCTGTTCTACCAGATGTGCATGCACCAATTTCTCCTCTTTAGGATTCTGCCTTCCTGCACAACTGACAAAAAAATCTCAGGACCACAGCTGTCATTTAGCACTTTGAAACTGAACCATCTTTCATTGCAGTTGGTATTTCTGATCTTCAAGACTGAAATTCTGAACGTGCCCCCTTGTTGGCGTTGGGTTTTATGCTGTGCTCTAGGCAGTAATTTGTTGAACCACTCCTGTGCCTTCCAAAAGTCATTTTGTAATTAAAGAAGTCTTCAACAGAGATAGCTGCAAGGAAAGTAGAGTATGCAGCAGACTCCCAAGGCTTCTGGCTTTTCTGCTGTATCAGGGAAAGGTTTTGGAAAAACTTTGATTCCTAAAGGCTTTAACAACAGCAATAAAAAGTGAGGTAAAATTTGATGAAAAACTGATATAAAACTCATGAAAGCCAAAGTGCTGTCCTCAATAATGGAAACACTTCCTATAGATAGCAGAACTTGATGCTGTGTGTAAAGTCCTGATTACATTACATACATGTCACAGCACTGCTTAATTTTATTAAATGAAGATGGGATAGACTCTTCCCTATGTTCCTCCTCAGCAGATATACTCATGCATGGAATACTGGTACCTGGTTTTGTTTGGTGTATCCTTTCTGTGTGAGACAGGGTGCTGTTATTTTACTCAGGGATAAAGTACCTAAGGTGCTCTTAACCCCTTCTTTAATTGTCTTTGAATTAGAAGTGCTGCTAAAGGTGTAACATCAGGGCTGTAGTTTCCTTGGGTTGATGATACATGCAGCTGCAGCCAGTATTATGGCTAATCCAGCTCCACAACTTAAATGGAGTGAAAGGAAGTTGAGTGTTTAAAATTAGGTCATTTTTAAGTGCTCAGATAGGGATTTGAAGAGCCAAACTTACACACAGAGCTCAGTGTTCCAGTTTCAATTTAACAAGTGGTTATGGTATTTGTTTTGTTTTGTTTCGTTTTCCTCACAAGATGCAAGAGGATTTTAAACCAGTCCAATTTTTGTGAAGAGAGGAAAAAGGGGTGCTCAAGACACCAGCATACAGGCAGAAAAGAGAGCAGGAATGTGTACAAGAGTAAAAGTTGTTGTTCTTTTATTTAAGGATGAGCCATTCTGAACTTAAAAAGCTTCTTTCCATTTCTTGAGGCAAACCTTTGCTCAGATGGCAATGTTAAATTTCTTGTGCTAATCTAAATCTTCTATGTGGTCTCTTTGCCATGGACTTTTTATGGCCCCCTAAGTAAAAGGAGAAATTAAAAAGCATCTACTTGTTTACTCTGGTCCTGTCAGCTGAAATAAATGTCCCAATTTATCCCAAGCCCTGCTTACACTCAGGAAGTTCAGTTAGCTGATGGTAAATGAGCTTGGGTCATCATTCATTAGTCTCTGTAGCTGGACAGAGTGTTCTGTGTTCTGCTCTACCTTTTTTCCATTCTTACTTTTATATTTAAATGCTGTTACTTGTTCAGGATTGGTGTTTTTACTCTGTCCCCTGAGGCCCCTTATGAAAATGAGATGATGCATCTTTGCCTATTCTGTTAAGCAAAACTGTCTGAATAAAATACAGATCCATGTCTTATGACAATAGCTGACTGCCATGGTGGAGAGCACAGGTCTCTCAGGACTCTCATGCTGCTTCACCTTCTCCTTTGATCTTGATGAAACAGATGAAAACTTCCTTTTATTTTTAATTACCCTTCCGTTGCTCTGCCGTAGTTTGAAAGGAGAGTTCAGAAAGGCTTTAAATAAACAATATTAAAAAGACCACCATGAGGCACTGCCAAATCCCTGTGTCCTTCCCATTGCCAGGGGCCACGTGGAGCATCCGTGCCAGGAGCAAAGGAGCTGGAGAGTCCCAGCTCGAGACCTGCAGGGAGGCTCTGGCAGCAGAGCATCACTGGAGATCAGTGCTGGAATTTCTTCTCCTCTCTCCTCTCGGCATATTTTGCTGTTTGGCTCCCAGAGGCAAGGTCTACCTCTTCTGTGATGATGCTTCCCGTTACGTTAAGACTAATTTATGGCCAGGGCAGGGAGTTGTGGTAGCAGGCTTAGGCAGTGGGCTTGCTGTCCCAGCTAATGCATTTGTGCCTAGAGCTGTTTTGATATATTCCCTTGCTTCCATCGTGATTACAAATGCCCCATCTCTTTTATTGCTGCTCCCAGCCTACAATTCAGGATAAATTCTGCCTGAAACTCAGGAGAAGATGATTAAAGAGGGAAGGATTCTTTTCTCTCCAGTTATCCATTTGTTTCTTGTCTTTGTGTGAAGTTTTTCTTTTTCCTTCCTTCTTTCTTTCTTTCTTTCTTTCTTTCTTTCTTTCTTTCTTTCCTGTTGTACTGAGATTTGCAGGCAGTTTCTCATCCTGGTCCTCCTCCTTTGATCCTACTCCAAAATAAAAAATAATAACCCCCCTTCCCCTCAAAGACATGCTTCTTAAAATGCTAATTTGTCATCCAGTCGTAAGAACTTAATCTATTAGTAAGAATCACGAACTGAGATTTCACAACCTATTTTATTTATCTATTTTATTGTATCTGCCAAGACTTTCATCTCAAGATATTTTCCTTTGCTCCCGGATTTTGAAATAACTGCGCTCATGGCCAAATCACATATCCCAATGCTGACATCCACTCTGTCCAGATCACTTGCCCTGCACAGAATGTACTCTCATGTTTGGTGTCATCCTCCAGAGTGACATTGCTCTGTGCAATGGAAGTTTCCTTGTGAACTGCAACAGCTTCTGGAACCAACTTGACCAAAGCTGAAGATGAGCCTGGCTTTTATAGGAGAGCATCTAAAGGCTAATATTTACCTCTTTCTTTAATTTGTAACTTCTCCGTGTAGCTCAGCTTACTGTGATGGAACTTCAGTGGAAGCTAGTGATGTTGGGAAGGGCTTGGGAATGGGTTGGAAGTGGTGCCTGGCTGCAGCTATGGATAGATCCATCTTGGATTTGGGGTGATTTGCTTTAGAACGAAAGTTACAGTTTGTTTTGTATGCTTACACTTTTCCATTGCAGTAGAACACATCTTTTATTGGTCTGCTTTGAACAAGGTAAATCTGGATAAAGTTAAAATAGTAAGAACATTGGTCAGAATATATTCTGAGTATTTCCCAAAATTATTTCCTTCCCCTTTACACCCCATAGGGAATTGATGCAAAGTGCCCCATGAAAAGAGCCTCAATTATTTAAGGACCTCAAAGAACTTTATGTAAATTAAGGATTTTTAAGGGCATGGAGTGGAAGAAGCCTCCTGAGCTGCCGTGTGCCTACTGCCGCTGGCGCGGGCGCTGCACGCGTGCGAGGCTGTCCGTTTCTCATCTCCATTTCACAAACCAGCAATCCGTGGCAATTACACAGATGGGTCAGTGGCAGGGCTAGGACAAAGCCAGGGTTTTGTCTTGCAGTTACACTACACTGCCCTCTAAACAGAATATTCACCAAGTGTAGAAGTCTCCATAGCAGTTCTGCCAGTTTCTACGATCACTGTGTGTTATGACCCTGAACATTACAAATAGAGTGGGACAATGCCAATAATTTTCCTTACTGTAGATTTCTGAAGCAAACTGAATAATTCCACTGAAATTCATTTTGTGACACATATATTAAACAATTTTATTCTGAAAATGATCTTCAGTGTTTTACGATGGAGATACTGGAAGGTAAAACTCCCTGCCGTGCACTGATGGAAACAGGCACTAACTCTGTTGTGGTCAGTGAAACTTTACATGAACACAAGGAGCCTAAGGGCCCATTTTATGATCTGGTGTCTGTTTAGGAGGCTGGTTGAGCTGGAGGATAGAGTTCTGTCTCATGGATGTGTAGCTACAAGTCATTATGAACTTCCTGCTAATTCAGAAACTGCAGAAACCGAATCACGCTGCTCCCGGTGCTGTGTTGATTTTGCAGCCTCTGTGCATTTCAGGAGTCTAAGAGAAAGAGAAGTTTCCCTACATGTAGCTCATCATTAGGCAAACAGCAAAGAATAAATATCCAAAGGCAAAGGAATCATTGACAAACATCATGGAAAGCTGCAGATGATGAAAGTGAACATGCGGTAGTAGTTTCTGGCTGGTGGCCTTTCCATCCAAGAGGGTACTTCTTATTTAGGATGCTGCCTCATGGGCTGGGGATAATTAGCAAATTTAAGTGCAAAAGAAGGAGGAGATGAGAATCTTTTGTTCATTACCAGAGCTTTTGGAAAACAGCTGAAAATGATCATAAATGCTTGCAAAGCATTTAGTAAGTAATTTTTCTGATCAACTTCTTTTTTGCAGCTAGTTTACCAGCACGCAAATGCTCTTTTAACAGCAATCCAAACTATTGTTAGAGCTCCTGAAGGGTTCTCACCCTAATTTGTGGCTTCAAGTGGATTGCTAACCTCTCAGCCCAACATTTGAGTAGCATGGATCAGGCCAGAGGAATTTCCTTAGTCTCCAAAGGTATGAATGTTGACATTGGATCTGATTTTAGGAAGTGTGAAGTGCTCCAAAATCCCAAGGATGTTAATAGAAAAAATATGGAACAAAATTCTCTTTCTGCTAGAGGTGTGTGGAGCTGATTGGCAGTGGGACTGGGAAGCAGAGGGCAGGATTTTCAGTTCAGCTCTTAAAATACCTTTGAATAAGATGGAAGTGGTACTGAAGAATGAAAATGTTTGGTGTAGTCAGCAGGTAGAGAGGCATGAGGAAAATTAAAAACTCTAGAGGGTGTCTGCCCTTTTCTTTGTGAAAGGGTTATGCAGTAACTTTACAGAGTGGTTTGAAACTGTTGTGGTTTCATTCATCAGCACTAGAGATGATGTGAGGAGAAGGAGTCAAAATTGTTGGTCCTTCAAAACATAGGAAAAAATATCTTCTCAGTATAAAGATGTTTATTGATATAGAAGTGTTTGTGAGGTGCATGTGTCAGAATCATGATGTGTAGTGTAACTGTTAATGCATACATATAAATACTGTAGTGAGCAAGTGGCATTATAAATTCTAGGGCACATAACAATGAATTATCCCAGTGACCTAAATAATTTTCTGTCAGAATGTTTTTTCCCTTTTACATTTTCAAATTGTCTGTAGTAAATATTCCATGTGTTTCAGAAATTTATTCTGAAATCCTCACACTATTTACCCCTTAAGGTTGAAAGCTTGAATTTAAGATAAGCAGTTGTAGAGAAAAACATGTTTCCCTTCCAGACAAGCAAAGTACTTCTAACACTTACCTGACTTTATGGGGTAGGATGTGGAAGACATGAGGCTTTGCCATTTAGTCTCCATTAAACATATACACTTAGTGCTATAAACAGGATATTTAATGTTGTTCTCCCTGCTTGCAGTTGTGACTTGGCAGGTGTACTTGATGGAGTCCTTGGAGCTGTAGCCTTGTCACCAAGCATGTGTGAAAAATAACTGATAGATATTGCAACACAAATGGGGATTGTGAAATAAGCTCATTGTGGTATGCTGGAATTACTGGTCTGTAATTAAATATTCTATTAAAATATGCGCTTTACGTGGGGTAGCAGGGGTCACAGAAAGGGACAAATTTCATGTGCATAAAATATTCCATTACTCAAGCAAAGCAAAAAGGAATAAGAGCTGTTCTTAAGCAGTCATTATTTGGTTGCAAAACAAAGGGGAATATTAAGATTTTTTCTGCTTTTCTGACAAGCGTGAAATTCACTAATCCCTTTGAAGAACTCAAAAATCTGCCATATCACTGCCTCGTGAACAGGGTTTATAGATATCATTACTGCTAGCAGTTATTTTGCAGAGAATTTGGGCAGAACCTGCTCTAGGAGAGTACAAGTGTCAAAGTACAAATGCTTATTGGCTTTATGATTTCTTCTGTAACCTTTGATCCAGACAGCTCCTGGGCTGAACACCAAGGCTTCTGTACTCATTTGCTGGGTTTAAATCCTCCTGGGGATGTGTTGCAGTAAAGCCAATTTAAAGCATTCTGTCTCAATCCTGCTGTTCCACCCCCAAGCACAGAATAATGTAAAAAAATAATTAAAAAAAAATATTTTCAGCTGTTCACATTCTCATTTTGTTTCTTGATGCTGAGCATACCTTTTTGCTTGTACTAAGTTGTTTGCAAGTTATGATTGCTTCTTTATTTAATTTTTTTTTAAAGCCCACTGTATGATAATGAACATATAAGTTTAAAGACAGGAACTGAAACTTGTTCCTGTGGGGTTTTAGATAAAACCAGGAGAGTAAATTTACAGTTGCTTACAATTAAAAAGACAATCAAAAACTTCAATAATTGATTTTAGGTCTGGGAGTCTATTAGATTCCTTCTGTACCATATCCTGGACCCGCTGGGAACTGGAGGAGCAAGCACTCTGGTTGATAACTCAGCTCCTCAAAGTGCTGCTGTAATTTGAATAATCAGTAAGGGCTGTAGAAGTCCTTCAGGGAGATCTCCAGGGTCTGCTCCCACCACGGCTCCGTGCTCCACCCTGCAGGGAGAGTCCTTCCAGTGGGAGTTTCTCCCTGACACTGATCAGTCAAATGTCCCAGAGCTCTGCTTTTTTAAGAGCCCATCAATGGACACTGGCACTTCTCAGCCTGCTAGCAAATATTTAGGATGTGTCAGGATTTTTCCCTGAGTTCTCATTTGTTTGCTGTGGATGGACTATGCACAAAACATCCCACCATAATACATGGTTTAAATATTTAATGAGGTAGAGAAAACCATCTGCTTTTGAGTAAGTGTTTCAGTTCCCATTGTGAGCTCGAGGTGAGAATCCAGTCTGACAGGGTTTTGCTTGCTTTCAGGACCTGGTGTTTGGGGATTTGTGATTCTGATCTGTCCTGTTTTAGGCTTAAGATTTCCTTGTAAAATTTTGAGAAATACTGGTGTGTTAACCAGCAAAACCTGACATAATAGTGGGAGAGTGGAATGGCTTCATGCTTGGATACACTCCATAAAAGACCACTAAGTTAGGTTCTGTGTCTAGGATTGTGTGGTTTTGTGAATGCATTGGAAGTGTCTTTTTCTCTCTGCAGACCATCATCTGTTGGGATCTGTGATATGTTTTGAAGAGGGTCCCAATAGCACTAAACCCACCAAACCTATAGGCAGGAAGATAATTCCTGTACCATCTGATGCCCTTAAATGCATAAATTGTTAGATTTATGCATTGGGAAATATATTGATAATAATGGTAAAACAAAAATTGATAACCACCTCAGCTTTCACCAAATACTAAAATAAGTATTCTGTGCTTTCCACAGTCTTTGCTCATTGGAATTGATTTTCTGCTGGAGCGTGCCTGCTGTGCAGCACTGGAATGAATTCCTGTAGTTTTACAAATTGGCTAGATTAGAAGGTCCAGCTTTACATGTCAGGAGTGGCTGTCAGATTCTCCAGATAAATGGGATACTTCTTGTCTCAGGATTTTGGCTGGTTCTTAAGGCATGAGTGTATGGGGGTTTGGGGCTTTTTTTCTTCTCTCTTTTACTTTCAGACTTTCATGGAAATGACTGGAAGCTGTCAGGGATCACAAGAGGTGGCTGGCCACTCAGAGGCCTGGATTGCTTTGGCTGCAGCTTGTGCAGCTACTGAGAGCTTCCAGGTGATGAGATTTTGAGACTTGAACCAAAGCAGGAACTCGTAGGAGTGTCAGTGCTGACTTTTCTGGAAGATGGATGGGAGAACGCTTCCCTTGTACCATCGGAAGAGCACACCTGAAGGTCTTCAGGAAATGATTCCCATCCTTATCCTCTCCTACCCAGTAACCCCATGAATATGACTTTCTCCTTCAGAAGGACCAGGCAAGCTTAAAAGTGGTAAAATTGTAGAGTTTCCCTTTTCAAATACCAATTTCCCCTTGGCATCCCATGGAAACGCTTCCATGTGAACTCTGGGCTCTGGGAATGGATGGAGAGAGATGGTTGTAGTCTGTGGTTCCCTCATGGATTTTTGGAGTCTGAGCTGCCTGGTCACTGAGAGGGCACTGATGTGTGTTCAAACACACAATGGATAAAGTGAGGGGAATAAAGGCACCTTTGTTTTTAGTGAAACATCTGGAATATAAAAGCCTGGTGTGAAAATAGGAGCTGGGCAGAGTTGTCTTCTGCCAATTCAATGTGGCTGCAAAAGGGAGACAACTGAAATAAGGGATGTGGGAGCAATGTAATGTGGTCTGTATTAAAAAATAGAAAAGAAATAATTTGCCATCTCACAGCTGGAATATTTCCTCAGAGAGCTACCTGGAAGCTTCTGAGGGGATTTCCCAGAAGTGTTTGGGGATATGTTCAGACATGATTAGAAACCAGAGGCTTGAATGTAAGGCTGAGGGAAGCATGTCAGTGCTCGTGGGAGCACCAACAGACTCAGAGTTGGCCAAGGCCACAAACAAATTAGAGGGGATGGGTAGGATCAGGTCCCAGAGCTGGGCACAAAATGTAGCTAGTGAGCCTCCACTGATCGTGCCTGGAACAATTGTGGAACAGTTTTATAATGTTCAGTGTTTGAAGCTCTCTATCTTCAAACTCCCCTTTTTTCTCATTTTGTGTAAATAAGTTTTGTACATGCCAAGATCGTCAGATAAATGCCTGCTTGTTTCAGCCAAACATGTATTTAGCTGACTTCTAAGCCATTTTGTTCAAATGAGGGCACATTCATGGAATGAATCATAGAATGGTTTGGGTTGGAAGGGACCCTAAAGATCATCTAGTTCCAACCCCCTGCCATGGCAAGGACAATTGCCATTTATATTTATACTTATAAACATTGCCATTTATATTCTCAAATTGAGAAGATGATTGTGAAATCTGTCTCCAGTTTAACTCAGTCCATGATTAAGTTTTCAGGACAGAAAATATTCTTCATATTATGTGTAAAATGATCTGTATGTTTTCAGCATTGTATAAAAGCTGCTAATAATAATTCAGAGAAGCTTTTGAAAAGAAGTTCTAAATCAAGTGTAAACAAACTGTAAGTGAATACCAATTTCCTGGAGAAGCTTTTACCATTTTTAGGTTTCCATCTTACGTAAAGACTTAAAATATGCAGCGATTTCATATAAACAGACATAAATACATGGGAGTTGGGTACAAACTGCAACATGAATTTCGAGTATGTATTATTTTGTAACTTACTGTTACGTGCAGAATGAAAAAGATTTTTCAGTTGTACTCTGAACTGTGGAAAGCAGCAGAGTGAAGCTCTGAGCTGCTAAATCCAACCTGGAGTCCTTCTGAACTCAATTTAGGTGTGTGGCCCTTGGGTCAAAGGTGTGATTGCAGCTTGTGTAGATCACACGCAGTAACTGAATTGAATATTGGTCATGGTGTTGCTGAGACACCAAGAGCTTGAAGGAGAGGCTACAACCCCTCCAAAACAACCTGTAACTTCAGCCTCCCTCATCCCAAAAAGACTGATGAGCCTGAGCTGAATTTCATGGTGAAATGAATACCCAAGGAACCTGTTTTAAACTTGCATGAGCTGTAGGCATGACGTTAGGAAACAGACAGATAATCCATAGAGTGTAGAGGGAGGTTCGTGTGCTAAATCCAATTGCTCAGAAAATGAGATTTGGTGAAAAATCCTCAGATTTGTAGTTTAATTTCTCATCATGTTTGGGTTTATATCTGCTGCCTCCCCTGAGCTTTTAAGATTGTGTTAAAGTTCAAACGTTTCTTTGCAACGACAACAGCTTGGGCTGTTTTGTTTCAAATGCAGGGAGAGAATCGCAGGGAGCTGTGCTCCTGCCAGAGCAGGCTTTAAAAGAAACCCCTGCTGGTATCATAACAACAGTGATAAAATTGTGAAATGAGTTCTTTCCTCTAAGCATGAATTGCTTGAACTTTACAGTGGTAGAAAACAGACTTCACTGGGGTAGTAGAAGCTGTGGTTGTGTAAGGATAAACCACTAATTTTGCTGTCTGTTGCTTTTCATCAACAACTGTGTTCTGTCACCTTGAATTATAACTTGCAAATCTTATATTCAGATTGATACTTAACCTGGAATTGAGACTAAACATTTAGATTGGATCTCTGTGGCAAATTTGCAGGAGGTATGATGTGTAATACCAAAATAATATAAAACAAAGCTATGGAATGTGACACTATTACAGAACTGAGGATGTAGAGAAGAACAGTCAGTGAATTGCAGTGGTAATATGTAGGATTTCCATGAAACTCTTCCTCATCTGAGTCTCTGGAAGACCAGACTGTTTGTATGGCAGTGTGAGAATGAAATGAAACTGTGTTCTTGGGTCCTGAGAGTAGAATGGGGACTGTGATGGACCTGTCTCCAAGGGCAGTTTAAAGAGTGCTGCAAAGGACAGAGCAATTCCAGGGGAGGGGAGATGGAAAGCCATACTGAGATATCAAGATCTATAAAATCGTGAGTGATCAGGGGAAGGTCCCACATCTCTTCCTATGTAACAACGAAGAGACATCAAGTAAAACTTGGAGAAAGCCGTTTCAGACAGGCACAAGAATGCTAGCTTGGCAAAATAAAGCCATGGAACTATTTGCTGAGTGTTACTGTGGATGTTAAAGTGCTGCAAGAGTTCAAAAAGTCATCAGAGATTCACAGAAGGAAAATTGATTAAGGGCTGGGAAGTATCCATTCCCCAGCACTGCTGCAGGAAATCCCAAACTAGCACTTTGCTGGAAGTAAGAGGTGTATTCTGGAGAACATCACTGCTTGCTTGCAAGTTTGCAGGAGGTATGATGTGTAATACCACTTATTCTTACATAGTTTCTTAAGAAGCAGTTACAGGACACCTTTGGAAACAGGATACTGAACTTTTATTTGGGAGTCTCAAAGTACTGAGAATATTTGTTCTTATTGCAGCTGGGGACCCTTGGGCCTCACAGGCCATCAGCAGGCTCACAAGCACTGCTGTCATGTCTTTCTTTATCATCCTCTGTTTAGACAGAAAAACTCTGTGTCTGTCTTGGCCCAGTGAGGACAGACATTTGGTCTTATGCATCATACATTATGAAAAAAAGCCCCATATTTCTCCCAAATCCCATCAGCACATCTCATTAGTGCCGTTAGGAGTGGATTGGAGCTTTGCTGTTAATGCAATTCTCATAGCTTTCCTATATCATATTGTCCAAATATCCCATCACTCTCCATGTATTAAATTCTCAGTTTCTTATTACGATACTTCTCCCATCTTCTGTTAGCTGGCATCAAAGCTTTTCAGACACTGGAGAAAATGTTTTCTTTCTCTAACTCACCATTTGCTTTAGCAGTATGGGGTTTGTGTTCACTGTGATATTTTTAAGATATTTTCTTGGCATAATGACTGATCTGCAAGAAGTTGAGAAGACACAAAAAAGCCCAAGATGGGAAATTAAATTTGATTTAATTTCTTGGCAGTGTGAAAATTCATTTCCCCAGTCTCCCCACTTAACAGGGCAAAATTTCCCAAGCTATCAACATTCTTGAATCTTTCAGTGGCTGAAAATCCATTTCTCACGATCCATGTCATTGGGACAGGGCGAGAAGTGACCATGGGGGCTGCTCCATCCCATGCTTTTATTGCTGCTCTGACTAATGGGTGTTCAGAGACCCCTTGCTAATGGGATGTTTTGCTTATTCATAAAATTTCATCAATGCCAATTTCTGAAGAAATGTCTTGGTCTACGTGCAGCGCTGAACCCAGAGGCAGGAATTTGGCAGGCCTCATAATAAGTCTGAGTATTGAGAATTGTTATGTCTTCCTCACCAATACGTCTAAATAATGGTTCATAATTAACTCTGGCAATCTCTCTTGTCCAAGGAAAATTCATCATTTTGTAATTCTCTGGGGCTTTTGCCAGCTTTCCCACGAGGAGTGTTTGGACTGTGTGTGAAGAGGTTGCAAGGCCAGCTGAAACAGGCAGCAGACGATTCTTCCAATTAGTGTGGGGTGAGTGTGATGCCCATCCTTCCTGGGAGTGTGCCTTTCCCACCCTGGCAGTGGGGCAATCAGCAGTCCCTCTTTGTAGTAGATAGCACTTGGCCTCAGTGGAAAATGAAGCCATCAGGCTTTTCATATCTTACTTTTTTTTGTGGCATGGTTTGAAAATGCAGTGGAGGTGGATTTGAATTTTGCCCTTGAGGGAGACAGATGCAATTCCCAACATGGTAAGAATTTGCTTTCCGTCTCTCTTACAATCTTGTGGTCACCCTGTAGGCTATTTGACATCTGTAGAGGACTTTTATTCTAATTCTTATGTTGGGAATGAAGTGGGTAAGATCACTCACCATTCTTCAGGAGAAATACCAGGACATTGGCCTCAGACTGAGAAGATACTGTGTGTTCCTTTGGATGGCTCACAATAGCCATGTATGTCCATCTGGTCGGCATTTTTACCAGGCTTGCTCCTGCAAAACAAAGTTACCACGTGTCTGTAGAAGGGTGGACTGAGAAAAAGGTCTTAGAGTTTCTATCTCCTTTCCCAGAAATCACCATTACAGGAAAACGCTGGACTCCAGTGCTGACTTGGGATGGAAAATCCTATGTGTGCTTGGGCCATATGCAAAGGATATGTGAGTCACATGGAATTTAAACGTCACTTGCTGAACTCAAAGCTTGGAAAAGACTAATCTATTAATTTATGTAAACAGGAAGCTGTGTTTGGCCATTCAGATGTTCTTAAGCTGCACACTTTACCCTTTTAAAATGTTAGATTTTCCTAGAGAATAGCAATGTCCTGTCAGTCCTATTTTGTATTTCATACCTGTACCTTGACTCTGCCTGCATGCCTAATTCCCCTGCCTAGGTTTGCATTATTTTATCTTTCAATTGGAAAACTATGTACATCTGTAAAAACAGAGTGTAATATATGGCAGTGGTCTGCTACTGTATTCATTTGAATTAATGTCCCTTAAAGTGCAAAGGCTGCAGAATTCATGCACTGCAGAATGGCAGAGCTCTGTGCATATAAAGACAACAAATCCTGTTTTTATAAAGGCCAATTTATAACTTGTTCCAGGTTCATTTAATTTTGGTGGTGCAACGAGAGGAAAAGTGGTGGCAAAAACTTAGATTATTAGTCTGAATTCACAGACTGTACAATCTTGTTTTTGTTGCCTCTCTACCAACAGGAATTCTCTGTGTTCACATTCTTGATCCTTCTCTTCTTGCTTGAGGAAACACAGCTGTGGAGCAGGAGCTGTGATTGCATTGCACTTTGGAGGAGGGCAGGAGGAATTGGTTTGCACTGGATGTAAATGTGTTTGTGTTGTTTCTGCCTGTCAAGAATAAGTGTTTTATCATATCAGTTACCATCTGTTTTCCCATTAATCAGGTTTTTCTGCCTTGAAAATGGCCAAAGCCAAAGGTCCCAGCCACAGGTATATGAAGATTAATAGCAGGTGTAAAGTCATCCCACTCTGAAGATATGAGTGGTTGCTTTTTTTCCCTGAAATATGATGATTTATTTACTTGGTGTAGTAGCCTTAAGATTTCTTTAACAATGCTTGAGGATGGTTTATTTGAAGAACACAAAAAATTGTTCAAAACTCCCTAAAACTGTGAAGTTACTGGAACTCAGCTAAATCATCTCAAGTCTCTGCCAGAAGGTCAGAGGTCTTGTCTGGCAGTTGATGGTCTTGTCTGGCAGTGAAGTGACTGTAGTTGCTGAATGTTCATCTGGGTAGGATTAAGTTATGACAAACAAATTCCTCTTTCAGATGAGCCTAATCCCCAGCACTTAGTGAGCTTTAATTTATGTGCATCAACTTCGTGGAACTAGTTGATTCATTTACTTCTGCTTTTCCTGCTCATCCTTCTAGCTTTGGAGTGTGATGCCTCTTTATCTAGTAGGAAGCCAGCAAAGCTAGGATTTCTTTCCAAACTGCTTCAAGCACCTTAATCATCTCTCAAATGCAGATCTCATCATCCAAATTTTCCCCTTTCATACATTTTGAGATGTACTTTCCTGCTGGGTGCCCACAGTCCTGTTTTTAAATCAGTGGCAGCAACATCTACGTGGTGCAGTGGAGTGCCCCCTTTCTAAATAATCTGGTTTACAAAAAGTGCTGGCAGAGATGTGGTTGATGACTGTGAATGGGGACACCTCAGCCCCTCACCTCTCTCCTCCTTGATCACAAGTGAGAGGCTCCCCTGGGTTCAAAGCCTTCCCCACCTGCTCTTTCAGGTTGTGCAGAACTCATTGCCAGACAGGAGATCAGAACTTCGTCTCTGATCTGTGAAGCTCTCCATGGAAACTCATTTTCTATTAATGATGTAAGTTGACTGTTAGACCTGATCGTTCCCTTTATATCTACACAAACAAATAAGCCACAGGGTGTGTTAATGCCCAGGGCAGGTGTGTGTTAGAGAGAGAACAGTGACAGTGGAGAGTACTGACCCGAAATTGTGAGTTACAGGGCTGATGCACACCACGAGCAGAAGTGTGTGATACACGTATGGGACCCACTATGTGGTTTCCATTTACATGGTAATTTTCTTCTTTTTAGGTCTATGTTTTTCTCTCCTCCTTTTGCTTTCTATCACTGTCTTTTAAAGTTCTTGGAAGAAGGGACAAACCATTTTATTTGGAGCCAACAGCAACACCATGGTTTTTTTTGTTTTGGCAGTCTGCTAGCACTTTGGGTTTCGATTTCCTTTACCTACTAGATATGTTTAAATATGTAGACATTAAAATAGCACAAAATGTATTTTGTCTGCTTCTGTTCATCTTTCAAACAATGTGCAGCTGTTGAACTGCACATGAGTGTTCCCTTGCTGTGGGTCATTCTAATGGATGTCTTGTATTGCTATGCTAGGCAGTGATCTCCGAGAACAGTGAGATGGGCTTGGTTCTCTCTCCTTTAAAGACATAAGAATAATAAGAAATAATTCCAGGTATGTATGTGGTGAGAAAGAAACTTCTAATTATGTTCTTGGCATGATCAGCTTTCATCACCTTATATTTGCTGTGATATAAATTTCTCGTTTCTAAAAATTCACTGGTGGCAGTTACATAACAAATCACTTGTGACATTTTAGTTGAAACCCTGTTCTCCTCCTTGCCACTACATCCTTTTCTGTTGGACCTTTATGCCATTTACTGCAGGTTCTGCTTTCCCTCCCATCCTGCCTTTGCCATATCTTTCTCTTTTCTTTCTTCCCTTTCGTGTTTTGAGTTGTGGGTCATCCCATTCCATCCTCCTGCTCACAGCAAACAGAGGATTTATCTTAAGTGTTTTTCATCTGCCGGACCTGATAGTCCAAGGAAAACGTTTTCTGGGGTTTTAGGCTGGTACAGAGTAGACATGAGAGGTCACTGTCCAGCAATTTGAGTCATCAGATTACTCCTCCAGCACGTTAGCCATGTTTCTTGGATGCAAACAGGAGGCTGTGGCTGCATGGGGCCAGGGTGGTGATGTAGCAGAGGGAACACAGCTGTACATCCATTAGGGTTAGTTGGAAGATTTTCCCTCTGAAAAGAACACTTTCTCTCACCTTCCCAAGCCCTAAATCTGCTCAGAAATATCTGTGTAAGATTTAGATTTTCCTTCAAAAATGAGAAGCAGCAACTTCATTGTAGAGAACTCAGACACTGAAAATGAGAACAGAGGTTTTGAGAACAGAGTTGGTTTACTTAATGCTAACATATTTCTCAGAAAGGGAATGGGGATGCCCTTTACAGACTTCCAAAGAGCCACCCTGCCTCTGCTGACCTCTGTTTCTCCATCCCCTGTGCACAGCAGCCCCAAGCACAGCAATGCCACAGGTCCCTCCTCAGTGAGCACAGGATTCCCCCTCTGTCACAGTAACCTGGAGGGACAGAAGCTGCTCTGAGGTGCATCACTGCCTGTCCTGGCTGCTCTTGTTTATTGTCCTGTAATGCAGAGTCATGTTTCTTTTCCTGCTTTTGCATACTTCCATATTTACTTGAGCTGCCAACAAACCATTGGCAATCTGGCTAAGATTCTGGGAAAGAATGTAAATATTAGATTTACATTGTGAATCTCCTTCCTTCAGTGCTGCCTGGCATTTGGGACCCCTGTGTGCCCAGAGCAGCACATGCTCAGCTTCCCAGCATTGCAGGGACCTCTCTGCTGACACGTGGTCCTGTCCTCTGGTGTGGAGCTGCATTTTGTTCTCAGGGCTGGGACTACAGCAGTGCTCTGTAATGTGCTGATTTGCAATTCCCTCACATATGCTGGTTACAATGATCCATCAGGTTTCGGGAAAACAGCCCTCCTAGTATACATGAGAGATAACACACCAGATGACTGTTATGAGAGAGATCTGAGACATCTTATTTAACGTAATAGCAAACCAAATGGAGAAACCTTGCAGCAATGACTGCCAGATAATCCTCTGTGGACCACAGCCTGGCTATTTGGCTGATGATAAAACTGCATATTTTTGTATTTACTAATAGGGGAGAAGTGAATTCTCCATGGTGAGTAATGCAGACAGCAGCAGCTCGTTCCTCTTCATTCATCACCACACTGCATTCTCCAAGCAAAGGTCAATGAGTGTGCTCAGTTTGTGTGCCTCTGTTGTAGGAATTAAGGTCATGAGTCACTAAAGGGTCTGTGATTGCATCCTGGCAGTGTGGACCAGGACAGCTGCTGTTTCAGGAGCCTGTTCCCCTCTCCTGCTCTTGGACAGACCCAAGTGATGATTTAGTGCAAGGGGAAGGTCAGGATGTGGAAAGTTTACTCTCTTAGCCCATGAGTCATCTTACCTTAAACATATTCTTTCACATGGCAAGGGAAAAGGTCTGTGCTCAGGGCTTCATCCTGAGTTTTGTGACATCCAAGCACTGCCAGGGGAGAGGCAACGTCCTCTGAGTCTGCCAGTGATTGTCTGGGAAGTAGGTCAGTAGGTCATGCCCAGATATCTTTCGTTTCTTTTTAAGGATAGCACTTGTAATCCAGGTGTTGATGTGTCTTTTAAAATGCAGGTAAGAGAGCAGATTCTGCATTTGTGTAAAACAGGAATTTCAGATGCAGAACAGTTGGCTGTAATGACCAATCTGTGTGTGCTTTCCTTCAGGGTTCAGTTAAGTTTATTTTAATGAGTATGGTATTGAGCTTTTCACAGTAGGGTTTAGTGAACAGATTGGAAAGTCTGAAAAAGATATTAGAACTGGGTGAATAATTCATAAAGAGTAATTTATTTTATGAATGTCACCTCTTTCTATTTTGAATTGCTTGGGAATAAAGCATGGCTTACTTGAATTTGGTTGTTAATTAAAATTATACACCAAATAATTTCCGTCAGTAATCCTTACTTTATAGCTCATTTACAAGAGATTTGTTGTGAACAGCTGATGTTTAGAAGCTCATGTGTTACACTGGACACAGAAATTTCAGGATTTATTTTTCCATTTTTAAATTATATTATCATAACTTTCTAAGTTTTGCTTTGTTGGAAGAATTGACTAAAATTCCAGAGTATTCTGATTCATAAGTTCGTGGGAATATGGTAATATTTGCCAGAGTTTCATGTTTCAACCAGCTGTTCTGCCAAAAAATTATTTCATTATAAGACAAATGAAGCAATTGCTGCATTATTAAAAATAGACTGTCACATTTGTTTCTGTCTTCTACATACTTTGAAACTGAACTTCTGATTTTTGGAGTAACCACTACAAAGGCCATCTGCATCATGACAGCTTTATCAGACATTAGTGTTGACTTTTTCAGGGCTAAGCTTGAAGAATGAAGAAGAGCTCTGACTTTTTGTGCAATATTCTGCCCCTAATAATGGGTCAGAACAGGCCCATGTCAGGCTGAGAGTATAAAATTGTCAGAAAGTAGATTGGTTTGTGGGTTATTTTTATTTTTTTTAAAAAAATTTATTCTTATTTTTTATTTTTATTCATTTTTGAAACATGGACTCAGTTGTACAGTATCAAGAATTAGTTCCCTTCAGAATTATCTTCCCCATAATTTTCACAAATCTTGTCAGCTATTGAAAACCATGTATCTTTACAGTTTTTCTAAACTGGGAGCTAATGTAACAACTGATGTGCAGAAATTGCTCCAAACTTTCTTGTACCCATTATGATGGGCTTTATTAATGCACCAGATTCCAATATACAAAATTAAAGGCATTAGACATGTGCAGTGCTGCTTTATTTGACAAGGTGCTGTGTATTCCCTGTGCCAGGTTTGCTGACTGCAGTGGCTCAGGCTGGGAAGCGAAGCTGACCTTGTCAAACACCCTGCTTTGCTGCCTCTCTGTCTTGGTGATCAAGTTGTCATTATAAATGCAGTTTAAAATCTCATAAGAACTTGAAGAAATGTGTGTAATTTACCCCAAGTGTCTGTTGCTGGAGGAGCCCTGAAAGTGCAAGTTCAGGGAAGCACAGGCTGGCAGCCCACGCTCCTGGAGCCAGCTGCTCCCCTGCCAGGTAGACACTTCTTGAAATAGTGTTGCCCACAGGGATCGTTTGTCACATTGGAATTGATAACTCTGGCAATCTGTTGTAACCTGTGTTGCTTTTTCATCATTTCTTGCATGGTTTTATGCCCTCAGCCTGACATGTGCCTCCCATATGGAGTCAGCCCCCGGGGCTGTGTGCTTTGGATCGTGCGTTTCACTGTTGGACTCGATGATCTTGAAGGTCTTTTCCAACCTAGATGATTCTATGATTTCATGTGCAAACAGCAGCATTGCACTTGGCTTGGGCACACCCAGGCTCTCCAGCTGCTGTGTATTGGCAGATTGTAATTCTTTCTGATTACCTGGTGTTTACCCCTCTCCTGGTTTGTTTTTTGTATCTAATCCTTGTGTGCAGGGCTGTAGTTTGATCATCAGCAATTTGTGGGTTGTATATTTACACAATGCCTCTTTACTCCTGAGCTACTTCAGCTGAAATAAATGGTAATACTGCATGTTCAATATTTGTTCTCCCTTTTCCACAGAGCAATATAATAGGATCTATTTAGCTTTTGTTCATTCGCTTTGCAGAACTCTTCCTTCTTTTTCTCTGATTCTGTAGGTGTCTACTATTGCTCTTAGCTGGAGATTGTACTGTGTAGGTTTTCACAGAGTAAACATACTCAGATCTGTACAGAAGATTCTTGGTTAATAATAGATGAGATGAACATAACCTGTTTAGATTTGACATTACAGATCCCTAGAAGGGGTGTGTAGGGGAGGCACAATGTGCTGTTTGACATGCACACAAAGACACCCCCACCAAATATCTCTGTACTTTTTTCCAGTGTGCAGTTCCTTATACTTGGGTCAAAGAAAAGAGGAAAAAATATTCCAGTAAACCTATGTGTATTATTAATGAGCATTAACTCACTCAATAGGACGTAGTGCTTAACTAAAAAGATGCAGAACATACCAGGGAGAATTGGGAGTATGGTTAATCCTTTCCTTGCTAAGAAGAGTTGCAGGCTTAGCCTGACTATTCAGTGGGACAGCACTTATGGGAGGGAAAAGTGACAGATGGAGGAGCTTCTTTCAAGGCTTCTCTATCCACTTTTTCCATATGAATCCAATGCTTCTGAAAAACATTGTAGTCATATTAGATAATGCAATCACATGATCTGTGCTCTACTTACACTCTAATGTGATGATTTTTTTTCCCCATAAAATTCCAAGGGTCCTCCCAGTATCAGGCCCTGGCTGTTATTTTAGATGCACATGCCAGGTACCTGGCTGGTCTTTGCTTGTGTGCTTCACTGAAGAAAGGTTAGAAAGGCTGAACCTGAAAGGCTTTTCAGGTTTGAAAAGCAAGTTACTCTTTTATGCATACAAGTATTTGATTATATTTCAGCTCTTTTTAGATGATATGTAGCTAAGAATACCTGCATGTTAATTTTAGCCCTCTATAAAATTTGTACAAGTGCTGATCAGAAATGTACAAATGCCCAAGTTTGCCTTGGCTGAGAGCAAAAAGGAATTTGAAAGTAAGTGGGTCTTTCAGCAATTTCTGCCCTATGAATCACTTGTAAAATAGGAAACCCCTCTGTTTGCCCACATCTTTCACATGTGCCAAGTGTCTTGGTTGCTACAGAGTCACGTGCAAGTCTCGGAGAAGAACAGAGTTCCAAAGCCCAATTTCTGCTACCTGAATTTTGTAGTTTTTGAGGTTTTGTTTTTATAGGCCCAGGACTGCTCAGACTCAGGAGCTGAGCACAAAGAGTTCTGGCTGTACTGAGTGACATTGCCTTTTGAAAGGAGATGTTAGGGAAAAATTTTAAGGTGTGATTTAGTTTACCCCATGAGGTAGAAGCAATAAAAAAATAGTGCAGAAGTTGTATTAATGTTTGGTTTTTAATTGATTCCTTTCCAAGGAAGTTATAAAGGAAGGAAATTTGAATAGCTGCTGAAAGGAGAGCTCTGTTATCTACTTCTGTAACTCGAACTTTCCAAGGTTTGGCCTGTATTTATACATCTCTCTGCTGAGATGTATTTTTGGCACCAAAATATTGGTTGTGGTTTGCATAATCATGTGTTTCACTTCACTAGGTGCCTGCAAGAAAGCTGAACTTATTCTTATTTTAAAAATGCAATTAATTTTAAAGCATTATGCTAATTTAAAAAAGTCTCTACAAGATGTGGAAAAAAGCAAACTTTTGTTCACTCTTGAGGGATACATAAAGAAGCTTGGAGAGAGTAAAATAAAAAATAAGTAGTTTTCAGTTCCTCTGAGACCGAACTAAAATGACTTTTTTTCTTCCAATAAACTATAAAAAAATCATCATAAACTCTCTTAGAAAACCCTTAAAAATGTATAGAAAAATGTTGGCCTTTACTACTCTGCTCTCATTTCTACCTCCTCTTTGCCCAAGGTAGGAAGCAGATCCCAAAGACTGATTCTGTTAGAGCTATTGTTAAGTGTCATTACCTTTGGTGACCAGTTTCAAATACAACACACTTGTGAATGAATGTAGGAGTTGGTGAGTGGATGAACAGGTTGGTTCATGCTAAAATCATTTGGTTTCCACAAACGTAGTGATGTGTTTATAACTGAAGATGTGTTAATACATTTAAAGTTTCGTCTGTATTAATATTGGTTGATAAAGTAAAGACATCCCAAATGTAAAGCTCTGAGGATCACAAGTCCAATGTAAATCCAGGAGGAGTCTGAGCTCTGGGAACACACAGGTGTTTTATTAATCCCTTTCTTTGACACAGGTTTTTTTCCCAAAGCAAGACCTCAGAGGTCATTAACCTTCCTTATGCTTCCTTTCTTCCTCCCTTTGGTTTATCTCTATGTGTTGAAAAATAACATCTCCCTCTCCATGGTAATTTATCATGTTTATAATGGGTATTAGCCCAAATGGAAGCCAAAAATATATATCTGAAAATTCCTTACTGAACTGAGGTGGCCTGAAGTATTTCCCTGTGGTCACTCTGAAAGGGGATGGTGAGTTTGTGGAGGAGGAGGAGGAGGAGGAGGAGGAGGAAAGGCTCCTTCAAACACAGCTCTGGTTGCTGATGTGATCAATTGGAAGTGTGAACTCATCATCTTATTTCTTTTGAGGCACTTGTGCCCAGAAGAAATCTGGACCACTAACCTGGAGTTGCCACTGTGGGCCCTTTGTGTCTGTGCTTTGTGGGCACAGGAGAGCCCAGCTGAGGAATGAGGGGGTCCTGTCTGTGGGCATGATGTGACCTGGCCACGGCAGGATCTTTAAAGACTATTTGATCCATCACCAGTCACAGCTGTCAGGGATGGCTTGCTCCATGTATCTGCCACCACAGCAGAGCACTTGGCAGGCCAGGGGTTAATTGTCACTGCCTGTGCTCTGTTCAGAAGCTGTGTGATCCCGGACTGCTGTCATGAGGCTTTGTGGCCTCTGGCTTTCCAGGATGGAACAGGTTCCTTCCACAAACTGTAATTCTGACTGATGGGAGGCTGCTTAAGAAGTTGAAATATGGTTAAAAATGACAGCACTTATCCTCAGGCTTTTCTGGGAGAGTCAGCATATCTTGTCCTTTTGTTCTTCTAGTTCTCCCTAACTCCCCTTGCACTTTAATGCTTTCCCAAGGTTTGTTATTCTTGAGGACGTGGAGGAAGGTGCCTGCTGGTATTTGATCCTTATGCTGCTGGCTGGGAGATGCCGTGTCTGTGCCCATCCATGCTGCCCAGAGGCCAGTTTGGGTCCAGGGGGTCTGGAGAGTGCCTGGTCCTGCCCACTGCCAGCTGATGGTCTCAGCATCCCTGTCCTTGTCTTGCAGAGGTACAGCTCCCCGAGCAGCTGTGAGCAGAGCAGAACAAAGCGATCGCATTTGTCCGTTCACTAAAGCAAACCTGGCTGTTGTGCCATCTGTTCTGCAGAGACAAGAAACCCAGCAAGCTCTTTGGAAAAGGCAGAGAATATGTTCAGGATCTGTGGAAAAGATGGGTGTGAAAATAAGATGCTGAGAATTGGTAGGAGCCTGGATAACACCAAAACAGAGCAAACACAATAAAACAAACACTTGAAGGAGCAAACACAAGAAAGAAAACTGCCTTCAAGTGGGGGAAAACACAACATTCATTAGATTTTTTCCTCTTGTATCTTCCCCACTGCCTTTCATACATGTGGTAATTTTTTCCCAGTGATTCTACTCAGGGGAGCAGATCCAGAGGGTATTTCATAGCTCAGAAATGCTGTGACAGTGCAGGAGCCCACAGTGCCTCACCCTGCCATGCCAGTGAGGGGACTGCTCCCTCCTGGCTGGTGAGAAGCCCCAGGCAGCTTGGGGTGACACTGGCTACCCCAGCCTAGCATCAGGCCTCCTCTGCCTGCTGCCAGAAGTCACAGCTGTGATCCAAAGCACAGCTGTGTGTCGTTTTCCAAAAGCCAGGAAGGAGAATTGCAGACTGGGTGAAAAATGATAAAATCTGGAAAACTTTTTAAAACACCCTTTATAGTTTTATGAAATTCCTGCTTCCCCCGAATTCAGATGAATCCCATGAAAATCTAATTGTGTTAAGCTCCTCATTGCAGTGCCATGGCAGACAGGGCTGGTGGCTGTGTTGGTGGCCGTGCTGGTGGAGAACAGTTGGCAGAGATGGCCAAGTTGAACAACTCCTTGCAGCAGAGTAGAACAGGAGCAGCAGGTAATGAGTTATCCCACACCTCTCCTGCTTTGTAAACTGAGAGCCATGGTCTGGTTGGAAGTGACTCTCATGCTGAGAGCTGCCTGGAGTGTGAGATTTTGCTGGTAGGAGTGAAAAGGGCACCTTGTGGATCATGCTCTGGACTTTTGTTTTCCATCTCTGCCACAGAGCTCCTACATGTCCTTGGGCAAGTCATACCCTCATCTCATTTCCCCTGTGAGGAGTGGGGGATTGCTTTCCTCCAGCACGGTGCTGTGAGGCTCCGTGGAGTTGGCAGTTACCATAGAGATGAGGGACCTAAATAGAATTTGAAACTTGTTGAAGGAGAGCTGGAAACCTGATGGTGTTACCAAAAGAGCAGCTTGGCTTTGGCCGTGCTGCGTGGGGCAGCTACAACAGGTTGTAAAACTGTCACAGTGGGTGTAATTCCTGTGAAACCCGGGTCAGCTGGAACACTGACTTGTAAAAACAAAAAGCTACCAGCACAAACTCAACCCATAATTATTAAGCAATATCACTAGTTAAACAAATAAACGAAAAGAGATTTTCTCTTTAGGATCCTCTGGGCATTTTCATTTAATAAAGTCTTTTGGTCTGGCAGGAATCCAAGACCAAGAAGTCCAGACCTGCTTCTGTTCTTTCTGGGGCACCCTAGAGCTTCTGAGGCTCCTCACTCTTTGTATTAAAGGTCTTTAATTTGCTATAAAATGTCAGCTGGAGAATAAAAACTGTAGAGTTAATCTGTGATTTGTTTTTGGCAGAGGGAGGCAGGGGAAAGAATACTTAATCTAATTGATACTCTCTTTAATTGTGAAATGAAGAGATGACTTTCAGGTAGTCCTTATTACACCATTAATTGTGTTTCTCTGTCCTCCTCATTCATATTAAAATAAATATTTAATGTTTTCAGTCTCTCTGCTGAAATGAGGATGGGTTTGAGATCCTGGTCATTCCCATTCAACTTCTTTGGAAACATTTCAGTTTGGTTGTATTTGCAGGCATCTTGCATCCAGTGTTTTCAGTGCAGCTATAGGACTGACTGACTTGTGTAACAACAAAACAATGCCATCTGTCTTGTCTTTTTTTATCCCGTATTTAAACATACTTTTTTTTTCTGTTTTGGTGCTGGTTGACTTTGTAGAGTGAAGTAAAAGGAAATATTTATTGAACTTGTTGCAAGAGTTGTCCATCCCTCACCTGAGTTGGAAGTAGCTAATTTAGGACTTGGTAAGATGTGTAGGTTGGTTAAATGTTTCTAACAAAGCATTTTTTGTCAGTGTTATCTTCCATTTGACAGGTTCATGTGCATTCATTCCCTGATCTCCCCGAGTTCTGTCTCTTGGGCTCCTGATACTACTATCTTTAATCTAAATTGTGTAGCTAGCAGCAAATTCAAAGTGGAAATGTGAGGGTTATGTTGACCTCCTTTGTAATTTTTCAAAAACATTTGGAAATTCCTTGTGAAGCTCAGTGGCTCACTGGTCACGTAGCCACAACTCACCTGTGTGTAGGTTCACCTGTGTGGTCTGGGATGAGCATGGGTTGGTTGGAACCTCTGTGTTCTGGATGAGGGATGTTTCCTGAGTGCCCCCATGGCACTGCTGGGTGTCCTCAGTAGCACCCTTGGTGCCCTCAGCTGTTTTGTGCTGTGCCAGACATTTGGCCCTTCTCTAGACAGGACTGAGACAATTGCAATAATTGACTGCAGAGTGAGTGGGGGAGTAGGTGCAGATTATCTGATAATTTCTTTTGAAAACTAAGGATTTTTCCATTTACAGAAGGATAACTGGCACACTCACTGGAGTGTTTCCTCTGACCCGTATTTCCAGCTTGTAGTTCTTGTGACCATACTTGGACAACTGACTTTGAGAAGTTTATAAGCTTTGTTGTTGGCTCAAGAGCTACAAATGTTTATTTTTTTTCCTCTCTGCTTAGTAATCTAAATTAATAATGTCTGTTTAGTTATAAAACAATCCCATGAGATTTTAAAGGCAACTTTAAGTAAGAAAGCTACATCATTTTATAGTAGACATGTAAAATATGGCAACCACCCCACCTCTTGAAGAACTTCTTTAATATCTTTTATAGTAATAGTATTGTCCAAATAAACACACACCAGTTGTAAACTTACCAGAATGTGTGGTGGTGCTAACCCAGCTCTACTGGTGTGAATACATTAGCCCACTGACATATGGTGTGTAATTTGATTTCTAGAAGTTCTGAATGATTTACAGGCTGACTTATGCTTCTTGCTTTGCCTTTATTTTCCATGCTCTCTTATGTTCCTTTACAGGCTCCATTTGGCTCAATGTATGTTGTGTCCAACTTCCAACTACCTGAGTGCTGCTGGATATTAATTTCTATTTATTTTGGGAAAACAGGCACTTTTCTTTTAACTTTTGCCAAAGAGTATAGGTGCTTTTCCAAAATAAAATGTTACTACCGGTCTACCTTCTACTGCCACACTTGCTATTTTTTCAGCTTTCTATAGTTATTATCTAACTGTGGTTTTGTCCTTTAGAGTTTTGTGTGTGATATTTAAGTCCTTTTGTGATTCTCGAAGTATGGTGAAAAGTTTACGGTTACTGGAGCCATAGTCTAAGCAACAGAGGGAACTTCCTTATTCTTCAGTTCACACAAAATTAAATTGTTTTATTAGAAGCTGCAGCCTTGGAGGGAGGAGAGGAGAAAAATATCTGGAAAAGCACAAACAACAAAAATGATAAAAAAATGGAGGCAATCAAAATGAGGGAAAGAAAATCACATGAACCACACTGTGTTTGACCAGATGTCCATGTGAGCCCTCATCTTGTCTTCAAAACCAGTCAGTAGCAAGTGATTGTCTTTGGTGTCTTAACCAGGCTCATGTTTGATTTTGCTTTTCCAAGGACGCAGATCACCAGCTACAGCCGAGTTCCTGAGCCTGTTTTGGACTCAGCTGATATTCTTTATTTTTTCCTCTGCAGAACTCAGCTAAAATGTCTTTGTTACTGAACGATGCCTAAACCTTGGTCCTTGAACTGTAGGTACTAGTGCAGTGTAACAATAAGGTTTGGTAATTTAAAGATTTTTTGAGGACAAGTTTTGAGCTGGTTTTGCAGAAGACTGCCTATAACATTGCAGGCTAAAATTTCTTGTCAGAGTTTCTTTTTTTGTTTGTTTCCTGGTACGTCCAAGCTTTTCCCATCAGCAATTCTTATTCTTTGTATGCTTTCAGATCTTGGAGAGTTATCATATGCCTCCCTTCGTCTTTGTCATACAGACAAATAGTGCACATTAATTCTTTGATTTAATCCTTCTTAATAAGCCTGTTCCTCCAGGGATTAATTATTTTAGTTTTTGTACTGTATCTTGCACTTTGTTGACATCTTGTACTGGGAGCCTGCAACTGAGTTCAGTATAAAATTGAAAGCTCATCTCTCATTAGGTTTTCATGCTCTCATTTGAAAAACTGCTTTCCAGGTTCATTTCTCCAATACAGGGTAAGAGAAAGAAGGTTAAAATCAGCCTGGTTATAGGATGTGAAAAGAAAAACAAGTCCCAGCTACAGCAACCTTTTGTTACTTTTGTTTCCTGCACCCTTATGGGCATCCTGTTAGAGCTTGCATTTAGCAGAGAAGGACCCTGTCTGATTTCCAAGCCATGAATCCAGACCTGTGACTGGATTTGGGTTATGAGCTGTTGCATGGAACAGTTTGAAGTGTGTGTGAGATGCTCTCTCCCAGGTGGGAGTTTTTACCTGCTGGAGGTCTGGCTTTGTCCGTGGTAGCAGATGTCAGAGGCTGCAGACCAGGGGCAGCAGGTTCTGCCAAGGGGCACAGCATCCTGGGGTGGGGATTTTGGGGTGAGCTCCCTGAGCCTGCCCATGGAGTGGCTCTGTGGGCACTGGGGCTGCTGTGCCAGAAAGGGTGGGGTGGCACTGGGAGGGGCAGGAGATGGGAATGGTCTGGGCCAGGAGTGGCTCCTGCTGCTCTGCAGCTCCTGCTCTGTAGCTCACACACTCCTCTGGAATGTGAAAAGCTGCTGCAGAACATCTTCCTAAGGGAAGAGTCAGGACTTTTACATGATCATTTGAAATGACTTTAAATGCTGAGTTTCCACTCAGATGAATTCAGTATCTAAAGCTTTTTTTTAACATGGTAAACTTTTCCTGCAGTTTTCTGTGGTTTGGATCTTTTTATCTTGTTTACCATAGCAAAGACCTGGACTCTGTTTCCTACCTATTAATGGATCTGTTCAGCCCTGCTGCAGACAGTTTTTGGGAGGCTGCAATGGTGCTTTGGTAAAAAGTCTTTGGCCTGTCTCATATAGAATATCAGACTAAACTGCTTTAGTATTTATGAATCCATTTATAAATTCTGGCCTTGAGATTTATGAATGTGACACCCATTGACTTAAGTGGGTGGTGATTTGTGCCTTAAGCAAATACATTTTTGAAAATAAACTTGTGTAGCAACTGTCTCATTTTGTGAGGGTTTGAGCTGAAGAGCTTTCCAGTTGGACTTGTTTTGTTTTCTTGAAGAATGTCAATTAAGTTTTATTGCTGAGGGTAGGACTCAACTATGTGTTTTGTCAAAGTGTCCTCAGAAATGCTCTATTTCAAATGGTTCTGTGTGTCAAAACTGGGAAAGTTAATCTTTTTGGATCTTGCTGTTAGCAAATTCATGGACTTGATATTCATGCTTTTCCTCCCTGAAAGATTAAAGTTGAGAAACTCTTGTTTCAGGGCACTGCAATTACTATTCCCTGCTTGCAACAACAGCAATCAAGTTTACAATCCCCTGAGTCTGCAAGATCTGCCACATTTATCATTTTCATTCTTAACAGCTATTTAATAACTCACCTCTTTCCCACTTGGAATAACACATACCTGTGGACATCAAACCTAGAGAATTTCCAAAACATTTTTGCTTATCCATTATTTTAGCTAAAGGAATTGCTTGTCTCTGAAAAGCTACACAATTGTAACACTTCTGCAGCTGGGCTCATTGGAGATGAGGTTCCTGCTGGTGGTGGTGGAGGTACCCAAAATGTGGAAGCCAACCTGGCAAAGGTGCCAAGCTATTCCCTGTATAGCAGTTGCAGGGAGATCTGCTCTGAATTTTCCTGCTTCACAGCCTCTTTGTACTTTTGCAGGCTGTGCTGTGCAAAAGGAGTAGCTGTGGCAAATACAGAAAGTTGTGAGGTTTATATTGCCTCAACCTGTTGAAAATGAGATTTATCTCTTGAAATCTTTGAGGATTCATGGGTGAGTGGCTGCTGGGACAGGGCAGGTTGTGGGGGACAGGGGCAGGAGATTTACAGGAGGGAAGTGCTTGGGGCTGTGCCCTGTTCTGCTGCTGCTGGCCCTGGGCAGGCGCTGAGGGACTGAGGTGAGAATTTGGTAATTTTCTTATAAAGGCAGAGGAGTTGGGAGCAATGTTTTTAGCATTGCTGTCTGGTGAAAGCCAGGCCCTTTGGCCAGGACCCTTGTCTTGAAATCTGCTGGCATTGCTTTGTGCAATCTCTTGAATTGTGTCTGTTTTCTCGATAGTTCACCAAGAATGAGACACAGTCTGTCTCACTATTGTGTCTCTTAAAAACCACAGAAAACCCTTTTGAGTTTCTAAAATGAATTATACCGTACAACTGCAAAATTTGGGTCCAGATTCCCATCTGCTATAAACTAATGCAGCTCTCTTAACTTCAGGTTATATTGGCTCAGATTTGTCCCCCTGCTGTTATCAATCACACCTGCCATTGTGTAGTGACTAAGCTGGGCTCTGGGGACAAAATTTTATTTTTGGTAGCAGTGGAAGTCTGTAGATGCATGAATGGATGGATGCCCATCCTCCCTCGAGCAGCAAGGGCTGTAGAAAGCAGCCTGTCATGAAAGAGCTCTTAGCAGCAATAGCTCCTGTAAGGTGCTATTCATTAGCAGATCTCAAAGTGCAGTAAAAATGTGACCTTACCCCATGCAGAGGATAAATGGGGACTCTGAGGGACACACAGCTTCCATAGGGTGACCCAGAAGGCTCTGCCTCTCAGTCTGGCTGGCTGTGTAATTCCTATGTGTATCCACAATTATTCACCCCCTCAATTTTTTGAGGGTAAGTGAAAATAACATTATTTAACTACAAACCAACTTGAAAAAAATGCTGAAAAATACTAACAGTAACAAAAATATATATGACCACTGGAGAACTTTCTTCCCCATCCAGCCTGGGCCTGGATAGATCAGTGCAGATTGAGGGCAGCAGCAGCAGCATCCAGCACAGTAAGTGCCAGTATGTTCCAAGGATTTGCTGCAATTCCTTCAGCACCTCCTTTCTCTGTCAAGGAAGGTGAATTTGCAGCACTGCACAGTTCTTCCTCTGCAATGCTTCAGTAGCTGGAGGCATGTTCTCAAAGAATCAAGTGCAAATATGACATAAGGAGATTTTTAGGGTTTTTTTGCATTGTTATCTACATGAATTAAGCTGAATGGAAGTAAAACTCCAAATGCATCTGTTCCTGTATCAATGTACTGTGTGATTGGGAATGAAAACAATGCACAAGGGAAAATACTGGGAGATCCCACATGGGCAGGGATGAGTTTGGAAAGTCTGTGTCATGTCCATAGCTCTGCCACAGATTTCCTGGGTGGTCTTGCTCCAGTCACTGGAGCTCCTGGTGCATCAGGTCCATTCCAATGTAATTGAGCAAAGAGTATTTCTGTGCTTGGCTTTTGTGTTGGGAGGACATGTCTGTTGCTGTCTGGAAAAAGCACATTCCTGGGGCTCTAACACCTAGAGAAGGATCATGGAAGTAACCCATGGGATCTGCTTGCAAATTCTCTGCCTTGCTAGTGCCACTTTGGTCAAATGTAGAACAGTTGTGTATTTAGGCTACTGGCACGTTGATAAAGACATGGAATAAGATATCCAATATCTTGTCCTGAAAATATAAATATTTTCCCTTTCAGATCATCTGCAGAGTATTTTTGGCAACTCCACATTTAAATGCAAGTCTCTCTCAGATTCTCTGTGAATTGATGGGAGAATCCCATATTGCCAGTTGCCATCTGGAGTGTTCACTGGCATTGCAGGGAGTGCAAGCTCATAACCCAGGCACTGAGGGTAATTATCAGACAGTTTGTACCTCACTTTTGTCTCAAGAAAAGAGTCTGTATTTCAAGACCATATTTAGGATTTGTTCATACACAGGTATGTAATTTGCCTAGTTACCTCTTTCAGAATCAAATACTCAAAAAAATTAGAACTTTCTCTATTTACAGAAATGCTAAGAGTTTCTGAAACATTGTTTTTGTAGGTTACTGATTTAATTAATTAACCAGACACGTGGATTGTTTTTAATATTAATTTCAGGTTTGTTCACATTTAATTTTATCTCCCTATCTGCATCACGTGCTCAGAGATTGGGACGTAAATCTGCCTTTATATGGCAATGAGAAACTTTGTAAAGCTGTACTAATGAGGAGGAAAATGAACATTAATTAAACTTGTGGTTGCAGGATGGGCTGAGGCTCTGGAGTCCTGAAGCAGCCGCTGGATGGGTTCCTTCATTACAGCCCAGAGCAGGGAGCTGTGATGTGAATGGCAATGAGGAGACAATTAAGTCGCTCACCAAGTGCAGAGCCAGAGAGACATTTAATTATCCACAGGAGCTAACGCTCCAAAACCTGGAGTTTTCTGTAGATCTAAATATGCCAGGCAGTTTTTCTGTCAAATTAGGCTCTGAAGAATGTCTAGAAATGCAAGAGGCACTGGGGATGTTGGGGAGACGGGAGAAGAAACCTGCTGTTCAGCTGAGCTCTGCGGTGTGGTGGCAAAGCTCTGGCAGGTCCCCTGGGCTAGAGAGCAGATCTCCCTCGTGTGGGAGGGGATTGGTGTCATTAACCTGGGCAGAAAGCCCGTGTGACTGGAGCCTTTGCCAGTGGATGTAGATCCTGTGGTCCTGGAAAGCCTTGGGAGGAAGTCTCCAGGGATGCACAGGAGCCCTGTTACACTCAAAAGGGATTAATGGAACTCTAGACCCCAACTGCGTGTGATTCACAGGTGGACTCATTTGTGGCTTATCAGTGGAATTCGTGTCATAATTAGACGGGACAGTCACTCTCAGTCTTCCTTGGGAATTTTTTCTGGTGTGGATTTCACTTCTAAATAACTGCCTCACTAACCTTAGCAGAGGTTTTGATTCTCTGAACTGCCGTTTCCTTTTGATTAAGTGTTTTCTGCTCTAGTCTTTAATACATATTAATGAGTGCCAAGCAGTGCTTGACTTGAGTAATTTGCAGCTGGGATCTAAAAGCCCTTGGAAGGAAGGCTTGGGGATGTCCTGCTTTGGGAAATATTGGGATATTGTAGGCTCTTTGTTACAGTTTGGAGCATTTCAAAGGCAAACACTTTTTCTATTAATTGTTAGTCACAGGACACAATCACAGCTGCCATCATCAATATTCCCATATTCAGCTTAGTTTCAATTTAAAAGTCCCAGAAGAAGAGAGAAAGAGGTAAGAGCTTGGTGTTTTCTTTCCAGAATTGGATTTCCTTTCCATGGAGATGCACAATTCCATGCCTGGTTCTGAATTGCACAGTGTGTATAGGACTGCAGGATGGTAGTGCAGGGTGAGCACTGCTGATCTGTATTGCCTGGAGGTACAACATTCCTGGGATGGGTGTTGAGCAATACAGAACAGAAAAACAGTAGACATAGCAGGTACTTTTAAACTCTTTAGTTTGTGAAAGCACCTGCTGTGATTCTGTTCAGAGCTTTTGGGGGAATCGGTAATTGAAAGGCTTAAATCTGTTTTCACACCTTGTGGAGTAAATGTCCAGATGATGACGGTCCAAGGATTTTCTGAAGCCCTTCCAGTCGAAGGGAAGGCACGGGTGTGCTCAAACTGTTTTAGCCATCCAGAGGCATTCTCCAGGAAATTGCTGCAACTTTAATGCTCTCTGTTGTCATCACAGTCTTGGTGATCTTGGCATGATGGGCTGGCACAGGGGAGGTGGCAGCAGTGGATAAGGACAGGGCTGATGGAGGGTGAAGGTGAAGGATGTGAGCAAACCCCTGCTGCCTTGTTTGCTGCCCTATTGCTTGCTTGGCTGTGCACAACACTGATGTTGAGTTGATGACTAAAAGCAATCTCCCTTTCATGGTGACTTTTGGCTTTTTGAGGGTGTTCTGAGTAGTATCAGAAAAAATTCATTAGGCGATTCATCTCGAGCTTTTCATGTTCAAAGCGTTTGACCAAAAAAACCCCCCCAAAACAGGCCTTGTAATTATCCTGCAAGACTGTTGTTGTGCTGGTTCAGAGGTGGAGAAATGGAAGTAAAGAGGTTAAATGTCTTGCTCAAAGCAGTAAGGAAATGTGTGGTGGAGACTTTCAGGAGCCCCACATATTTCTTAATGAATCATTTATAGCTGTGGTTATATTATTAGGCAGATGACTTGAACTGTGGATTGCTGTAGGAACTCTGCCTTGCCATCTAAATGAATTTTCTTCTTAAAGTCTGGAACAGCTATTTTTTCTTATTTTATTTCATGACAATGTGTTGGCTAAATCAAAGACCATGTAGGACATGCAATATATAAAAATACAAAATTCTTTTACAGTTCAAACATGCATTCTTTCCTAATAATTCTGATCAAAAATAATTGATGTGTTCCTCAGCACTAAAGGAAAAGAGAAATTCCAGTGTAGTCCAAGATCAGAATGAGAGAAGGAATATTCAGCCATGCAGGGCCAGGAGTTGGGCTTTGATGGTCCTTGGGGACCCTTCCAACTCAGGAGATTCTATGATTTTGTGTTTGAAGGTTAAATTCCTTCTTTTCTACACCCCAGCAGAATTAGGGGGATACTGCCATGTGGATGTACAGAGTGGTGTCATGTCCATCCAAGAACAGAGTGTGGAATGAGAGCTCCTGACGATGTCCTGCTCTTTGGCAGCTTCCAGTGCCACATGAATCGCCCTGCACGCCAAAGGGCTGGTACTAGGCACAGTGATCTGCAGGAAATGTCAGTGTTAAAGCACTGCTTTGTGTCTTGGGATCCAGCATTTAAATATCTCTTTCTGTTTAGTCTTCCAGTCTGTCCTGGGGTGCCACCTTCATCTTCCTAGGGAAGAGAATTCACTCTGACCAACTGTTTTCATTTCCAAAAGGCCACCATGCCCTGGAAGCTAAAGCTCACCTATAACAGTTGTTCTTCTGTCCAATCAGTTCAACTGCTGATTGCAGAAGTTGCTTCTCTGTTAATTTTATTAGAAGATCTAAATTTTTCCAAACTCCCATCAGTGCTCCCTGCTGCACACAGGAGCCTTTCCTCCGTATCCTGAATTCTGCTCTACATTCCAAACTAAGGTCTGGCATTAGCTGCTTAGTTATTATTAGGCTTAATGAATCCAAAAATACATAGGAACATGTGCGCAACCATGGCTTTTTTTTTTCACTTGCAAAAACCAAAATCACACATTTTTCACATGACAGTCAAGCTCTCAGTGCATTCTCCTGGGTGTACGTGTGGCGGGTGCTTCGTACCCTGTGCTGCTGAACTTGCAAATGCTTGTTCCTTCTTGATGTTTAGTTGAGCATTTATCATAAAAAGATTTCCAAATTTCTGGATGTAATATTTAATATCCGGAAGAAGTGTGTGTGTAATACAATTAGAATAACATTAAAAGGAGAGTAACATCACGTCTAAATTTTTTATGTATTCCACTTTACAGTAAAAGATCAGTTGCTGCCTCTTTGGGTTCAGCACTTATTTTCTTGGTTGTCTTGGCTTCCTTGAGCTGCTGAGCCTGTCTCACCTTTTCTATGTCTGATGTAGAATTTAAATTAGTTAAGAAGAAACAGGACATGATTTCAAATTCAGTTTCCTCTATACATGCAGGATGGCATCAGCTTAAATTGCTTTGATATACTTTTGCTTCTTTAATCCTTCCTCTTCAATCTGTTTTTGTATACATTATATATATGAATTCTGGGACTGGAAATCTTGCCTAATGTAAGTTAAGACATGACAAATGAACCTGACATTTTTCCAAGGAGGGAACCAGTGAACATACTGTATTCATAGCAGTAGGAATGTAGTTTGCTGCTTGTAGAAGAAAAATATGTGTTGTATGAGAACTTTAGTGCTGGAATAGGATAAGTGTGATTAGATGTACTTGTTTCAAGTGAGGCTACTGGGTTCAAAGGAGCCAAACTTGTTCTCCTGGAAGCCTGAGGTAAGGCTTCACTGAACAGGGGGTTTGGGCTCCCAGAAGCTCAGACAGCAAGATGGAGAGTGTCACAGTGCCAAGCTTGAAACTGCAGTGTCTCCAGGGTCATCAGTGGGCAGAGAGGGAAACAATGTGGTGAAGGAGTTTCTGAAAGTTGGATCTGGGACAATTTCATTCATGTTAGTAGTACGACTTTCTGTCTGCAAGCTGAGAGTTCACTAGCTGAAGTTCTCAAACGTGGATGTGCAAACATGCAGAAAAAATTGATTCAAGCCTACCATCTCTGCAAGCAGCTCTTGGCTGCTCTGACCTCCTGCAGTTGGGCAGGACTGCAAGAGGAGACAAACCCAGCTGATCCAGGTGCCCAAGTTGTTTCACCTGCATAAAGATAATGAAAAGTCCTTTTCTTTTTCAAAGTTTTCAGTCTTTGTGAGGGTTTCCCTTGAACGCAATGAGAATTGCTTGATGTTCCTTTGAAATGCTCTGTACAAGTGCAAATTTCTTTTTTCGTACCAGGGCATCTGGTCCAGCCTGAATAAGTGTGGGGTTTTTTTAGCAATGCACTAGTGACACTTAAACTAGTTGTGGCTAATTCTTGAAAGATTATTTGTTGGCTGAATCCTTTGTGTCAAGGGGGAAATAATCACAAAGCTTAGCTGCCTGACTGTAAGATGTGGTATTTTTCCATCTTGCTTCTGAACAGAAGGGCTGACTCCACAACTTTTAACTGTTGAACTGCACATCAGGACCAGCATATGGCACTGATCTGATCCTTTATTTAGCAGAAATAGTAAACACTGGAGTGGGTCTGGGCCTGATGGATAGCTGAGGTCATAGTAACTTTCATTGTAGCTGTTTTTTAATGGAGAGGGTGATTTCCTAGACAGATCCTTGGACCTATACTTGGCTCGTGTGGCTCAAGGAGAAGTCCTTTTGGTTCAGAGCTGTACCTTTTGTCCTTTCTTGTCAAGCTGGGGAAATGATGCTTCGTTTTGCTCTAATAAAGAATTCACCTGGTTTCTTCTCTGCATCCTAATTGCTCTCTAGAGAGCACTAAAGTGTGCTTAAGCATATTGTGACTGTTTACTCTCAGTGCCTGCTGTATGTGCAGTAATGCAAAGTGTTCAATCTCTGCCCTGTGCTGCAGGCTGGCATGATCCGCACGGACAAGGACGAGTTCTTCATCGAGCCCCTGGAGAAGGGGGCCCAGGAGGAGGAGGAGGGAGGAGGCAGGACACACGTGGTCTATCGCAGAGCAGCTGCCAAGAAGCAGCTTCCTATTGAGAACGTGGATACCGTGTACAGAGGTAAGGCAGGCTGGGGGATAAAGTGTAGCTGAAGGCACGTAGCTGATGTGATCTGTTTCCTCTTGCTTTTTTATCCTTCAAAGTGGAAATGTGTTCTCCCTCCAAGGAGGGAAAAGTAGAGAAGGAGTTGAACACTTTGTATGGGCTAAGCAAACATGGCAGCAGCCAAAATCATCTCTGGGATGGTGGGACTGTCTTTGCTTGGAAGAGTTTCTTTGGCTCCAGAAATGGCCGACATAAAGCTGTGTGTCCCTGAGCCCCGGGTCAGAGCAGAGGAAGGGGAGGGTGGGTGGCACAGCAGTGCAGGGGTGGCTGTGCCTGCTGGGACAGGTGGCAGAGCTGGCTTTGCAAAGGCTGCATTGGGAGGCTGCAGCCAGGACACCAAGGCTGCCATGGTACATGGGCTCCATTGACAGAGTCTTCACTGGGCTGGATTAGTCCCAAAAGGAGAATAATGGCATCTCCAGTATGAGCACAAACTTTCTTGGTTTATTTATGTGATGCCAAGTGTGGAATTTAACGTACTAAGTATGTGATAGACAGTGATGGAATAACAAGAATGAAACATAAACACCCATTCTGTGTAGTGTTTTCTATTTCTCTGATAACTGCTTGGTTATTGCACCTTTTTTTTCTGAATAAATAAGGGATGCAAATCTGCTAAGTGGATGTTTTGACAGCTGATGTTAACACTGAAATTAACTGGGTCATTTGAGTGGAAACAACAAAATAGCTACATTTTTGTTCCAAATGTGTGTACCAAGCTGCAGAGTTATTTGTCACTCATACCCTAGTATTATCTTATTTCAGAATAATGGGGTTTCAAGTATAGGAAGGAAGGAACAGAGAGCCACAGGGATGAGGCACTGAAATTAGGGCCACGTGAACCATATAAATTTCTCACTGTTCAAGTTGAAACAAGGATTAAAAAGAAAGCAAGCAATAGCATTCAATCAACTTTTTTTCTCCACTTTGGAGATGATCTGTGAATTTTGTGAATTCTTGTTCCTTTTTTACTCACTGTGGAGCAGAGCTGGCTAATGCAGGAGTCTGAGTTTCACAATCCCAGAAGGGCTGGATGGTAGGTATGGTGGAAGTTGCTCTGTTATGAGATGTTTATAAAATTATTGCATGTTGGAAAACACCAGCCACTCACCGTGTTTCCTCTTAAACAAAAGAGACTTGATATTGCTCACACCTTATGCCAGTATTTTTGGTTTTGGGTGGTAAATATCCTCAGGAGTGGGAGTCTGGTACACAGAAAAGCACAAACTGTAGATCAGCTCCAGTTCCTGGCACCTGGTACCTGCTCGGGGAGGCTCTGACAGCAGCGTGTGAGATGCAGCCTGCACCTGGCAGCAGAGCCACACTCAGTGTCTGGTGCCACCAGCCTTGGTGTCTGTCACCTCACCTGCGTCGGGGCTGCAGTTTGCAAACTCTGCTACAAAGGCACAAAGCAATCACAGCCACCAGCCAGCTCTGTGGGGCTGAAAAGCAAAAGGGAGGCTGGACTCGTGCAGGCTGGGCTGAGATACAGCAGTGACCTTGTCTGGAACAGCAGGTGTTGGGGATAGGGAGGAATAGTTGTGATATTTCAAATTTTTAAACTAAGGAAAAAATGCTAAGGGCGGTAATCTTCCCTTCCATGCCATCACCTATTGATTTGTAACCTTGATTAAAGATTAGTTTTTATTTTGGAAAAAAAGCCCACTGTTACCAAAAAATCAGTAAAAATAAAAACTGTACTGTAAAGGGGATTTTTTTTCCATGAAATTGTCTTTGCCTTCAACCAAAAAAGTGAACAACCACTCAAAAATGGTTTGTTCTCTACTTTTTATTAAACCTGGCTTCCCATCTCTGATTGCTCTAGGCAAAAGGCATGGACAGGATGTGCCTTCAGAAATTGCAATTTTATTTTCCACTTGGTCTTTTTACAGAATGCATTGAGTTTTGGTTAAAAAACACCAAAATATTTAATGATTGGGCATTGATAAGCACATTCTGCTGTGTGTTTCCATAGTGCTCTAAACTGATTGATGGGCTGAGTTAGGAAATACTTAGTAGGGCACTTTCAGCATGCTGTATCTATTAAAAAAAAAAAAAGGTTAACCAAGAGCACTCTCCCTCTTTCCAACATCCCTGGAGACAACTGCATTGTTGCCAAATCCCATAAATTTACATGTGATGAATTGTAACACTTGGACTATTTTTAAAGGTTCAGCCTCCAGGAATCTTATGAATATGTGATGATTTTTTTTTTCCCTAGGTGAGCTTCTGGTTCTTTTAACTGTTGATAAAAATTTGTAGTTTCTGGCAGTGTAAATATTTTAAGGTAATGCGTGACACAAAATTTATGTATTCCATAATTTTTAAAACAGCATCTTTCAAAATCCCATGATATGTTAATTTAATCCCATGATTTGGGAGGGGATTGTGAGTCATGATTTTTGAATGTTCTGGTTTGGATAGATAGATACAAATTCCTTATAAATATTCCTATCTCTGGAACTCTTTTCACAAGAAATAGGACAAGCTGTTCTCTCCTCAGTGAAACAGGAGGTGAAGGAATTGAAAACTCCATGAACTTGGACTTGAGAGGATCAATCACCATTTCAAGGTCTTGGCTCTGCAGTGGGCAGTGCTGGACCTCACATGGCACAAGGGTTTGGGATTCACTACCAGTGCAGTTATTTTGGAGGGTGGTTTGTTGAACAACTCCATGCCCCAAGTCAATGTGCATCCCCCATGGCTGCCCTGGCAGAGAGCTCCAACACGGGGCTGCAAGACAGAGGGACAGAGGTCCCTGAGGCTGGGGGGCAGCTGAACCCCCCAAAATACAGCCAGGACTGATGGAAGATCCATTGACTGCTTGAGAGTGTGTTTTGTAAAAAACAAAAAAAAAATCTAAAAATTGCATTTTCCACACCATGGAAATAAATTCTAGATTATGTCAACAGATGTGGTGAGATGGACCCGACAGCAGCATTTTTCTAGCATTTTCCATATATCTTTTATATTACAATAACAGAAATCAAGATTTTATTCCCTCTGTCTAAAAATTATAAACAAACCAACCTCACAACTTCCCAAGCCCTGCAGAGATCTAGGTGTGCATCCTGTGTTTCTGTGAAGGCTGTGCTGACGTGCTGGGTTTGGAGGAGTGGAATGTGCTGGGGGAGATCTGCCCTGCCCTGCCCTGGCTCCAGACTGTGCCAGGTTTGCTTCTGCTTTTACGTAAAGCCTTATCAGAAGATTGGGAAATGTAACTACTTGTTTTGGCAACCTGAATCATTTGTTTTGACTGGCGTGGGATTATCTGGGGTTTGGGAGAGTCACAGAGTGTGGGGTGTAATATTTCTGCCTGGTCTTCCCCTCCCAAACAATGCTATTTGTTAATGTACTGGAAAAACGTAAGTATCATATTTTAGGCAAGTAATAATCTTCAGCAGAGTAGTACTGGGCAAGTCTGTGTGAGCTCACTACAAATTAGGCTAATTGTTTCAGAAAAATAAATATTTTCATGTAGTGGCTGAAATATTGCAGGTGTGGTGAGAATAAATCCTATTTTCCCTGGCAACTCCTTTTAGTGCTTGCATAAGTATACTAATTTATCTTCTTCTAGATAAAAATAAGCATCATGTTGAACATATTTTAATATTTCCAGTTCAATTCCTTCTTACAAACTTGAGAAATGTTCCTTGATAGCAGTAAAACTACCTACACAATAGAACTCGAATTAAATAGATAAGCCGGATGGGGTTTTTTTTTTTTTTTTTTAAACTACTGAGTTTTTGCTTAAATGTTCTTTGGATGTCAAGAGATGGTAAGTATTTAATTAATGGTTATGATGAGGCCTGGAAAGTCAGCTTGATTTTTACCTCTAAAGGCAATCTGATTGTCAGGCTTGTAAGCTTTAATATCACATTTCCCCAGATAAATTACTGTGTCTGTTATGTTGATCAGCTGAGAGGAAACGATTGTACTAAAACTTCCTTAAGGTTTGCCTTTTCTCTAAAAATCATAGTTTAAGTACTGTGCTCTGAGTTTTATTGTATTACTCGATTGATGAGAAACAGAAACTCAGCTTTAGTGACAGTTTTATTTACTGTGCAGATGAAAGATGACCTGAGCCAAGAACAGTTTATTACTGATGAAGACAGTAAGGAAACTCCCCAAATGAGCTTAAACCAGAGAGTTGTTGTTTCTGTAAGTGCTAATTAAATCCCCTGGAATGGCCAAATACAGTCTGACACAAGTACCATCATGAATAGCTCTGGGCTGACAGGGTGGGCAAACCCACAGCCTCTGCTGGAGACCTGTCAGCCCTTCCCATGGCAACACTTGGGATTGCTGGAGGTCAGACCTGCAGAGGGGCTGTGCCTTGGTGCTGAATGATGTGATCATTTAATGTGACCCTGTATGTACTTTCTGGGGCAAGCCCCGTCATTTTTTTAATTTTTGTTTTTGTAAATTTTTTGACTGTTTCCTTTTCTTTTTTTTTTTTTTTTTAACATTGAGAGGTTCTAACATCCCCCCAGCCATAAGCACATGCCAGTCAGGTAAAAAGACAGAAATAATTTGCTGCTTCTACTCAATAGGGGTAACCAGCTTCTTTCTGACAGACCCAAACCTCATCAGAGCAGAGCTGGTCCTCAGTCCCCTCTCTGGCATCTCCTGGCCTCCACAATGCAAAAGGACAACAGTCTTTCACATGTAGGAACCCTGAAAAGTTAGGGGCCAACTCAGCAGGAGTGAAATCCATGTAAATTTAAGCTGAAACAACCTCACTCTGGAAGTTTTTTGAAAATATGAAAGTTAAAAATACGATGAAGTTGTAACGACTCAGTTGCCGGAGCTCTGCAGCTTTTGGAGATGATATTTGAGAGGAAGACTCCTCCATCATAGTCCATCAAACTGTCAATGCCATTGATTTACTAATGTATTTAAATTACTCTTTAGAAACCAACGTGCATCTGGTGTATATTTTTCTGGATTGCCTGGAACAGCTCAGTTTGGCTGCTGACTGGCCCAATGCCATTCTAATTTACACAAACTTTCCTGGTTACCTTTGCAGGGGAACAGTTTCTTCAGGAAACTGAAGTTTCTCCAAATCCAATCAATATTTCCTCTCAGCCTGCACTTTTGCTGATTAATTACTGCTCCCTTATTTTGCAGTCAGTAAGACTCTGATGACAATATTTTTTGTCTCCTTCCTATATCATCTGTGCATGATAAATACATCTGTCTTTCTCTCCTGTCTTGGGTATTCTCTGAATCCCACATTGCAGATTCAAGGGGATTTCTGGGAAGAGGAAGACTGAGAATTCAGTTGCAAATCAGCTTTTGAATTAGAAACAAGGTTATGCACTCATGAAAAAAAAATTCTCCAGAGACTGAGTGGTCCTGGGCCATGGGATGTGACCCTTCCCAGCCATCTCCATTCCAGCTGATGAGGCAGCTCTTTGCTAGCACAGGCAAAGGAGATCCTTGCAGTAATTTTGTGGAAAAATCTAAAGGTTTCTACTTTTACAACAGTGCAGTAAATCATGTGGGATAATTAGGTGAAGGCTAATGAACAATGCTCTTAAATGTACTTGATGGGAAATGCAAGGAATAGCCTCTTTTTTCTCCAGAGCTGATGGAGTTTTCTGCCATGGACTTCCTCAGTGGGTGGCCTTAGCTGGGCCACAGATTGGTGTCAGGTAAAAAATCAACCCTTCCAGTGCTTCTGGGGCAGTCAGTCTCCTTTTGCCTGGAAATAAAATTATGATGAAATTAATTGAATTTCTTTTTTCTTAATATCAGTAATTTTGCTCAGTTTTTTCGACGGGGACGTGCTCATGTAACTCAAGATGCGTGGTGAGGCATATGCATATCAGGACCACAGCAAAGCTGTGTGGGCTACCTTTGCAGTGGGCTTTTTTGAATTTTGGAGTACTTTGGGAAGTATATTGCATCTTCAAAGGATTTTTCTTTTAATTAAACATCTCCTTTTTTCCAGGTGCTCTAAATCGCTTCCAGAATTATTGAATGTTCATAAATAGTTTCTTATTATCATTTCTTCATGATATCAAATCTGTAGTTGCTGTAGCATCATTCTATTTCCCCAGGAACATAAATCCTCTTGTACAGAGGTAAAAATTGGTGGGGTGGCCTGGAGCTGGAGCAGAGCTGCCACCTGGGCCAGCTCCACTATGGGTTCCTGGCAGTGAGCTGTCATCTCCCTCTCCCACACACCCCACCACACTGTAAGAAACTGTTGCTAAACTATTGTTACCTTCCTGGAATACAGGGACATAATAATAGTATGTGAAACAGCTCAGTTTCTGCATTTGTCCCTGCCTTTCTCATTAGGCAGCTTGGGATCCACGTAGACTTTGAGGAAACACTTCAGTGCAGGCTCAGCTTTGAGCAGGTACTTAAATCAAATTGATTTCAGTGGGATTCAGATACATACCTTAGGCTAAATGGTATTTTTATTCTGAATGGGTTTCTGTTGTGGTTATGAGGCGAGTTACTGGAGCAAGTTACTTCCATTCAGATATGCATTGATTAAGGGAGAACGACTTAATTATTTGTACTTGTTTAAATATCACTGATTTCCCTGTATCGACAGTTAATGTAAAAATAAAATTAATTTTCAACTGATGAGTTCATTTTAGCTTCTCTGCTAAATTCAAACTGTATAAGGCTCTCCAAAATTATTGCTGTGAACAGCTAACAGCTGGAGTTGAATATGACCAAGTGTTGCTAAATATAGCAAAATTATAATAAAGCTGATATTGGTCTATAAACCAAGTTTCCAGTTCTCATATGAATACTCCTGCAAAATTTTTGTGATCCGCTCTGATGGAAGTATAGAGAAAGAACTCATTTCACTTTTTACATCCTTCTATCAATTAATTCAGATTTGGGGGTGTGTGAAACTGAGGTTGATTAATCACTTGACTGTGTTTACATTTGGTCAACACTTGCTTATAAAGACAAAACATTTCCAGCAGATTTCATTGAAGTTCATTTTTATTCTGCCTTCTAATATCCATTGATCTGACAATCCTTAATGGATTTAGCCTCTCGGTCTCCTGGGAGGAAAGAGAGAACAAAATATTTGCCTTTTGGACAAGGGTAACATAAACCTTGTTTTCACTGCAAGCTGACCCTGTGTCTTGTTGGTAAGAGCCCCGTGGAGGGGCAGAGTTCACTGGAGCAGCAGTTGGGAAGTCAGACTTTGCCTCCAGAGCCCAGTGAGGGCTCTGATGTGTGAGGGTGTGCAGCCACCCACAGGCATGTGGGGATGTTTGGCTTATGAAAATGCATGTGCACACCCACAAGGTTTTTGCAATTTCACATTACTGGTGTGTTTTTCTGTGAAGTGTCATCCTGTTGGGGTTTGTTTATTTACAAGCTGTGTTCGTGTTGTCCAACCTGCTGAGAAAAACAGAGGATGGCGAGGATCCAGCGGGTCCTGCCAGGCTCAAAGAGGGAGAAACTTGTTCACAGGAAGACCTTAATATTCTGTCCTGACAAACTGAAAGTGTTCTGCAACCCGTATCTCTGTTTAGGAAATGGATTCTGAAAGTGAGAATTAAAAATGATGGGTAGCATGTAGTGTTTGCTGTTTTGTAGCATGGGATTCAAACCCTGTGTTTAATAACAATACACAAAATAGCATCTGGTAGGCACCACTAAAATAAGTTCTAGTAGAAAATGCTGATAAGTGTTTTCAGTTTAAAATGTTTTCTGACAAAAGTGGCATAAGTTTTGTCTGCTGTCCATGATGATGATGATGGTTTGATGAGGCTGAAAGACATCATCAAGTAAAAACAATGGGCAAGCCCAGAGCTGCAAGAGAGATGCATATCCTTCAAACATCTTCATTTCTCTCAACACCAGAGCCACATGAGGCCTTGTGAAGTTGTCCAAGGATTAAAAATGTATTCCAGCTTGTTCTGACTGTTCCCAGCTGTGTGAGATGTGCTCCTCGTGGGCCAGAGCAGCAGTGCTGTGTGGTGCTTGCAGAAGGGGCACTGGAAGAGTCTCTGTGTTTATGGTGGTGTCAGCCCAGCTGGGGAATGAGAAACAAATGGCTTGGTCTTTCTTTGCACTGATTTTCATGGTTCCCACCAAACACATCCGTAGAACCCTGTGCTGCTCATGAACTCAATGCTGGTTTAAAGGAGAACCTGTCAGAGCCCCAGAGCTGCTGCTGCAGAGTCATCATTGAGCACCTTCAAAGCAAAATCCACTGCCTGAGCTAACAGGCTGCTGCTTAACTGACTGTGTATATGGTGAGTTCTGCATCATACATTGTATTTAATCACTGCATTATGCACTGTTCCCATTAAAAGCTGTTCTTGCCCCTGCCCTGAACCCAGACCCAAGGCTCCTGCTTGTCCAGCCTGCCCCTTGCAGCCACAGGTCCTGTGTGGGTCAGTGAGACACAGCAGTGCTGGGGGAGCTTAGCAGGGCAGGCACTGCTGCTGGGGGAAGTGGCAGGATCGAGGACACAGAGCTCTTCTCCTGCCTTCTGTAGACAGGGTGAGAGGAGGATGCAGCTTTCTGGGCCAGGTTCTGCCCCTGGTGTGTGCCAGTGCAGGGATGAGCAGGGAAACTCGTGCTTCTTGGATGTTTATGCTTTAGCCAAGCATGTGTTGTGCCCTGCAGGAGGTGGGCAGTGCACCTGTGGTAACCCGGTGGTTGGTATGAACGAGGTGCCTGCTCTGCCCAGCCTTGGTTTATAGCTGAAGCCTGTGTTGGGTAATAACTTTCCATAACCATTTTGTGACTCTTCCTTATTTTTTTTGGTGCTTTTTGTGTTTTGAGTTCCCTCAGCAGTGCTTGGGGCTGCTTGGACTTTTCAGGTAAAAATAACTTTCATTTGAAGAACAAGCAACAGCAGTGTTCACTTTCCTTTCAGCTAGTGCAAAGCTTTTTTCCCCTGTGCCTTCCTGAAATTCTAAAAGGAAAGAGTGTCTTAGCCCAGGAGAAAAACAGCAACATCTTTAAATGTAGTTGCTTTGAATCTGCAGTTTGGTAACAGTAGTGAATGAATTTCTTCTTGAAAACTTGTGCTTTTCCATAGAGCAGAAACACTGTTTTGAAACAGTGGGATAAGTAGGGTAAAGCAGTAACAGAAACTGTTACTGCAAACTATGAGTGCAAACTCTGATTTTTCTAAATGATCATGTTACAACTGACTTACAATTGTTTTTCAAAATATTTTGTCCCAACTCTGTAGATCATAAAGTCCCACACACATGCTTGCTGGAATTTAAATGCCTTTGCTCATTTGAATATAAACCTCCGGAGTTGTTTTACTTAACATTTGCATATTAGATTACAAATAGTCTGTCAGCAGGACTGGCTGATGTATTTTCAAGCCAAACAATGGTTATTTGTTAATATAGAGGTGTTTTCTTGATCTCTGCAACACTGCCTGCACACACCTGCATGCTGATACCTCATTACTGAAATTTTTCTATTCTAACAAGAGCAAAAGCATGGTCTGGTAATTGGTTTAAACCAGTGTAACACCATGATAATGACAGATCAGTCCCCTCTCTCACTGGCCACAGTCTCTTGCCAGCTGTTGCTATCTGATTCTCATTGCTGGAAGGGATGCAGCCACCAGCTGGAAGCTGTTGGATGTTCCAACAGATCCATGGCAGGCAATTGAATCACTGCAGTGCTTTTCTCAATGCCCATGTGCTCCAATGGCTGCATGTCTTGAAAGAGACCCTCAGAGAGTGACACCTGGTTCTGGTGTCCACTTGTCCCATCCCTGTGCCAAAGGTGAAGTCTCTTGCAGACCAACAGGTTCTTTATTTTCTGCATGATATTATTGCTCAGCTCATGGAACTGCAGTGGGTTAAACACCCTGTATTTCATTTTTCAGCAGGTTCTTTGATTGGAAGCCTGAGATGCATCTTTGCTCTTCCTTTTATCTCTGAGTTTCTGTGCAGTCCCTTCCTTGTTCCAGCTCTCTGTGTGTGCTCGGACCATCTGGCACGGCTCAGCTGCCCGTCAGCGTGCGCTGCGTTCAAGGGGAAAAATTATTAATCACAATCTGGATGGTGGGGGGGTTAGGGATGGGTTTTATTTCCACTTCAGAGCTGACAGTTCCACAGGTGGGCAGTTCTTCAGGAGAGGTTTCTCAGCAGCCTTTTGCAGCGTTGCCTGATGGGTGTGTGGGCAAAGGTGGCCAGAAATGCTGCAGGAGCAGGTGCCAGGGAGGGGCTGGAGCAGTGGTCCTTGGCGGCTCAGCCCCGCTGTCCCTCGCTGCTGTCCTGCTGCAGGAGCCTCACAGTACTGAGGATCACCTTCTCCAGCACTGCTGGGCTCCAGACAGTTGTCCTTGGAACAAAATTAATTTCCCTGGGCTCTGCTCCACTTTGCAGGGTTTGGTCATCACAGACTGTCAATTTTAAGAGACGTGGGTTGTTTTTTTTTCCTGGTAACACCAATATTTTAGCATTGCTTCAACAATCACAGCTTTGTAAACATTGGAGTGATTATTTACAGAACATTTCAGGAAAGATTCTTTTACCCAAAGAGCAAGTTGCACACAAGACATGCTTAGTCTAAAAGTAACCTGAAAAGACAAGCCTAATGGTGGTTTCTATGAACTGCCACCTGTGGGAGTTTTTTAAACTTGTAGTCTCAGCTATCTGTGCACTTTGCGACCATGTCTGTTTGCCTGTCAAGGAGATCTTTTTTCCTGTGGTACATGTGGAGGCACATTGCAGTTGTTGAAGGTGTTTGCAGATTGTGAATGGTGAGAGACACTGAAAAATGTTTTGTGCCTGAAGCAGCTGCCTCCAAAACGCCCATCCCTGCACCTCCTTCAAAAACCACCTGGCATGCTTAGCAAGGAAAGTTTACCTTGCTGCTGCAGGGCTTTTAAAATCAATTTTAAATAAATATGAACCATTTTTTTTCTTTTCTCTGTCTCATATCTTTTTTTTTTTCTTTTGTGAAGTATTTTAGGAATAAAGGGGTGGTGTGGCTTTTTTGAATGGGTCTTTGGATATGGGGAGTCACAACATTTTGGAAACGCCTTTCTTCTACAGATCAGCAAGCCTAGGTCACTTCATGGGAAAGCATCTGGTGCGACTGGCAGCAACAGGACCTCAATAGTGACATGAGAAGCTGCCCTTGCCTGACTATTAAAATACATGGAATTAGCAGGCACTGAGAATTACCTCCTATGAGCTGTGTTTTGTTGCTGAGTGGGCAGCAATCCTGTTTGTCTAATTGAGCTTGGCTAGATCATACTGTTCAGAGTTCATTCATCATACTGGGTTTCTTTCTTTCTAGGGTTTTCCATTTTTAGAGAGACCCTGTTATATATAGTAATGAACACATTGCAGTTGTGCATGCCTTTTTCCCCGTGGAGCAGGGCAGAAGTTTGGATCTCATTTTACAGAGCTCTCGTTTACATTTTATTCACAATGAAACTGGGCATGCCAAACCCTAGATATTTGGGGCTTGTATCTATTTGTTATATGGCTTTTAAAGCAGATTTTTTTCTTCAATACATCAAAAAATGTATTTTTTGAGGCTGGGAAATCAGATCTTTCAGGGGCCTGAGCTTAAAATGATATATTGTCTAAAGCCATAGATTAAATCTCTGCTTGAATCCTTGTTCACAGACTCGCTGGCTGTTCTTTCTGCCAGTTCCATGTAGCCTTTTCCCAGTCCCTCTTAAGAAAATGTTGACTAAAGAGCAGGCTGAAAATCATACATGTTAGCTTCATATTCTACTTGCAAGCTGAAGTATTTTTTGCTTTGTTTTTCTTTAAGCAGAGCCTCTGGAGACTTGTTAAACTATGAAATGGTTACAAAAAAGCAGCCCAAAGGCTCCAGCTAAGGGTATTAAATGTCCTAGGAAGCCCAAAAATGCTGCTCCAACTTCAATGCAGTAAAATGAAAGAAAAGGGGAAAATCTGATTTTGAGTCACTGTAAGGTGCCTTGAATATAATTACTAAATTTCCAGGTATTATTCTAAGATATCCCAATTAAATGTGTGCAGAGAAATGGATGGTATTGACATTTCCATGGCAACCCATTGTAGCATTTCAGATATTAACCTGCAGGTCATATATTACTGAAGCAGAATATTTTTGGAAGACTGGCAAAATCTATCAGTCTACTGCAAAATGTGCAGGCAACAGCATAGCAACAAAATGCAGATGAGAAAACACAGGTTTTGGAATAAAATGTGGGCTTGAAACTTGAGTGGAAGTTTGATTTAAGACTCCACTGGTGGTGAGTAACATCAAGTGCCAGCCCCACGTGGTTGATTTCTGCCATTTTTTCATGGTAGGTCTGGTTTGTATTTGTGGCTGGGTGTGGAATAGAGGTGGGATGATTGCAAAAATGTTGTAGCAACTCATATTATGCTTTACTTCCAGGTGCTAACAGACTTTGGGGAGCCTGAGGTGGCCCTTTGTGCTTCTTTTCCACTGGTCACTGGTGTTGGTGGTGGGACATGGGTGGGAAGGGCACATGGACAGAATTAGTTAAACCTTTGATCTCTGTGGAGGTGTTTACTGGTCCATAATGATGGATTGCCTGCTGTTCCACATGGGAGCTTCTTACCAGACATCCTGAAGAGAATTAAATGTACTTTTGTGCTGCTGAAACCCTGGAGAAAAGCGCCAGCAAAGGGCAGAGCGTTCCTTGCAAGGAAACTGGTGCATCTCAGCTCTGGAGATTTGCAGCAGATCAGATTGATTGCACTGGCAGGATTTACAGACCTTGTGGGTCTCAGGTCAGACAGCTGGAAAGCCTGATTGTCTCTGAAGTGATGGCAGAGGCATTTCCAAGAATTTCAGTAGAAAGAATCCCCTTAGCTCCCTTAGCTAGGAGGCCGCATTTCTTCTGTGAGATTATTTCAGTTTTTTAAAGGAGAACTTGGAGTCTTTGCAACGTGAGATGGAACTGTACTCCCACCAAATAAATTACAGTGTCTCTTTCAAAATCCCTGTAGGCAAGGCGTGCAATGTGATAGCTAATTCTCACAGACCTTGTACGAATGAATTTTCTGGGAACTGCCTTTGTAATAATAAATTACTGGTTGGCAAGTGGATAGGGTTCAGCCAAGCCATGCACTTGATCCTGTTCACACCAATTTTAATGGAAAAATTCCCAGTGAGTTTAGTGGGGGCAGACCCAGTGCAAGGCTGTGGGAAACTGGATGTCTGAATTTGCCTGAATTGCAAAGTGTGTTTGCTTCTGTTTGGATTAGTTTTGTACCTTCTGCTTTCATGGTTTACATTGAGATTTTGTAACTTGAAGTTATGTTAAGAATTGAGCATTGAGAACATGATCTGTGTATTTCTGATGATTGAGTGTATTTATGGACATGATGGAATGGACCCAGGCATTCCTAATGAAGCTCCACTGCACAGGTGCTTGCTCTCTGACATTGCTTTTACATCTGTTGAGAGACAGCAGCATCTTTCATTGTTCATGAAAAATTATCAGAGCCTCTTTAAAAATGCAATTATTTTTCCCTTGTTTCCCACTGTACAGCTTGCAGAGTTGTGTTCTTTGTGCTGCTTTCCAGTTGCAGCAGATGTGCTTTCACCACTTAGGACACAGACAAAGACTTGTGACTATGTCATACACATTCATCTCATTTGCTCAGAATTCAGGCAGAGTCTTTTCCTGGGCCACCAGGAGATGGATTTTTCCCTCCCCACTCATGCTTTGTTGATGCCCTCCCTTATGTCAAGAAACACATCATTAGTTTCAACCCATTCAGCCAATTTGTCATTAATGAACCAGACAAGAAGCTTCCACATCATATGTGACCATGTTATTTGTCACGGGATTTCAGTGCTACTTCTTTTTGTTTTAATGAGCACTGTCTTTCTTCCTTCCCTCACCTGCTCAGGTGCACTTTCCTCCAGCATTTGTTAGATGCATTCAGAGGCAGGGTCTAATTTTGTTAAACTCTGTCAGTAACAATTGCACCTCCATTCCTCCTTGTGCTTTCTGATTAAATAATTTTCTGAATTTTCTTTGTACAGCTCTCTCTTTGGATAAGCATTTCACTGTGCTCAATCTCATTATTCCATTCATATTTTGGTTTTAATCCAATCTTCAGGAAATACATAGTGCCTTCTTTTCCTATAGTACTTTCCAAAAATCACTGCTTTGTGTGCACACAGAAGTATCTTTTCATCCCTCTGCTCCAATTTTCTGAAAACTTCTCAACTGATTTCAATAATTGATTGAATTCACATTGGGCTGTTCTTCTGTATGTTTCTTCAATTCACCAAAATTATTTCAGCTCTACAGTGTAGCTGCAAGGAGTCTAAAATTTTAACTCATCAATTCTATTGTTACTGGTTGTCCTTCCACTTCCTTTATTTTTGTCTTGTCCAGCTGACCCTGATCAGTTTGTGAAGATTTTTTTAAACAACAATTGCTCTAATTCAGGCCTCCAGGTGATGCCTTGGTGATTCCCATGTTCCCCAGATATCGTAGTACCTTTCAGGCTTCTCATCCACATTTTCCAAGGAACCCATCATGCCCTCTCAGTATTTTGACCACTTTATGCCAAGATGTCATGTTGCACGAGGCCTTTTACTGCACTCATTTTTCTTTCTCCCAGTTTATAGTGAAATTGTTGGAAGAATTTGATATTGTGTTAACATTTGGAAGAATTTCTCATTCATGGGCAAATTTGACTTCAAACACAAAACCTTGCTCCCCAAATCCCAAAATATCCATTAAATCCAAGCTAAGCACCTCTTAATTCTGATATAGCTAAAAAAGATAGAAACACACGTCCTGGGCACTAGCACCAAAAACATCCTTCAATATTGGTCTCTCCACACTCTTCCAGAAGTCATTGCCACATGCAAATGCCTTTCTGACTTCCTTCATAATAAAAGTAAATAGTTCAAGTTTTTAAAAACAACCTTCAAGTTCTTTAGATAACCAAGAGAAATCACTGTCTTCAGCCTTTATAGAAAGAATCTCAAGAAGATCATTTTATTGGTTTCAGGATCTGAAGGGAGAATCAATAAGGCACCTACAGGCTTTGAAGCTCCTGGTCTGACCTCTGTATTCCCATTAGCTGCTCTCCTCTTGTTTCTCCCTCTCACAGTCACCTTAATGACAATGGAAACCCTTGGACTTCATTTCATTTCACGTTTTGCTCTTAAAAAACCCACAAAAAGCTTAACAGGATGTTTCAGAACCACTGCCAAGAACTCGGGGTGAATTTCCTTCCCTTGGAAGTGCTGACTTCAGGCTACAAGAGGAGGCTGCTGTGGAAATCCAGCTGGGATCTGCTCTGGCTTTGCAGAGGGGTCTAAAGACACTCCACTGCTGCAGGTGCTTCCTTTGCTCCAGGCTCTTGGCCTTTGCAAGGAGAAAACTCTTGTGTTTAGAGTGTGGCCATGTGGCACCCTTCACCTGCCAGCTGAGGGGCTCTGTTGGCTCCTGGGTGGGCTGGGTGAGCAGAGCAGCACAGCTCCCCTGATCCCTGGGGAAGAGCAGCTCTGGTGCACGCCCTGTGCAAGGCTTCCCTGCCAGCACGGTGGGCAGGCAAGGTGGAACAGCACGGGGAGGAGTGAGGAAGCAAGGCAGGAGTGCCATTTAGTGTCTGGTTGTACAGAGAGCTGTATGCTTGCAATATGTTTTACCTTCTGCCAGCAGTCCTGGTGTGAAAAGCAGCATAGCTTAATTAGGCAGTGTCAAGATACTCAAATCTTCCAATCTGCCTTCCAATCTGAAATGTTGTTCTTTGCTGATTTAGCTGTATCTTGCAAGAAGTCTATATGCTTATGGCTAAATGATTGAGTTGCATGAAAAATTTCAGTGCCACCTGATTTTTGATGGATTTTTTAATAGGACTTGGACAAATCTGTCAGGCTCTGTGGATCATCATTCTGTCAGGATTTTCCAAAAAGAGATCTGTGTGTGCTTTGACCAGAGTGAATCTGCAGTATCCAAGTTGTGTGGGATTTAATATGCAAGATTGGGACTCGGTGTGCTGCATGTCCTGCAGCACAGGTCCACCTACATGTTGTAATCCCAGTACATCCCAGTTATATCCTGCTTGCTGAATGTGCTCAGATTTCAGAGCATGCTTTTAACATGTGAGACAATGCTGAAGGACATCCCCAATTTACTGGGACGTGTGTGGCTCACTTGTGCCAGTACCTAGCAGCTTCACCAGATCTACTGGGATTCTGGAGCTGGTCGTGGCCAGTGCTTTTCCTTGGAGGAGGGGTTCAAAACACCAGTAGCTTGGTCAGGCATCTGGACATGTAGAAATGTGAGGCAAACAGTAGTGTTCTCCAGTTCCACCTGGGCAAAATTTCTGGGAAGATAAAGAGCTGAAGCTGAGAAAACCTGGATGAACAAAACGTCAAAACCTTGGTCTCAAGGGTGTATGTTCACAAGGTCTTGTTAGGATTGAGTTTGATAAGAATCAGGTTTCAGTGGGTTTTGGATTGTGTTTTTGAATGAGATTAAGCTTTCTTTGCTAAACTTAGAATGAAGAAGACAAAAGGAAGTTGTTATTGGGTAAAGAATTTTTTTCTTACTAGAACCATCTTCTCCTGAAATATGAAAGATCCATTCCAAATGCAAAAGTTATGCAAACATGTCTGAATATAGAAGTGAAACTGGAAAGCAGTGGGCTTCTTCTGCCAGTTTTGCAGGAGGCCACCCACAAAGGTATATCTTATTTTTTTCTCTTTCTGGTTTTGTTTTTTTCCCTTCTGGAAAAATACAGAAAAATGTTGTCCAAAATCGGAGCCTATTTTGTTTTTATGGCCTTTCCTATCAAAGCATGATTGAAACGTAGCTTGGATTTTCCAAGTACTGTATAATTACTGAAGCTGAAGGAAAAAAAATTTAAAAACAAAGTTGTGGATTTGGTGCAAATGGTTTATCAGCAAGGCTCTAAGTCCTAGATCAGACAAATTCATATATAATGGCCTTTGTCTACATGAGATGGAGAAGCATTTAGTGAGACCATTTGGTGTAAGCCATTTTCCTTGCTATTAGTTGGTGCTGACTGTATTTTTGTCTTAGCTTTGAGTGTTTGATAATGGCTTGCTGCATTGGAATCCAAGTCCTGTTTTGATTTGATATTTCCAATCTGTTTCTTGACGGCAGTATTCTCAATTTTCACTCGTCTTTAAGAGGCTGCTACTTTTTATTCTGCACATCCACTCCCTCTGACCAAACGGGCAGGAAATGTACTTAATTTCTGTGTAACCCACAGAAATGCAGGATTCCCTGTGGAGGGACACACTGCAGTGCTTGCAGCCCACCCTGCTCTCCTCACATCTGTCTGTCCCCGCGCCGCTCTGCCTTCCATTGATGGATCATTTCTCAGCGCAAGCAAAACCGTAGAAATGCAGTTAGAATGAGAGTTGTTTATCCTTCTTTTAGATTCAGAAGCCAGATATTCCAGATCTCTGCAGCCACTTGTACAGCAGGGTCAGTATCCTGTGTCTGCTACGGAAATGATCTCCTTGGTCCTTTGTGCCCTGAACCCCTGTCCCACCACTCCCTCCTGTGCATTGCTCAAACTCATTTAGCAGAATTCCAGAGGAAGAAATTCAACAATTTGCACTTGGAGCCTGCATTGTAGTCTAAATGATCTCACTGCTTTAAAATGTTTTCTTGGGTCTAAGTTTAATAATTTTTCACAATCTATCCTTTGTAGCTAACCCTCCCCCACTTTCTTCTTAAAAAATATTCCTTCCCTTCCATGTGCCAGTGTTTTGTAGACATATAAGCTGTTATCAGGTTGTCTCAGCCATCTTTCAATCAAGATGTACTTTTTAGTTCCTGTAGATCATTATTTTTTTTTTCTTCATCTTTATGTAAATACAGAAATCGTACTAATGTAACCTCCTGTAGTTAAAATGATGCAACCTCACTGGTGTCGTTGTGTAACTCAGTTCTGTGGGAAGACAAACTCTGCTTGGGATAAGGCACCTTTATCCCAGTACCCACACTGATCATTATCTTGTGCTTGTACTGATAATTATCACCCAGAAGGTAAGTAATCTAGGACAATAAACCAGAAGGATGCCTTTAAGTGAACAAAGATTTCCACACCCTTAAAAGAAGGAAAATATAGCAATGGGTAGGCAGCTTGGCAGCAGAGTCCTCAGCTGAGTAAATGTGTGTCCTTGAGCAGAGTTCATGTTCTGCTGTGGTTTGGTGGTGTTGGATGGAGAAATGACTCTTATTCATACATTTGTATTCCCAAATAAGTCTCAGTGATTAAAACATCCTGACTGAGCAGAGTTGTTTTTTATGGATTCAAAACTGGGACAAAGTAATGTTCAAATCTGGAGGCCGCTGTTAATCCTGCAGTGCTGTTTTGACACCGGCTGTAGTTATTTTCTGTAAGGGATGCTTTTCCAGAAGTGTTGTGGCTGTGTGGTGCTGGAATGGCATCACATCCTGACTTTGAATTAAAAAAAGGTTTCAGAGTTCATCAAATGTAATGATGGCCAAAACCCCTTAATAATATCAGTGTTGGATTCCTAGGTCTGTGTCATATGGAGGCTCTTTAAGAGTCGGAGTCATTAACTTCTTTCAATCATACCAGTGATGGTCCAGAACCCTTCAAGAACATTGAGTTTATTGAGATTGTACTAAATATCTACCAGCACAACTGAAGTTGACCCAGTTGAGTCCCACCTTTTTCTTTTCCATGTGCTAAATCATCTCAAAAAATGGAGAGAATGTGGTTCTCTGCAAGGAGGAAAGTCACTCATTGAATGTCTGTGCTGTGGTGTATACTAACTAAAACACAGGAACTGCTTCCTAGCTAATATAGCCAACCTATTTCTTTAAATGGTTTGCTCACCAGTTCACAACAGTCTTTGCTATTAAATCATAAATGTTAATAAGCTTTAAAGGATAGGTATTACCTAAAAAATGTTTTATCCAAAATAATAAATCTTTTTTTATTACTAGAAATGGTGCAGTAAAAATCTGTGTTCAGTGCTAATCATGCATTAAGTTTTAGGTGTTTAGATGTGAGAATCTTCTGGTTATGTGTGATTACTCTATTGCAGTGATGCTGAGGATCAGGTATCTCTCCATAGAGTGTCTATGGCCTCAATCCGATTGATCTGAGGGTACTTCCCAGTATGCATATGTTTTGTTATTATCAGTAATAAAAGGATGCATATGCAGTAGTTCTGTTAGGGCTACATCTGCATTGCCTCCTCTTTAAACATTTGCACCAAGAAGTTTTTGCCCAAGGGCAGGGCAGGCTGGCCAGGACAGGCCCGGTGGCACTGACTTGGGCAGCTGCCATCTGTGTAATCCTGGAGAAATCTACCTAAACCCTCCACATCAGAATTTCATGCTCCCTGTATGAGCATGGGTGTGAAATTTTAATTTGCACTTGTCAGTCTGAAGCAAGGGGAAAAGGGAAAGCAAAAAATAAAAGGCATATGATAAATTTCACACTTTCCCCCGAACAAAGCAGCGCGGTTCTTTCCTGCGGGCGCCTCAATGAATCTCCGTGTGGGCAGCTGGAGCTGGCGGTTTATCTGCAGGGATGGCAGAGTTGTAAGCAGAGTGGGTAGTGTCAGCTATCGCTGAGTTTACATGATTGCTTCCTATTATTGAACTCGGATTTAATTCTGCTAAAAATTTGCCAAACCTTGCTGGTTTGGGCTGGAGGTTTTTGTGTCAGGTGTCTGCCAGGGCTGAGTTGTGCTGGAGGCTTGGGCCAGACTGGCTTTTGGCAGTGCTGGTCAGGCCATGCTTGATGAACGGAGTAAAAATGGCTCTCCAGGGAGAAGCTACTTTGGGTTTTGTTTTCTGTTTGCTCTCCAAGGTTTCCCTTCATCCCTACTCTGATGACTGAACTTTCTCCAGGGTTTTTCTCTGATGCTCTAACTGGATGTTTCACAGCCACTAATGCATCTGTTTTTATAGCCCTCCACAAGAAGAGAGTGTTTTTTCCATGTCTTACAGAGGAGAGAACCAAGTAACCAGTGGTTGGAGCTTGACCTTCCCTTGTATTCTGACTGGCCTATTTGAGGCACTTTGTTTTGTGTGCTTTAAATAGTCAGAACACACTGAGCAACTGTAATGCCCAGCTGCAGACTGAGGAACTTGAGGCTTTTGAAAATCCAAGGCTGATGTTTCAAGCCAGATGGCAATGGCATGTACTTAGTGGTACCTGCACAGGAAAATCTTTTTGGTGCATGTGATAGAGCAGAGTTTGTTTCTCCAGCACATCACTTTGTACCCCTTCCTTAGACACTTTCCAACACACTTCTCATCTTTTGCAACGTGTGATAAAAGATATTCCATGCAAAGTTATTTACTGTCCTCTCCTGAGTCATGTCTATGCATGTTTATCACTTGCATGGTCAAGGGTTCAATGGAAAGAAGAGTATGTGAAGATCTAGAAATCTACATTGTAGTACATAAGGACTGGGGTTCAGGGTTAGGGTCACATGAGCATTTTCAGTAAGCAACCTTTGTAACTGAGAAAACCTTTGACACTGATGCTTTAGAAACGCTATTTGAACATGGGGTTTCTCTTTCTTGGTATTAGAGAGCTGAAAGGATCATGTGTAATTTTTGTTTCCCACTGCTATGATTCAAAGTGTTTTCTGATGGATTGCTGGGCAGTGATTGATTCCTGAAGTGTTTCCAGTGGGAATTCATGCACAGCTCAGTGAAATCATTGGTCTTCTCTAGCACCAGACTGCTGGAGAAGGCCTAAATAATCTATAGCTATGCTATGGATAAGTGGTATTGTAAATGTCATGTTATAAATGTCTGGGCCTCTTTGATTTTCCTCTTTTCAAAAAATGTTGCTCTTAATGCATTATCAAAGGATGTGCATTTAAATATTTAGTCACAGAGTTTTTCCTTTGCCCTGCTAATTTTCTAGAAATTTGGGTGACAATCACTGCTTTCCTCTGGCAAAGGACTCGGAGCATTTTGTTGGTTTCTTTTTCTGAATCACTGTCAGGAGCTGCCTTTTTATCTTTGTTGACTGTTTAGAGAATCTCAGGTGAGCAGATTCCTGAACAGCCAGCTGCTCCAGCTGGGCACGCTGACTCACTCCATGGATAGTGACCTACTTTGAGCTGTCTGCAGGGGAAGGTGTGTGAGAGATTCAGGGGGTGTTGTAAGGATAACAACAGCCACGGAGCTGGGTGTGTCAGGGAAATTCCACTACATCTGTGTAGTGTTTTTATAGGACAGACCTCTGGTACAGCAGATTCCAGGATGGAAAGGAGCTCATGAGAAGCTAAGCTTTTCTAAACTGTACACAACTGACTCGACTTTCCTGCTGGATGGTTCTGAAGGATGTGCAACAAGTACACAGACATGGAAATACAGAAAGGATTTCTCACTGGGGTGGGTGCATGAAGTTTGTGCAGGATTTCAACTCAAAGGCCAATTTTCTGGAGCTGCTGAGCAAAGGCTGCTGATGGTGTGTTACTGAAAAGACAGAGAAGTCAAGCAGAAATGATTACTCTTCTGAAAGAAATAAGGGCAAACCACCCCATCTCATTTGCTGTGTTTAAAAGTTTTGGCTTTTTTCTTAATTCACAGAGCTAATATTGAGGAATTCCTGAAGCTTATATGGGCAAGAAGGTATCTTCCCAAATGCTTCTTGTATTTACCTGTGAAGATGCCAGTGGCAGAAGGATGTTTGGCAGGATGGGAGGGCAGTACAGCTCTGCTTCCCATGGATACAGGAAAACAAAATTTAATAAATAACTTTTTTCTGTTCATTGATAGAATCGCTATTTTGTTTTAAAATCTTATCTTTATTCCATCATATAAATTTGCCAACCTGTCTTCATGGTAATTTTTCTAAAGTTAATCCAGTTTTTTTCAGTTAAAAAATAGTTTCTTCAAGTAAAGCAACATATGTCTAAGAAATGAAAAGACAGTTAAATTGCCTCTATATTCCACAGTTTAATTAGTGAAAATAGTGTATGTTTTATGCAGAGCAAAGAGATGTGTAGGGTTTTGTGACTCTTAGTGGGATGCAAGATTTGACAGCTTGAATGTAGGTTACAGAGATTCAGTTCATTAGTGGTACTAAGAAAGCAATTACAGTTTCTGGGAGACAGGTAAGGTCTCCAGTGACAGATTTTTAGTTTGTTGACAGTTGTAGCTCTGGATGGGTGAAAGACTCTTTCCTGTTTGTCTGTCTGTCTGTCTATCTGTCTATCTAATCTATCTATCTAAATAGCATCTTGAGGGAGAGCTAAATGTACAAACTGAAGACCAGGAGAAGTAGTAAATGACTGCTTTGGTTCTCTTCATTATGGTCACTTGTGACTGCTAAATTCTGTGTGACAGTTGCTGTTCAAGGACTAAATCTGAATCCTAATTTTTTTCCACCTTCCCCACCACAGAGTACAGCCAAGATTTTTATTTCTGTTCCACATTACTTTGAAATGTGTTTGATGAGAATTGAAACTTTCTTATGCCTTGATAGAAAAAGAGGTTTCCTAGTTGATCTTTTAGGCCCCAATGAGCTGCAGGACTGCTTTTTCACAAATGTGTTTTCCCTCTTATTCTCCCTTCAGCCCCTGAAATCATGCTGAATGCCCCTTCACAGCACTTCTCATGAAGGTCTCTGCCCTGGATGTATTTGTGGTTGAGTCCCCTTCAGCTGTTCCTAGCACATCATCTTTCCTCATGGAAGCAACATCAAAACTGAGCATCTCTTACACTGACAGTTGGCTTTGGCAATCCATAGAAGGGAAATCAAATTTCATAGCCAGTTTGGGTAGCTTGAAGAGAACAGGCATCCTGATTATTTTTCCTCTGAGTTCAACAGGTGATCTACATTTTTGAACATACCTGCTAAGTTAAAATTTTTATACTTTTGCAAAGGCCTTCTTTTCAAAAATTGCTGAGCCATGCTTACTCGAGAAGTCAGGCTTACTGAAGACATTTTAGGCACCAAGAAACACTTATAGCCTGAGAATATCCCAATTACTGAGGTTGTGTTTGGATTTTGATGGATAAAACTACTTCACCAGACAGTATAAAACACTAGCAATGCTTTAAAAATATAATTGGTTTAAGACTAAATTCTAACATAATGATGAAGTCAACTATCCTTTACTGCAAGAAAATGAATTTTTAGTTCTGTTGCTAATCATACTGAAATCATTCTTGGGTCACTGGAAGGTCATCAGGTTTTCCGTTTAGATGTTTCCTTAATGAGTTTTAAAGTACTGCAACTTCATGCTGTTCTTAACTCTCTGAATTAAAAGAAGGCATAAATCAAGCCAGAATAGGCCCTAAATACACACAAAAAATAGTCTGGGATGCATCTGACCTTTTCACAGTGGATGGAAATCTGCCTGCTGCCAGCTGTTTATTTAAGCCAGTGATACTGGTTTTCTAGCAAAAGCTACCAGAGGTGGTAGGAAAGGAGACCTGGCAGGAGTTCAGTCCTGAAGTATTAAACTGTCATGTGGCAGGACATAGCCAAATAAATATCAGTACCTTTCAGTGATGAAAATTTTGATCCCTGAAGAAAATGACAATGTTTGCACTTGCTATCAGTTCAGGTGCATGTACCAAATCTGGGTTATATTACAAAAGCCACTGGGTGAGCCCTTCCCCTTGCACTGAACTGAGTTATCCAGAGCCAAATGGGAGAAACCTCCTGTCCCTCCATCCAGAATTTGCAGGAGAGCTGGGATATGATGACTTTAAGACTTTCAGTGATACAACCTATTCTACATTTGCAGGAAACCTTATTTTTCTGGCCTATATTTGAAGGCCTGACCCATTTCCCAGTGGAATCAATGGAATTTTCTGCTGGCTTTAGTGAGAGCCAGATTGATTTTTAAAATATAATAAATAAATATGCTGCTTTATTAACTGAGTGTTCCATTTTAAAAATAGAAGCAATATCTTTTTCCCCTGCACAGCAAACAATAACACTAAATGATGTTAATGAAATGATGAGGGTAAAAACTTATATGAAAATGAGATGAACTGCCTTTGACATTTTCCATAGCGCCTTGCAGTTCTGAAATTTTATTTGCTCATGAATAATGACATCCGAGCCTCTGACCGTATAAACTTTTAAATATAAAAGCATCATAGCAAGTTTTCTGGAACTCCATATGTGCCTGCAGATAAGGATGTCAGTGAGCACTGTGGAGTTTGAAAGCATAATATGGGAAGAAATCCATTTTAGGATTAAACTTCTCCTGTGGAGCAAGTTCTGTGCTCCACAGAGCCTCACTTTAGCCTTTCTGGGGTCTTTGATAGGGCTCAGTGTGGGTATTTCCCATCACAAATATATATTGCATATATTGTATGTTGGATATCTTATCTATGTGCATTAGAGGAAATATCATGCAGACACAGGAGATACCAGCCCTGTTGTAACCAGCAGAATTCTGTGCAACTATCCATGGAAAAACCTTGCAACTTAAAAAAATGTGCTCATTTAATGTAATGGGCATTAATATGACATGGTTTATCACCACTCAGGTTTTTATTAGCAAATTGAAATTGCTGAAATTAATAAGAATAAAGCTGACTTCAGTTGCTGGAAATGGGACTGATCCGTGGCTGTGTTTGCTGAAGTTGGGTAAACACTTTGTGTCTTAGAATTGGCTTCAGAGTAAACAAAATGTTTGTTCCTTCTGGAAAACTTTGTTGGCCTAAGGTATGTTTCACCTTATTTCAACTCCAGCTCAAAATAATCTTGCGTGCCTGTTGTTGTTCTTGGAAGCCAATAGGGAGGAACATATGCTAAGCATTGGTAATGTCAGTTAAGCCCTTAATTAGTGATGAACGAACCTCAGTTTTTCCCTGTGGTTCAATTCGGATGCTGCTCAAAAGCTGAGCAGTTCTCCAGGTTTTAGCCAAGTTTTTTAAGCGTCTCAAGTTGTGCAAAGCTGGTTTTGTTACTCTGGTGAAGTTAAGACTTCTCTGGTGTTTCTAGATTGGGAACAAGCTGTAATATCCTCAGCCCTTTCCTGGCAGTGTTTTGGCACTTTGGGATGAGGATGAGGAAGGCATAAACTAAAGTTCAAAAGACAAAAACCTGTTAGGATCAGGGATTACATTAAATCCTCTCTAAAATCTCCTCTCAATACAGGAAAATCTTATCTCAAGTTTAGAGAGTGCTCCAGCAAAGCTGTGGAGGCAAGTAGATAAGGGTTTGGCTGAGCTTGTGTGTCTTCCAGGAAGAGGATTTGGGCTATAGGACCTGCACTGGGAGCAGCTGGGCAGGTTGTACCTGCTCTGGAGCAAAGCAGTAATGATGAGATTTCCAGTGAGAGGACATCTGCTCATTACTTGTCCACAGTAGTCAGTCAGGGCAGGGTACAGTGGATATCCAAATGTCTCCAGAAGGGGAAGAGTGCTGGGAGCAAAGGCCCATTTGGTCATTTTTGTCTCTGCTCTGTCACCTCATTAAACACGGTGCCACAAATGGCACTTACGGGCAGTGGAATCGCCTCATCTCCGTGTTTGGAGGAGGAGGAGGAGTGAAAATGGAACTTTGCAGAGCTGGGATGTCCAAAGAGTTACAAAACTGCAGTTATATCCTTGCTTTACTAAATACCCCCAAAGTATTTTAGCTTTGTTTCAGAGCTTCTCAGCACTATGTTTTTAGCAGAATGCTTTTAAAATGGGACAAAGGCCATAGGTTTGGACTAAGATGAGCAGAGCACCCAGCGCATGACTCGGCCCCTTTCCATGTTACCTTGGCTGGCCTTTGCTGCAATGTTTTCTTGACATCCTCTTTTAGGCACAGAATTAAAGGTTATTTCCATTCCTGCTTCTTATCACTTTGATCTTTTGCCAGCTCTTAACATCTCCAGCAGATTTGCTCTGGATCTGTAATTCCCATACCTACCCTCTGCCTGCGACATTCTCTGACATTTCCATTTCTGCACCATCCCTCAGTTTCTTTCTCTCCCCATTTATTCTTCAAGATTTTTTAAAATTTTTCTCCTCGGTGGAATGTCTATATGAAATTACTGGTATTTGCATGCAGTTGCTACCAAATTCATAAGTCTCACACCATGAATCCCAAAGCTGTCAGGCTGCTCAAAAAATTTTTGTAATTTCTGGCTGCCAAAAAAAAAAAAAGTTAAAAAAAATTGCTGTTCAATTCTTTCTGCAATACATCTTCCAGGTGGCTTTCCTCTGTGGTTTAATTGTTTATTAGCGCCGAGATTTTTTCTGAAATTAGAGGGTCAGACCAAGGACTGGCAAAGATTAAGGCACAGTCATGATGATATGACTTCTTTCTGTCTCTGTCTGGGGAAAATAAAACCCAAAAATAACAAAAAAGATGTTTGGTGGTGGGAGAGGAGGAAGAACAGGCAAAGGAATGAATGAAAGAGGAAAAAAAAAAGCAGAAAAAAAGGAAGTTTCTCTGTTATTTTTTAATTACTGTATATCTGTTTCTTAGCTAAATCTATTTTCCATGGATTAAATGAAAGAATGGAGTGTGTCCGAACCTGTTGTAGCATAAAACAATATCTTTGTCTAATGATCTGCAGCCATGAGCAGGAGGTAGGAGTCCCTCACTATGCATTATCCCACTGCTCCACCCTGCCTGTTCTCAGGCCAGTCATTAGTGGCATTTATCACTCTTCCTCCCCTGCATAATATCCCTCACAGTGGGCTGGGTCTGATAATTTATATTTGAAGAAGACAGCACCCAAAGTGAATCAATTTGCAGCTTTTACTCTGTGGTGTACAAAACCCAGCCCAGTGCTGTAGCTGAGTCTCTGAAGGAAATCCACTCTGACAGTGGAATCAGAAATGAGTAAAAAGAATTTTATATTCTTTTCTGTGGGGAAGAACAGACATTAAACTTCTGATGATGTTGACTTTTCCTATGCCTGCGGTCAGACTACACCTGAAAAGAATAAGAGTTGGAAGGTTTGCTGTTATTAAAGGTGTAGAATGGCTGGTGGGCACCTCTAGAGAGCAAAGAGGTGCAGGTGGGATGTTGTGGTGGCACTGGGCTGGGATGTCTGCTCTCCATCAGTCACCTCCCTTCCCAGAGCTGCATTTTCCCTCTCTGTACCACAGTGTGACAATAAAAGTCTCTTTTCTAAGTGTTTTGAGATCTGTAGGTTAAAAATTTGGCTGCTGCTCCTGCTCCCGGTACTGCTGCTGCAGATGTGGTTGTTAAATCCACCTGGAAGCTCAGGCAGAACATTTCTGACCCCTTAAAAACCCACCCTGATCCAGTACTGTTCACACAGAGCATCTCTGTGCAGGGTGGGATGGGCTGTCCCCTGCCCTCAGGGCAGCACCCCAGGCCCTCAGAGCTCACCCTTCTGGTTTTGGGGACTGCTCCTCACCAAGACTTTTCTCTCACCCAGCATGACAACATGGCAGGGACAGCTGAGCTGCAGCTCAGTTGATTTAGGAGTGAGATTCAAGACTCACTGTCTAGACATTCTCTGCAGTGGATTTTCAGCTTCAGACTTAATGTGTTCCTTTTTTCCAAAGTCATTCAAATCTACTGACCTTTGGGGTCTGCTGAACGAAAAGTAATCTGTCATTTCTAGATGTTGTCGTGATATTTCTTTTGTGTATTTGTAATAAGTGGCTTTAGCCTTCTCTTCTGTCTTGTTTATTCTTATCTCAATTTATTCTCTTAAATTTATGCTATCTCCTACTGTAAAGGCAGTGTTAAAGATATTTCTGAATGTTATTATGAATATAAAACCTGGTTGCTTTTGGAGTGCTCTAACTGCTACATGAGTATTCAGGTTTTAGAATAATTTATGCCCTGCTTGTATAGCAGAATAAAGAAAAGTTTGTGGGCACATAGGTTTGGACTCAGGTATCTGGCTTGGGAAATGGTGCAGAACATGAGTTGCTGTTGGTCTTTGGGTAAATGCAAGTTTTGTTGAAATGGTCATTAAGCAGAGACTGAGGCCTTCCATGGCTCTGCCTGCTGATGGGCCAGTCTCGCTGCCAGGCTTTGGCAGAACCAGCCTGTGGCTTTATGAAACATGTTTTAATGGAAATGTCCCACAGCACAGATTAACAAACTTTCTCACAGACAGTTTTGCTTTATGGTGCTGGCTCTGTGTGTGCCTCTCCCAGGGCTCATTACCCTCTGTGCAGAATACAATCTCTGTTACTGCACTTAACTGGGGGCCGTTCCTACACTAAATAAAACAAAATCCTTATGTTATTACTGGGCCAATTTTTAGTTAATATGTGGGTTTGGGATAGCACAGGATATATTCCTGGTTTTAAATAGTGTCTCATTAGCCATGCAGACAGCATCTTTCTGCATTTAAGTCAGGTAAGTTTAACCTTTGCTTTCTCTAACACCAATTTAACTGCCTTCAGTTACTCCTAATCTTGATAGAAAGGAATCAGAGTAATTTTTGATTGGTAGTAGCATATTGCCAAAAATGAGTACATATATTGAGATTACAATTGGGAGTAATCTAAAAAGATGATACATTTTAGATGTATCTTGCAATCATCTTGCAATTTTTCTTAAATTAGGAGTAATAAAAGTGAGGTGTATCCAACATTGAAATTACAGTCAGAGAACTCCTAGCAAGTAAAGACACAAAAATATCAAGGAAGAATGATTTTTTTTTTTTAACTTAAAACTTTAAGTTAAAAAATAGATTTGCATCTATGTTCTCAGGGCTGGATGCTGTTCTTAGTGATTGTGTAACTTCAGGCAGGATGTACCATACCCTCCACATGAAGATGGCTGGAGCCATCTGAAACATCCCCCAGACTGTGCAGGTACTCACACACAGCAAACCCAGATACAATGAATTTCATTCTCCCTTTGCCAAGCCTGGGAAAGTCTCTTACCATTTGATTGTGCTGGGCATAAAGCATCTGGACTGTCTGGGTTTCAGAATTTTGCTGAAAATTCCTTGGAATGGGTTAAAGAAGAAAGAAACTTCATTTGTTCAGTTTACTGACTCGCATTCCAGGATTCTGAATGTTCCTCCAGCTTCAGTGATTAAATAGCAGTGCTGGTGTCTGGACAGGCCCAAGGGACCTGGCTGTGCTTTTATGGGCACAGACTTCTCTCCTACAATGTGCTCTGATAAATAGCCTTTGTGTTGCCTGCTCTTTTCCCATTACAAGGAATTCCACAAGAGCATCACTCTGCGGTGAGCTGGGATCAAGCTTTGAAATAACCTGCTCAGAGAGATTTGAAATGGTATTTAAAAAATAGTGGGACAACAATTGTGAGCTCTCTGCTTCTTCCTAGCTAGTCAGAAGCGAAAACTGTGGTTGGGGTTTTGGTCTGACTTCTCTTTTGATTTTGAGACCAGTGAAGCAGCATGTTGGTTGAGCTAATGATATCTCCAAGTGTACTAACAAAACACTGCTCTGGTGGTCTTGGAAAGCAAAAACACGGGATAAATACCTCGCAGTCCTCTCAGCAACAGGGTTATCTCTGGCACAGATAATGTCTGCTTAGTAATGCTTATGTTCTTAGTTGCATTTTGGTTATCTTGCAAAGATTAGGATGAAATTGTGGCACTCTTAGTTAGTGGGAAAATCTCTCATCATTGTCTGGAGTTTAAAATGTGCTTGTACGTTTTGGATTGGAGGTTTGAACCAGCACTAAACTCTCTGCTGCAAGATGGGACCTTGATAAGGGGAGGGAAGAGAAATAGGAAATGCCCTATAGGAAAGGCTGAGCAGCCCAATAGCATCCACAGTGCTGCTCCTAAAGGCTTTTCTACTCCATAAAACGTATTTAGTATACGGCAACGTGTACATAATCTGTTGCATCTTTTTCTCTATTGTGCAATTTTATCCTGCACATTAAATATCTCACCAGAATCTGTCTGTTTAATGATCAGGATACAAGAAGATGATTTAGACCTCTGCATGAAGGATACCCAGCTGTTCCTGTCTGCAAACATTTTGAGTTATATCTTTATTAGCTAGTAAAATAGAAGGCTGGATAGCAGAATTGTGGAGATTTTCCACTGGTGCACAGTTCCAGTGTGCCTGCAGCTCACACTGGATGATGTTTGAAATGGCTTTGGCATGTTTTCCTGTCTCTCTTGCTCAGCTGAGCACATACCCACTTCTCAGAACTATTGACAAGGTTACTTCAATTCACCCACATATTTGGATTAGTTTTTCACTGGTCTCCATGGTAAATAACAGAACTAAGGGCCTTGGCTGAATGGAAGCTGGAAGAACAATGCAGGAACATCTGTGCTGCTTGCACACGTTATTTGAAAATCTCTTCTGTCTACGTATCAAAAATTTGTGACAGCTGTGAAGGTCCTATGATTCCTTCAGTGCAACTAAAAGATGAAAACCCTAAAAAAGTCTGGAATTGTATTTAAAGCAGTCACATCCAAGAGATTTTCTGAAGGCAGCTGCTGGAGAATGAATTTAATCGCTTTTTATGATATCTGATGGAACATAAGTAGAAAAAATTTAGGCTGGGGTTTTGAGAAATTAAATCCTACTCTTGCTTTTTGTGGGTTGCCATCCCAGCACTGGCCTGTCCCTGGAAAGATGCTGCTTGAAACACTGTCCTGGGAAGAGGAGCCAGCAAGACAGAGGAAGGCTGAAAACCACCAGGGTGTATGGAAGTCACTTTGGGATATTGCAGTCACTCGGGCAGTTTGGAGAATTACATCTGTATCCTGAAGAGTCAGAAATACCATGGAGAACAGCTGCTGACCCTGTGCCTGTTGCCAGCTGGAAAGGTCCCCTCTCACGGGGAGAGGCAGGGCAGGCTCTGGTGGGGACATGTGGTGCCCACAGGGAGACACAAAGGTGTGTTTGCTTTGTGCTGTCTTTATTGTTGAAGAGCCTCAGGAGGGTCACTGGTCTGGATTTAGGAGATGTCAGGTCCAATGGACACCATCTTGCCAAAGTTGATCACCTGAACCATGCCTCATGCACTTTCCTGGTTTCTAGTGTGGAAACCTGGTGAGAAAAACACTTCTGGAATGTGGCTGCTTCAGTGTGCCACTGCACCTTACCTGTGTGCAATGGTGTGTGGATGTGCCTGTAATAAAAATATACAATAAAACCTGCATCAGTTTTGGTTTTGCTTTTTTTTGTTTGTTTGTTTTTTTGTTTTGTTTTGTTTTGTTGTTTTGTTGTTTTTTTTATATGGGTAATAAACTCACTGGAAAACGTGGTTTAAATTATCAGTAATACCCATTAATTGAGGGAGCAGCATGAGAAGGGCAATCCTCAAGTTTGTCTGCAGGTTGAATGAGGCAGTGGGGGTTCCTTGGATATACTTGGAAGGGTGTTCAGTGTCCTGCTTAATTTATTGCTGCCCTGAATCTAGGCAAGGACAAGGCTGAGGACACATCCACAGGGCCCGTGGGAGGTCTGGAAAGGCTGGTTCTTCTCTCTTGGGTGCCCTGTGTTGTTCTCTCAAAGTAGAAGACTCTTCTGACCCAGCCTTGGAGGCACAAAGGCTCTTAGGTGGGATCATCTCCTCCTGCTGCCATCTCCCTGTTCTGCTGAAAGGCCAGCTGATTATCCTGAAATTTGCTGTTATTTGACATACAGCATTTTCTAACAAAATCCAAAGAAAGATGTGATGAAAGGTTTATATGTAAGTAATTATAATGCTGCAGTATTCAGTGCAGGCAGAAATTAATATATGAGGTGAAAATGTCAAAAAAAAAAGGTCAGGAAAGTGAATTACAGAGAAAGTTGAGCATTAGCTTAGAGGCAGTGTTTGTTGGCAGAAGCTCTCTCCAATATAAAAAAGGTTAGGAAGGAGGCTTATGAAGACCGAATATTTCACACACAATTAAAATTCTGTATTGGTTATCTTGAAGAGTCATGTAGCATAGTTAAACTAGGACAATTAATATAATGAAAAATTCATGTTTATAGCTTCTGGCTTTTGCCTGGGGATACTTCATAAACCAAAAGTGACCCTTTCCCTTAGAGGTGATTCCAAGAGCTTGACACGACATAGGTGGGGCAGGGGAAATAAAGTCAAAGAAAACAGATTTCTTAAAATAATAGCCACTAACTATAAACACCACTGGGAAACACTTAATAACAGGTTTTTTTCATAATAAACTGAGCTATCCCTTTATATAAGCAGGGCAGCCATGCAGCATTAAACCATGATTTACTAGGGCTGTGAGTGGTGGAATCACCGTTTCTATTTTAGCAACAAGCAATAATAATAAATTGTTTAGGAGGATGCCACAAAAAAAAGTGTTGGAGGAAATGCACGGTGATCGATTTCTCAGAATTAAACTGCACAGACACACTGAATCAATGAGCTCTTTGTTCTTAAAGCTTCACCTACTCTGGCTGCTGAAATTGGAGATTTATGTTGTCAAAAAAATTGTAATAACTATAAATTGCTATACTGGTGCCTGTTAAAGTTAATCCACTTGCTTCCAATATGAAACTGATTGTTTTTTGGTTTTCTTAAGTTACCTTGTAGATTTAGTAATCCGAATAGCTGGTTTTGCTTCCAGCAGAGATTTGCTATTAAAGCTGTTTTCCTACTGAATGTAGATTTCAAGGATTATTCATTCATTTACTTAATGTATTGTCCCAAATTACTTATGCAAAGTAATGCAATTTAATGGTGGAGTTATTGATCATTTTTCCTTTTGTAAATGTGCTTTAAGGAGGCAGATTAGGTGAATCTTAACAAAATCTCAAGTTAAGTACTGAAAGGATCTCTTTTATGGCAAGTTTCTGTAGGCAGTGTGCTCTAGACCTTGCATAACCTGGCGCGGATCGATGGCATCTGGTGATGTGCTGACTCTTGGGGATGCTGCACTAGCAAAGTACCTGTGTGTGGTGTTCTGCCTGCAAGCCTGAAAGTGACTCTTCTCCTCAGCTGCACAGAGGCCTCTTGCACATGGTATTCACTTCTGTCCATCTTTATTGATAGCTGTACCCGAGTCTTCATTAATTTTTAACACAGATGCACTGTATGCAATGCAAGAAAATGATATCTCCCAGGCAGATGATCCCAGCAGGTCTGCTGGCTGCAGTGAGTCTGCATCCTGCCCCTGTGCTGGAAGCTCTGCCCACAAACCACGGCTCTCAATAGCAACTCCTGTCTGTGGTTTCACACCAGTCACACATACAAGGTCCAAATCCGAAATGGATGTACCTGTGTATTTCCTGTGGTGTAATTCGTTTATCTTGCATAGAGTTTCCTGTTCTCCAGAGCACTGTGAATGGCATTAACTATCCTCTTATTAGATCCTTTGCTCCATATCCCCTGTTTTTTCGTCTATTTTAAGGAAGCAAAGTTTGCCTAAGTGTGTCACTCTCCTCCTCCCATTTTCCCATCATTTGCTTCATCTCCTTTCTCAATATTCTAACCCTCTCCTTCAAATCGATGTCCTCAGCCAAGTCACCATCAGCAGCAGATGTAGGAGCAGGTAGTTTCCTGAGTTGTTAAAACATTGGTTTTCTTTAAAAGGTTGTCGGGAGTTTGTTCTTTTTTTTTGTTTGCTTGGGTGGGTTTTTTTAATATTCAGCTACTACAGTAAAATCCCAGCTGTGTTTTTATGTGCCTGACATAACCTGGTCTAGGTTGCATTGGAGGAATTTTTGATGGCATGATGCAGCTGTGGGCGCACTTCTCTTCTGGAAGATGACTTTGCAGAGAGTACGTTGTGGGCTTCCACATGCAGTGCTGGGAAATGCTGCCAGGTTTCACTGCGCTGTTGGAAATAGAACATTTCTTTGAGTGCTGACCTATGTGAAGTCAAGTTTGGGTCACAAAATCAAGGTGATTTCTCTCCTCCTCCACTCATCAGCAACAACAGTCTTGTACCCAGAATTTAGGTAACCTTATTACATCAGTCCAGATGCAACCCAGATCATTTTTCCCTATGTATCTTGATCCTGGAGTAAAACAAAACCCCAATTAATTATGATGAGAAATGGGTCAGCTACAAAACACATCTAGAAACAAATGCATGATACCTTAAAATATCTTTTTAAATCAGTCATGGGATAAGTTTAAATCCTAAATCTCCTTAAACTGATTTTTTTTCTCGATGGGATTAGTAAACCTGTGCGTTACATTACCTTACTCACCTTCTCTGGATGTCACACACTCTGTCACAGGCTCCTGGGACCAGGATGCTGCTCCTGTTGTTACAACCCCACCAATGTGACTGTCAGCTGGAGGTTTGGAGAGTGTGGTTCATTCTCTGCCCTTTGGCTGTTCCCAGTGTAACAAAATCATCATTTCAAGAAGAAAAGGTGTTTTCTTGGAGTGCCAAGGCTGGCTGTGCTGAGCCCTGGCTGCCCTCTGCTCTGTTGCAGAGCTGTGTGCAGTCGGTGGCCTCAGGATGCTCCTGCAGATCTGACATTGATTTAAGAGGAGGGAACAGGTTGGGGAGAGCAGTGGGCTCACTGAGGGTTGGGGTTTTTAAAGCTTTTAATGGAATTTGTAACATCTGAATCTAGAACTGCAGCATAAAAAATCAATTATCAAATGATAATGCCTTTGATATGAATCTCTTGGTTGAGAAAGCTGGAGATGATTCCATGTAAATGCTTCTCCTATTTGAATTATAACAAAAATCAGCATTTCTGGTCCTTCTCTTATAGCAACTTAGATTATCCTTCTTATGGTAAAACCTGCTCTGAACCTGTTCGTGGATTTTACTCCATGTTCATCACCATGAGATTTGAAAACTTTATTCTTCAGTAGCTGAAGGGAAGTGCTCAGCATCTCAGGATCTGTGTTTGGGGAGGCATGGTGACCCATCTAATAACTGATTTCTAGTTAGTTATTTTTTTGTGCATTATCTTTCTGCAGATACAAAACTATTCTTGTCTTTTTCATTTTGCTTATCATTATTGCTGTTTAATGATAGATGATTCAAGGGAATACATAAAATGAGGAAATCTTGGAAACCTCCCTTAGGGTGTTGTGGAGAGTGTATGTGGGAATGCACAGTTTAATTAAGACTACCTGGCAGACATTCAGGCAAGGGAAGTCATGTTTAAATAATTTGCTGGAGTTGTTTGAGGATATAACTGCCACAAGAGATAAGGGGAAGTCAGTGCTTGTGGTATATTTAAATTTTGAAGGAGGTTTCTGCATCCAGAATGAATGTCCATGCTGTGGCCTGGCAGGAGAGACTCATGACTGAATCCAGGACCAGGTCCATTGGGAAGTGGTGTAGGAATAACAATGTTCCTGCTAATCTGCTGTGCTAAATGCCACCTGTGTTGCTGTGTGCACTGGGGAAGCTGTTGTGTTGGAAGTAATCCATCATGGAGTGGGACAGCTGAGGAAGTGGAGAGTGTCCATGGGTATCTGTGGGAGAAGAGGGTGCCAGTGGAATCCACGTTCAGTGGAGCCTGGGGACAAGGGGACCCGCGGATTGTGGCACTCTGCCTGCTCCCTTCCTGATGTCTGCTGCCTGCCCCTGCCAGGAGCTGGCTGTTTGTGCCTCCTCCTGGCCCTGCCAGAGCACCCTGAGAAGGGACCTGGCAATCCCACCCTACCTGGGCTGTGTGTCCTGGGAGAACAGAGCCTTTCTAAGCCTCTGCCTACAGCCAGATGGGAAGGATGGATGTGTGTGGGAATTCTGCTGCAGGTGGAGATCCTGGCTGTGCACTGATGCTCTGCTCTGACCTGCTGTGTGCAGGTGGCTGTAGAGGAGCACCCCTGGCTTCCTGTGCTGATGTCAGTGGTCATTCTCAGTGATCAACTTCCATGTGTGTAATGCAGCCAGCCAGGAAAATCCCCTGGCCCCTGCTAAACAAGGAATGACACAAACAGACAGTGCAGACACACTGTGGTATATATAAACTTTTGTCCAGGTGTTTGTGTTATATATATATGGAGTAGGTTTAATCACACATAGCAGAGAATTGTGTAAGAACTATGCAGGAAGATTAACCTTGATTTAATGGGAACATTTTTTTTATTGCTTTTAAACAAATTGACAGGTAAGCACTGGCTCCTTAGACATGACAGCTCTCATGCTAAGTCTGAATGACAGAAGATTTGAGTGGTTTCAGCATTAAAACATCCAGAGGGGCTTTTCACAGCCCTGGACCCAGTCGATGTGATGCTAAGAAGCCCCCAGCTTCCCAAATCTCAGAAGGGCTGCAAAGTTAAGCGCTGTGTTCCTCTGCTTAAACTTTTACATCCCAACCTGCCAGGCCATCAGAACGGGCCTCTTGTGAAGCTGAATTACATTTAGCATATGGTTTTATTACATGAGACTTCTCAGCCATGTCAGGCATGAAAGACTGAGTATAAATAATGTGTTTAAAAGCTGCATAGAACTGCTGCCTGTAAAACAATGTGTTGCTCTGAAATTGCCAATTAGGTCTCCTGTTTGTTTTGTTGTGGAAGAAAGACATGTGCTCTGACAGTTCATGCTTTTTTCTTTTGTTCAAATTAGGAAATAGAAAATCCTGGACTTTTCTCACATTTCCAATTGACATTCTAAAGAGGCATATTCAGTGCAGAGATGTGCATGAGTTACTGAGTTTTATTGGGTTTTAGTTATGGCTAATAAAACCCATTTTCTGCACAGTTATTTAATTTGCATCTATAATTGCTGCAGTTGTACATAAATTAGACATGCAATCGGAAGCCTAATTCAGCTTGTCTGCTCCTTCTGCTACATCCATAATTATGGAGCTGTGGTAGCTTCATGTGAAGAGATTTACAGAAGTTTTGGAAAGCACTTGGCTCCAGGGAGAAAATGGCTGGTTTGTATCAGCTGCTTTACATGATGGTTATACAGAACGCCCAGCCTGGGCTGGGAACGCCAGCAGTGATGAGGGACACTCCCTGCCCTGCAGGATTTCCAGCCAGAGCAGATCTGGCAGGAGCTGTAGCAGCAGCCTCGTGCTGTGGTGTCAGTGCAGCAGTTCAGAGCCTGGTGCAAGCACTGGCCCTGCTTTGCCTGCCCTGGTTCAAGTTAAGTCCCTGGATGCATCTTCCCAGCCTCTTTCCCTTTCCTCCCAAGGTGTGAAGAACTGGGAAGTTCCTGGGGTCTCTACTCTTGTCTTGGCCTCTTGCCTTCCCATGCATCCGTACATCTGGGGAAACTTCAAAAGCTGAGAGCTGGTGTTATTTCCATGGGCATTATTCCAAGCTAACGTGTGTCAGGAAGGCAGGGGTAGGAAGAAGGCTGTGCTGGTGCAGCTGAGCTGTGCTGGTCCCACGCACATGAAATGGCTCAGTTTGGCCCTGTCAGCCTCTCTTCTTGCAGTTTTTCACCAGTATTTCCATCAGTGGTCCAGCACTTGGAAGCACATTTAAATGCCTCTTCCCAAAGCCCTCTGGCTCCCTGGTCATACTCTACAAGTATCTGCCAAGCAAAGCAATCTTCTCTCCAAACCTAAACAACCCTTCCTCCCTCTCACACATGCTTTCTGCCATGACCCTTTCCTTGCTCAGATAGTTATCTGCAGAACCTGTTGGGGTTTTGCCATGACTTGTCTTTGGGGAAGGGGACTGGTTTTCTGGAGGTTATTCTGAGTTGCAAAGAGAGAGAAGGTGGAAACGTGTCCCTGTTGAAATTAAGATGCTGATACCAGCAGGACAGGATGTTCCTCACAGGCCCCTGGGCATGTTTTGGCCTTGCTGAGGTTGATAGCTGTAAGAAATGTCTGAACTGAGCTAGATGCAGGCCTGGAAGGCTGGGAAACAAAGAGACAAGAGCTGCCTTTGCAGCTGGATGAGAAAGCACTTATTTTTTTACCCTCTCTTTTCCCTGACTAATGGCAACTGAGGGGTTCTGCAAGAGGAGTTGGTTTCCCTGGGTGAATTCAGGACGTATAGGTAAGACCACATGCTGTACTCTATAGGATTTGGGGTTTTAAAAATCTTTTCACTAGGAAGTTCAATCGGTTGCCTTAGTTTCTCTGTTGTGAGACTTCAAATGATTCTGAAATTTGTGACGTTAAGATATAATCCTGGCAGGTTAATGCTTCAGACATTTTGTTCTTTGCTGACTTTCCTTGTACTTTAGGTGATCCAAATACTGGTTTTCTCTTTTATCTCCCATAGCATTGCTTGGCTTTCCAGATGAATTTTTAAAACATAATTTTAGTGGAATTGTCCAAAAATATTTAGCTTCCCCAAACATAAAAACCTCGCTGCAGAGCCCACCTTTGGTCAGAAGAGACAGCTAAAACCCATGCAATGGGCAGTGGTTGCTGCACTAATTTCATACCACAGTTTGACACTGTCACTTTGTGAGGATAAAAAACGAAAAACCTTTAAAAGGTTTTTATACATGTGGTACTTTAAAAGGTTTTTCCCTTCACAAGCTGTTTTGCTTCCCCTCTTTTCATATTGTAGTTTTTTTTCATTGCAGTTGGGATTGTTTGGTGTGGGTTCCCCCTGTTTCCCCTCCCTCCACAAGCTGGTTGCTCAGAATTGGTATTTTCTGATTTTTAGCCAGGCTCAGAACCATTGCTAAAGTTGGAGAACAATCTCCCATTCAAATGGTCAAGAAGTCAAGGTCAAGACTAAAAGCTCAAAGCTTAAAGCAAGGCAGTCTCTGCAAAAAACATCAAGCTCTCAGTTGGGAGGGTTGAGGATCTCCCACATATTCCTGATTGTGTTTAATTCCCAAAGGCTCCAGTCCTTTGGCAAGGTACAACCCTTTGCCTCTTTCTGTGAGCTAACTCCTGTAATTCAGATTATACCTTGAAGAGCTAAGGCATGGACCAACTTTGCCATGCTGGGAGCCTCACAAGGCAGAGCTGGCTCCTGGCACTGGAAAATGAACACCCCTGTGCTGGCAAGGTCAGGTGTGCCCAGAGAAGTGGTAGATGCTTCATCCTGGGAAACATTCAAGGTCAGTCTGAAGGTGTTGAGCAACTTGATCCAGTTGATGATGTCTCTGCCCATCGCAGGGGGATTGAACTAGATGACCTTTAAAAGTTGTTTGCATCCCAAACTATTCTATGATTCTGTGTCCTCCTCTCTGCTGCAGCCTGTGCTGGTTGGGTGCTTTCATATTGTGGAATATATGTTCACCAAAATGAAATGGGAGTCTTACTCCATTATTAAATTTATTTTTAATCACTAAAACCCCTCTGTGATTCAATTTGAAAGTCATTTCCAAACAATCATAACTTCATTTTTGGTGAACCAGTTATTCAGCAAAATGTAAGAGTTGCCCAGCTGCACTGCAGTATTTGAGACCAAGGCACCTTGGACTAAAACCAGAATGTAAGAAACCTTTCCGAATGCCTCTGAAATTTTAGAGAAGATTAGCCAGAAATAGATTCGAAAGAGCGAAAATGTAATACATTAAAATTCTCTGATCCTAAGAGAAATACAGGAAAGGTCGAATGGAAAGCTTTGCACTGGAAAGGCAGCCTGGAGCTCTCTGAAAGGGAGACTGGAGAACCAGGCAATGAGAGCACCTGGGTGCCATCAACGCTTGGCTTTCCTCTGAGGCTCACTGGGACAGTCGCAGCTGTTGATATAATTTTTCTAATAAAGTTGAAACCAGTGAGAAGGTGATGGATATTGATTAGTGTCAGCTTCAATAAATACATGTCCAGCTCCCACGCTGCACTAGATCATTCAGAGTCCTGCAAGTCCAAAGTAATTGTTGAGGACTCATGGGGGCTTCCAGGGCATCACAGCAAAGAGGAGCCTTTATTGACTGTGGTACTTTCATGTCTTATTTCATAACTGAGTTGCGCTGTTGTTGGACAAGTAAATGCTGTTTTGTATGACTTTCAAAAACATTCTTTTTCAGCACTGATTTATGGTCTCAAGTCTGGTTGAACAGGTACAATAGGTGAACTGAAGGAGGCTGTATTTGTGGTACTTGTGTTACTGAGGAGACAGGTAGGAAGCTGCTCTTGGGGAACAATAATCTATTGAAGAGATAGACCCTGACACCCAACATGTGCCTTCTTCAGCTGCCAAAAATTATTACTTTTCCCTCCAGCCTTGCTTCCCCTTTGCTACAAATGTCACTTTATTCCCTTAAAGTAAATTCAGTTAGTGTTAACTTTGCTGTTTATCTTTGTAGACTTTTCTTTTTGGAGTAATGGGAAAATATAAAGAATTTCTATGTTGAAGCACTGAAGAAACAATATTCTCTTGCTCAGCAAGAACTGAAAGTGGATGGAGTCTGCTGTGACTTCAGATGAGGGAACCCTGTTATTACTTCTGTTAGCACAATATGCATTATTAATTAATATTATCATAGTTTGTATGATCTATTACCCAAACATTTAGGTTTTTGAAAGAATAAAGAAGATGAATATACTCATGGACAGCCTTTTACTCTTAATTCCCAAAATGGAACATAAACTGTGGTGATTTGTGGAAGGTTTTTGTATTTCTGTTTTCTCTCTGTAATGGTTGTTCAACTGATTACAGGTATTTTTAGAATCAGGTAAACTAGGAGTGGCTTGGTTAGCCAGCTCTTAACTAGGTGGAAACAGGTGATGGAATTCAACTAATCCAGTCCAGTGTTTGGATAGAATCATAAAGATAGATTCATTGCAGGACCTCAGATCTGGAGTGATTCTGTTTCTACCAGTTTTAGAGAATGTGTTAATTACTGGAAGCCTTCACCATGTATGTCAGCATTGCTCTCAGTTAACTTCTTGGTTACTTTAGCAACTGCTTTTTAAGGCATTTGAAAGGGTTTTTTTTTTGGTGTTGGCGTTAACATTTCCATTTGTTACTAGGCAAAAGTAACAGGCTAGAGGCTAAATGGTCTTTAAATGCTGTTCCAGAGGCAGAAACTACATGGAGCTTTGGAACAGCTGTCTACTTTTATCCTTAACAGCATCCACTGTTTTTCTAACATCCATTGACTTGTCTAGTCCTCTTATCTTCCAATTGGGTTAAAACCATTTAAAAAGAATTTAATTGAGTTTAAAAAACCCCTTAATCTCTCAATTTTCTGTTGTTTCTGATATTTTTCTAATGTTTGACTTAATTTTAAAACATTTCTAGTAGAAATGTTAGCTATCAAGGGAGTTGTTCATCCATCAACCCTCCAGCCACCTTTGTACCTTGTTAAAATACACAGTTCTCTTATTTTAGCAATTATTGCATGTAAGTATATCTATACATGTGTGTGTCTGTGTGTGTGTATATACACATATCAATATATCTGTATCTATCTCTATATCTCTATCTCTATCTATATCTATATCTATATCTATATCTGTATCTTCTTACTGGGCATTGTGCATTTGCTTTTCAAAGTCTGATTTCATTCTCTGTAGTAAGACCAGAGCAGTCATTACTATTAAAGCAATTTTATAGCACTCTGCAAAGGGAATACAAATGCAGTTTCTGGCCACTTTAGGCCTTATTTGCACAAAGATGATGTCTTTAATTCAGGAGATAAATTCCTTGCTACCTAATTCTTGAAAGGCTTTTATTTTGAGGTGGCTCTGATCTGTCCCTATAGGAGAGTTGTCTGCTGCCTGCCAAGGAGCTCTACATCCTACCAACTACATCTCATTTAGTAGACAAATGGCCTGAGTTTGATCAGGCTACAAGCCAATTTGAAGGACAGGTCAGTCAGTGCTGAGTACAGCTTGTTTATCAATAATATGTGGAGAACCCAACAAAAACACAGAGGTTCTGAAATGATGATTGTTCCTTTGGAGGAATGGGGGTAGATGATGGAAAGAGGAAAATGAAAACTCTTTTTATTCCTGGCACTTAAAGTTGAGTTGGGTGAAACTTTTTATTGGTGATCAAAAAATCTTGAATTTTTCACTAAACTTGGCATGCATAAAGGAAGAAAAATCCAGAAAATGTTGAGGGGTTTCATGGGTGTGCATCCCAAACAAACCATCTCCCTTCTTCCTTGAGATGTCTTATAATTTTAAATGATTGTCTGGAGAGAGACTTGAAGTGCTTGGTTTCATATCAAATGAGTAAAACTTGATTTCAGATGAACTGAAATGTTTTGTTTGTTTTTTCACTTTAAAAAAAGTTCAGTATTCAAGTCGATTTGACCTGAAAGGAATTAAAAATATTTCGGAGCTGCCAGAAAACTAAATAAATGCATGTTGACCTGATCTAATCCCTCTAAAGCTCACAGATATTAATGCTAAATTTATCTTGAGAAAGAAATATTAAAGCCCTGCCTGCAGGTGCAGGGGAGATGCTTTGCCTAGCAAACCTTGGAGGTTGTCCCTGTGTTCCTGAAGCTCAGGGGCTGTTCCCAGGACACAACTTTCAGGGGTGGGGAGTGGGAGGTGGCAGGAAGCCCTGGCTTTGCTTTCCTAGGGCCAGTGGGGAACTTCACCAGGAAAACCAAAGGTGATTTATTTTCAGTTTCCTCTTTTGCTTTCGTGTCCTCACAATTTCTGCCTCTAAATTTGCCTTTTCTCCAGAGGGTTTTGATATCCTTGCACCCATTCATCTTCTTTCCTTCCTCCATACCTTCCTTGCCCCTCTCTCCAGCCCCAATCCATGTTCATGAAGAGCATTGCCCATTTAAAGCATCTCTTCTCTGCTGTCATTGCCTGGACCCATCTCCCACCCACCCACCACAACAGAAGGGCAGCATTTCACAGTTTGCCTTTTGTAGGGTCTGACAGATTCAGAGCTCTTGTACAAATAACAAAAGAAGCCTCTGCCCTTGATTTTGAAATGCCTTGGGACTAAACCTCATGCGCTTTCACTGGAGGAGAGGCTGATTCTCTCTTTCAGGGTTTTTTACTGTCATTTAGAAGTTTAAGAAATTCCTGCATCCTCCAAGTGAGTTTTGTCTTTCCTACAGTCTAATCAATTGCAGCTGGGTTTGTTAGTGCAGAAGGTCCAAGCAGATTTAGCAACAAGGATATTTTCAAAACATAGGTAAAATTATAACTCCTTCTCGCTCTGTTTTAAATCCTGCCAGCAGAAGTAGCCAAGGCATCGTGTATTGCCCTGACTTTGCTCAGCCTGTCTGGATGAGGTTTTCTTCTTGTAATACTCTATTTAACCTTTTTTTTTTTTTTTTGGTCTGTCTGACTGCTGATTTATGGCATAATAATCTGAGATGTACAAGAAGCCTGTTGAACCCACTGATATTGCAAAATGCACACATTTATTAGCTCAGAATTTGGGAAGATTTCTTCCTATGCTTTTCTTCACAAGGTGAAATGAGCAGACTGTTTACTTTGTCTAATTAAAAGATCATTATGATTATGTAGGAAACAGGAGCTGTTTGCATTGTCATTTTTGCAGTACGTTATTTACACTGATGAGTTTAATATTCTACTTGACATTGAGAACATTCAATTGTATAATTTACAACTTTGTGAGACTTTATAACTGAGAAAAGTGCTGCTCTTTTAAAAGGATGGAATAATTCCACTTCAAAATGTTACCAAAAAGCCAAGACTTGAGGTTATGGCTAAAAAGCATAGGAAAGGTACATATTTGCTTCAGTCATTATTTTTCAGTAATATTTTTAATTATGTATGGTTATTTTATGTATTCCTTTGTCTTTTCTCCCTCATCTCACTCTCCTGGTCTGGATAGGAATTTGACTTTTGTTACCTGTGTGTTTTTTAGTGTTAGTTTGTTAAACTGTAATTAAACTTCATTTCCCCTTCTTGCAGAATACTTGGCTTATGGAAAGACAACTTCCATCCCATGTAATCTGTTGTTATTCGGGTCCTGTGCCATGGCTTGGCATTTCATTCAGTTAAAAATGCAAGTGGGATTGTTAGACATGTCACCTACAAAGCCAGGGGGTCAGCTTGGCAGCTTCCTTAATGTGCTAATTTGCTGTAATTTAATCATGCCTGGAATATGGATTGGACATCTGAGTATCTTGGTGGCAGACCTGGACTCACACAGCCCAGAAAGGCTTCGTTAAAACTGAAAACTGAGCTGTGGTCAGCCCCTGAGCCTTTGCCTTTGGGACTTCAGGTGGGGTCTTTGGGGCTCATGGAGCTCCATGGAGCTGTGGCTCTGTGCCCAGTGCCTGCGTGGAGATGTGGCTGAACTCTGCAGCTTAATTAATTATGCATTAGCTGCAAATGAGATTGAGAGTGCTGAGCTCCCTTTGTAGCTCTCTGTGAGTGATGCAGAGCAAAGGCTGCTTTGCCCAGGCACAATCAGCACTCCAGGGCTTGGGAGGGATGGAGCCCTTGTCCCAGGCCAGATGTGGGCTCTCAGAGTGGGTGGGGTGTGGTAAATCAGGCACCTTGTTTTGCAAGTCACAGGCTCTGCAGTACAGGCCAGCTTGCAATGACTTGCCAAAATATTTGCCAGATAGCACTTCTCAGATGCAATCAATTAAGTCAGTGAAACTTAGAAGTTGGCCCCTGAATTAATTTTCTAGAGTAACTTTCCTTTGCCCCTATTTGAGCTTACTTTTAAGCGCTGAGTTTGGACATCTTGCTTGTGCATTATTTGGTGCTAAATTGTGAAACCTGTGTTTGCATTAGTAAGGCTGATAGCTGAAAATTTTCCAAAGGATAACTTTGCTGTTGGAAAAAATTTGTGTTCAGTTCTCAGAGAGCTCCATTTCAACCAGGTCACATAGACTGGTTTCCTGGCTGGCTTGCCATTGCTTTTATTTCCCTTTTTTGACTATTATGTTGTAAGACGAAAGTTAAAATTTTAACACAGCATGTTTCACCATAGCCTGGGGTATTCTATTACCTTGCTCTCACTTAATCTTCTAACAGTGCAATTATCTCTCATCTTTATGTTATTCTTTGTGTGACTCTGGCCCCAATGAGATCAATTTAGTTTTGAACTTCTCTTTTTAGTGTTGTGATATCTTTTCTCTTTGTTGTGATATGCCAGAAAAGATCTCCCTGGTAACACCTAGCTGTGGTTATTCCTAGTGCCTCTGGCCTGGCCACTTGCCACTGTGTCCACCTGGCCATTTTCACTGCATTAATTGGTTCATCCTTTGGAAAGTCTTTTTTTTTGGTTTTTTTTTTTTTAAGGTCTCTATTTTTCAACATTGGTAGGTTCATCTTGTTTTTCTTTATAACCCTGGTTATCTGATCTAGGTTTAGATTGCATATTAAGAAAAAAATCTTCCCTGTGAGGGTGCTGAGGCCCTGGCATAGGTTGCCCCATCCCTGGAAGTGTCCAAGGCCAGGTTGGATGGGGCTTGGAGCAACCTGGGACGGTGGAAGGTGTCCCTGCCCATAGCAGGGGGAAGGAATGGGATGAGCTTTAAGGTCTCTTCCAACCCAAACCATTCTGTGATTTTATGATTCAAGCAGGCACTTGGGCATGTCCCAAGTTTCAAAGTCACTGTGCTGTTGCAAAGGTGACAAGAAAAAAAAGGAGCATTGCTTGTGCCTGTGTCTTTGCAAGAATGTGCAAGAATTCACTCTGCAAATGGGGGACAATGGTTCTGCCCCAAGGAGTTTGCAGGAATTGCTCTCTACATGAAATACTGTTAAATACTTTGAACTCCTGATTTCAAATGCCAGGACCAGGTCATTGCAGCAAGAGTTCAACTGCTGTATCTGCTGGCCTTCATGCAGCTTGAGTCTGAGACATATTTTTGGAGAACCCAGCCCAACCTACCCCAATAGCCGTGGCAAACTCCCCCTGCCAGATGAAAGGTGGAGCAGGCTCTGTGTTAAAATGTGATTTGACCAGAAATAGCATTATCATAACTCAGAGGCAGGGAGCTTGTAATGAGATCATATGGTCAGCAAGGCATGCAGCCTAAAATTTTCCTTTTAAATGGCTGCTTCTTTGCACATCAGGGCAGGACAACAATTTGTAAAGTTGGAGGGGATGCCTGGTGCATGCCCAGTCTTTAGTTTGCCAGTGTGGTCTTACTTTTGGTTTATGTGAAAAAGTGTAAGAGGAGGAATTTGATCCCACTCCTCAAGAGAATTCTGCTGCAGTAATTGCTCTTGGTTAAGGATTTACCAAGTAGCAGCCATTGTTAACCTGTGTTTTAAGAAATCACAAGAATCCCATGAAAACTGAACTCCAAGTTAAAATTGTGTTGAGGCAATGTCCTCCTGGAGATGCCTTTTAAACAGGGCTGATCTGGTGTCATGTACCCAGTGCACTCTGTGGATTTCCTTCTCTTGGTTAGGCCGTTTTCAATTTGCTTTCACCTCACAGAAGCTCTTTCCCATTTTAATTCCCTGCTGGCTTTACCCAGTTTTCTTAGGAGTGATCTATAGCAGAAGGGTCCAAATTCAGACTGTAGCATGGGAAAGGGATTTATAAATTATGAAACACCAATGTAGCTGAGCAGGATGGTTAAGGGGGAGAAGAAAGACAAGTAGAGGACATTTGGAAAACAAAGCAGAGAGAAGAGGAAGGTGAGCAGGGCTGTAAAATTGGCAGAAAAGAGTTTTTGTAAGAAATTAAACTACAGAAAAATTATTAAGAAATGAATGTCACACAATATGGTTGTGTGCAACTGGAATGAGAAACGAAATCCCAAATGGAGGAACTTAAATATGGGAGAATAACTCACTAGGGGATAAAATCCAAGGTTTGATGACTGTTCATTGTTGACTCCAACGTCCATGGGCTGGGCTTCAATTTACCATGGAAAACAAATTAGGGTTTTGGTAGAATGCATGAGCAGGCTAATTGGAGGCTAATTGGGGAGTCAGTTGATCACAGAGGACTGACACAGGAGGATCCGAGTGGTAGGGAGCACTGCAGAAAGATCACTCCTGATTTAAGGTGCAGTTCCCAAAAGAGCAGCTCTCTGTCAAGCTGTCAGCAGGGTTTGGTGCTTTTCCAGAGATGCAGATGTACTTGAGCAGTGGGAAGCTGAGAACTGAAGCAAGTCCACCCTGCTGCCTGCTTCTGCTTGCCTACCACACAGCCTGTTCCCCTGTGTTTGCAGCACTGAGGGGCGGATGGGCTCATGCCTTTGCTGGGATTGCAGTCCCAAGGCTTGGAGTGGCACTGCCACCAGCTGTGGTGCAGCTGGGCAGGGCTGGGGGCAGCTGGGCAGGGCTGGGTACAGCTGAGCAGGGCTGGGTGCCCCCAGCTCCTGGACTGTCACAGATGGATTTGCCACCACAGCAGAGCGGGCTCCAGCTGTGCTTCACGGGTGCTCAGTCTGGGTCACCGGGGTGAAAAACAAAAACAACAACACAAGAGCTGGTGGTTTGCAGCAAGGAATGGGAAGCTGGGAGTTCCTTCAGCAACGTGTCCCAGGAATGGCGATGAGAGGCAAAGCAGCAGATCAGAAGTGCTGATCCTCGTGTGGCTGCGGAGAAGGTGCTCAGCAGTCGGCTCAGGCATTCGTCTGCTCCCACGCTGACAGATGAAGTGTCCACAAAAGCAAACCAGCTGCATTTCAATGGTGCCTGGCTGGTCTGAATGCTGCACACTCAGGTTTGAAATGAAATTCCAGCTCGTTGCTGTGCTGACAAGCTGCAGATGATGGCTGTGAGCATGACACGCAGTTCAGTCTCCCAGCTGCTCATCCTGGTCTCTGCTCTGGGCTTGCCAGAAAGTTCCCTTCTCCCTATCAAAAAGAGAGGTAAAATATTAGAAACTGCTTTATTAGGACAATATTGCTGCTGTGAGATTGGGAAGCCTTAAGGCTGGTACTGTTAAAGTGCAGTTGTTTCATAAGGACTGTAGGTGCAGCTGTATTTTCCTGAGCCTTTTTGAAAGGGGTCATGAAAAAAACAAAACAAGATCATGAGCCAGCAACTGTGGGTTTGGTGGATATTCTAAAGGGAATGACAGAAAACACAGGGAGAGGCAGTTTTCATGGCAGGCAGTGTGTTCATGCTTCAGTAACTCAGAGCATCTGTTTGAGCTTTGCCTGCCATGATGGGTGAGGCAGAATCAGGAGATGTCATGTAATTGGGTTTCCATAAAGAACATGATATCAAACATTCATGAGCAAGGCAAAAATTCCCAGAAAATGAGGTGGTGTCATCCCAAACTGTTGCAGATGGAGAATTCTTCTGAAGACGTGCAAAGGCAACACTAATTGACAACTTGGGCACTTTTTATTCCTTCACTGGAAGATGGTCTGCAATGGCAGGAGAAAATTACTGAAATGTCACTGAATTTTTCGCTGGCTTTAGAATAAAAGAGGGAGTTTGGGAGATTTTTGGGTGAACTGTTAGAGTGCTGCTGTCCTGTCCTTTGATTTATTCTGAATGAGCAGCTAAAGAGGAAAATAAAAGCTTGTCTGTGAGTGGTTAATCTTCACAAATGTGAATTTTTCCTAGCAGGAGCAAGAAGGTTTCAACACAGGCTGTTGTGAGGCTCTGAAATGCCAAGTGTCTGCTCTTGGGAGATGGAGAACAAAGTTGGCACCAATAATTAGTGGCTGATTTGGCAAATGTTCCTGAAAATTGACATCTGAGGGAGAGGTCTTGGGATGATTTAGTAAAACAGTGCAATTTGAGATTACTTTTGTGATGTTACTGTGCAAAGTGCAGGGGTGATCAGGAGGAATGTAATGTGGAAAATGTGAAGGAGGAATTTGGTGTCTTATTCAGCTCTTTGTGCTTTCTCTTGAGCTTTTCTAGCATATTGTTAGGACAATGATACAGCAAAGTTACTGACTAACTAAGGAAGGTTGAGATGCCAAAACACCACAAATTTCTCATTTACTACAGATGGAACTTTGTTTCTCTTCCTCTTTGCTAAGATACGGGTATTGATTTCACTTGGATGTAACTGTCATTTAGGAGCAAATCCAACATGGGAATAACATCACATGGTCCAGCAAATCCAACAATTCATCATCCAAGAGCCTGAGAGGCAGAGCAGCACTGCAGGAGGACTCTGTGGGGTTTGTGGTCAGGCGTGTGTGGAGGCATCCCTGCCTGTCCAGGGACAGCCTCGGGAAAAAGCACTGGGTGGGAAGTAGGGATATGAACCAGAAATCTTGCAGCTACTGTTGTAAATGTTTTGAGCTGTGTTTCTGGTCTTGGGATGGTTCCAGCACCAGCTGGAGCCAGTGTGGCTTTCTCTCTGCTGGGAAACACATGGGGTTGGTGCCTCAGAGGTACCAGTGCCCACTGGGGGTGTTGTCTTGAGGGGGAGCAGTTGAGGGGTGAAGGTAACCGTGTGCGTGGGGAATTTTTATGCTCCAAAGAAAAGGTACAGTGGTTGGTTGGCACCTACTGGCAGTGAGATGACTTCCAGGGAACCTCCTGATAACTTTTCTCAGGAGTTGGCAGGACTGTAGGGGCTACAGTGTGACAGTGATGAAGTGAGCAGCAAGGAGGGAGGACAGGCAGTTTTCACTGCAGGATGGTAGGATCACATTTTGCCTCTGGCTGATTTACTCACAGCAGGAATAAAGATACTGCGCCAGGAGTTATTTTGACACATCAGGGAGAGAAATGAAAGCACAAAAGCTCAAGATACCTTGACAGCCAATCACCCACCCAAATAACAGCCCCCCAGCCAGCAGAGCTTCCTGTCCACAACCTCAGTGCAGGGCTCAGGCTCCCCCCCTGCCCAGCACTGCTGTTCTGCAGTAGCAGCTCTGATAGCTTTGACTTGCTGCTGTTCACTTTAGCTTTTTATGAGCAGCAGAGACAAGACATGACCTGCAGCCCCTGCCAGCCTAGGCTTACTTTTCTACAGACCTTTTAAGATTTATGGTCAAATTTTACAGTAACTGTGATTTATCTTCCAGATCATGAATATATGATTGCCTCATGATCCCACAGCGAGTCCCCACTGTGATGGCTTGGTCATTACTTCTGAGCACTAGCAAGGAAATTTTAACACTGAAGTTTTCTTGCTGGAGTAAACCACGAGGCAGGGCTGGAGCTGGCTGCCTGGCAGGGCTGGAGCCCAATAAAGAGCTTTCTCCAGTGCTGCCAGGCCAGGCTCATTCACCCTCCATGGTGCACCTGGGGGTGACAGCTGGGCTCTGCGAGAACAATGGATTCTCTTGCTGAATCATAGATTCTGACCAGACTAATTTTAAAAGCTTGTGGCCCCAGTAGCAGAAGCTGCTGGGAGCCCTGAGGCTGGCAATGAGAACGTGGTGGTTGTGCTTGTTAGCTCCATTCCATGCTGCTGTCTGGGGAGAAGGACATTGGGGTGTAGGACCACAACATCCACTGAGCAAGGGGAGCCCTGCCAGTGCAGTGCAGAAGAGTTCCATCAAGCATGTCCTTGAAGCTTGCTGGAAAATGGCAAGAAGCTGTGTCTTTCAGGGTCTTGAGATCTTTTCAAGGAGGACAGAGACCAGATTCTCACTGCACAAGCCTGGGGCCCCGGGCAGTAAGGGTTGCTCAGTGGGGGCTGGAGAGGCCTGGTGTGTCCCTCCTGGCAGCCGGAGGCTGTGCAGGTCTGTGTGTTGCTGTCACCTCAGTGGGGAGCTGTGGGGACTCTGCTCAGGCTGCACATTGCCCAGGACCTGCTGACACAGCAGCCTGAGGCAGCAAAGTTCAGGCAAGAGCACAGATGTTCTTGTAATGAGCCCAGTGACTCATTCCCTTCCCAAGCAGCCACTTTTGATGTGAAAACTTCAATAAGTGAAAACGGAGAATCCACTTTTGTAACATTTCCAAGAGCTGTTTCTCATTTCTGGTTTGAAGGTGATGGCTTGGGCTTCCTCCCTTTGCTTCCCATTATATTTCTGTGAACGAAGCATTGGGGCTTTAACTCGGCCCACAGCCCTCTCACCACCTTTCTTGACCTCTCTAAGTGAGTCTTTCCTGACATTTGCTAAAATCAAGACGTTCTTGGTAGTGATACCAGTCTCTTGTAATGCAAATAGTAATAATGATATTAATGCTAATTGTTGTTATTCTGTAGGATGAAATGTCAAGACTCCATATTTTCATGTTAATTTTTAGTGCATAAGTGACACATTAAGCATGTCCATCCTGTCAGAGAACACGCTTTTCATATCAAGGGAACTGTTAGAAATCATTAGTAATGAAGGAGACAACTGTTGTGCCTGGTGGGTTGATCTTTGACATGCAGTGATGCAAAATGACATGGAAAATTTGGAATGAAGGATGAAAAGCTGTTAAAAAAAATAGTGGACGCAGCTATAAATTAGTTAATATTGTATCTAAAATGTGGTGCTGAGCTGTAATGATAAATAGGATCCATGTCACTCCTGTTGGATTGCATGTGTGTAACTAGGAAAGGAGCTAATGGGTTGAGGCCAGGGGGACTGGTTTGCTGGTCCCTGCCTGGACAGCAAAAGGCTGTACTGGTAACTGCACTTACCTTGGAATAGGGGTCTGTGGGCAGTAGGATCAGATTTTGAGGTTCGTGTCTATCTTTAACTGTTCTAAATAGAGGCCATCCTGGGTGGCACAGGATCCCTGCACAGTGTATCTCTGTCAGAAGTACTTTTAAGCAACAAGTATTTTACTGCAAACAGCTCCATTCTTCTCATCAAGACATTAGTATGACTTGCTGCTCCTTCGAGCCTGTATTTATTATGCAGTATTACTTTGTGGAAAGTATTGCTTTTACTTTGCAAAATAAAAGCATTTTGGGTCATATTTCTCTCTCATTTAGGTAATTTTTAATTGACATTACGTGAAGCGAATGCTGTTATGTAACACTCAGAACGTAACAAATGCTGCTACCCCAAATTTGTCTTAGCTGAAACCCGAACCTCCCCTGGCTGGTGACTCGTTTGTGTGTTTGGTTTCAGGCTCCAACCTCACTGGCCTGGACAGTCTGGGCAGTGCCCTGGGCCTCCTTGAGGAGCAGGTGCCGAGGTCGAGGCAGCGCCGCCGAAGGCACGCGACAGAGGACGATTACAACATCGAGGTCCTCCTGGGGGTGGATGACTCAGTTGTTCAGTTCCACGGGAAAGAACACGTCCAGAAATACCTGCTGACCCTGATGAATATTGTGAGTACAGCCCTGCTAGCTGCCCTGTGTGGAGGCTCTGAAAGGGCTGGCAATGTAGGTTGGGTAAGCCATTTGAATAAGGCGTAACAGATTTTTCTCGTGGCAGGAGATAAAATAATTCTAGGAGGGAAATCCAGGCCACTTTCAGAAAATCCAGTAGGGGAGAAGCAAAAAGAAAGAAGAAAAAGGAGCCAAGAGAGAAGCTGAGTGTGGGACTGTTAAAATGTTCAAAGTCCTGCTTATGTGCTTTGGTGGGTGGGGACACAAGGTCAGGGGCTCAGGTTTTTGGAAGTCATTATGTTTTAGCTGTATATTCCCTTAACCCAAGCTTCCTGCTGAGGAACACAGTTTGGAGAACTGTCTTCAGATAAGGTTCTAACAGAAATTACAGTTGGCTTTTACATTTTTAAAACTACTCTGCTAAATTCTTTGATTTCTCAACAGCCACTTTAGGTCTCGGGCCACCTCCCTGCTCCTTGTTCACAGTGCAGTAAAATGTTATGCAGTGTAACACTGAGCTTTCTTGAATTGATTTAGTATTTACTCCGTGACTGACATCTTTAGGTTTCCTTAGTTAAATATTTAATCTTCAGAACCATAGTCTGTGCAACAGACCATATAGTGTAGGAGTGATGAAAGGAGACACTAGGGAATATTATGTTTGAAAGAATCACTTTTTATTTCTAAATATCAGTGCAACAGCCCTCTAGTACCCCAGACAGTAAGCAAGGACACTATTTTTTGGAAGAATGAAGACTTGAAAAATTATCCCTCCTACAGATCAAAATCAAAATATATTTTATTCTTTTGCCCAAGGAATAGATGTAAGTGGTAGCTCCCCCCATAGGCAACTCATTTAGGGATGACTTCCTTCCTTCTCCTTCTCATCTGGAACAGGAGTTTTTTCTCAATAAAACACACTTCTGAAAAAGCTTAGGGCTCAGTGAATGTGTGTTCTTAGTAAAGCAGTGTTGAGTAAAAAATTGTAGGTCTGCTCTGTTTTTGACAAATGGAGTCTGACTGCTGAAGTTTACAGTTGTGTCAGGAGGATGAGCCTGTAGATGACTCCTTTCACTTCACAAACCACAGAGGCAGAAATCCAGACTATTAGGTAGATTTGCCTGGGATGTAGTTTTTCCAAGATATATTTTTTTAATTATGAAGCTTGTTTTTTTCTTTCTTTATTATTTTCTTTTAGCAATGTGCAGAATATCACTGTTTTTCATTTTAAATGAGAGGTGGAATACAATTTAAGAAAATCCCTTGTGTGATATAAATTCAGTTATGACTTTTTATAACAGCATTGTAAATAGTTAAAAACCTGCCCTAATGTTAGAGTTATGGGGTACTTGGTGTCTGCTCTGATGGCTGTAAATGCATATATTCTAACAGAAATGACATAGTGAATTTCATTTATTTGTGTGGTTTGTTTCCTCTGAGGCTTAAAACAAAGTCTACAGTGAAACAGATGGTTTTATGCATCTCTAAATTAACAAGTCAAACAGGCCAAACCAGGAATGTGGCAAACAGGCCAAAATAGATTAAACAGGACTCTTTACTTATCATGTCACTTAAATCTATTTTTGAGAATTAAAATATACAGTAATGGTAAAGAAGCCATAAATGTTCCAGCTCTGGAATATACTTTTTCCTAATTTTAGTAAACCATCCAAGACACAAATTGCAAGAAATAACAACTCTTCAGCAGCCTGTCTCTGCAAGTGGTTTAGAAAGTGCAGCCTGTGTAACCATCCCCACAGGGCATGGCAGCTCTTGGCATAGGCAGCAATTGTTCTGTTGAGAGCTATGAGGTACAAACATGTCTTTTGGGGACTGAGGATGTGTCCCGTGCCTTGTGCCCAAATTCAAGGAGCTGTTTGAAATCCCCAAGGGCTCTTGAAAGGCTCTGGATAGTCGCTGGCAATCATCAGCGTTGTCCTATTCTTTCCTTCAGAGCTCAGCTGGTTTCTAGAGTCTGTATTTTAGCAGAGGGATGAGTTTCCAGCTGTTTCCAGTCCTGTTTCCAGCTCCAGCACAGAGAGGGGTTTGTTAATGCAGATGGTGGTGCTGGGGACCTGTACTATGCCAAGGACATCACAGTGCAGGACCTCTCCTTCCCCTCGGCAGGGCAACTCCAGCTCCTGCCCCATTGCTAGATGGGTGCAAGGTGTAATTCTGTGTGGAGCATGGCTTTGGTCTCCATTCCTGAGTTTCACAGTGACTCCCCCATTGTCCTCTCTTCTACCTCTTCGAATAATTGGGGGTTTTCATTTAGAAGATGAGCCCAGTATGAAAGGCCTTGGGTTCCCTGGCTGTTGGGGGTCACATGTATGCACTGTGCTTCTGATGACATGTCCAAGGTCACTGAAAAAGAAGAGACAGCTGCAAAAAATTCCAGGTATATTTTTAAATCTAATCAGAGTTCCTCTCATAACCATCAGACTGTGTGTACCCTGCTGTTTTTAGGATGTAATCAATTAGCTTCCACTAGTAACAAGGCATAGAATCAATTAGCTTTGCATGGTAACGAGGTACTAAGCATAAAATCAAGAATGCATGGTAACAAAATAAAATAATAGTGAAGGTATTTACTGGAGATAAAACAGGTGATCAAATGATTGAATTTCTGAGGTTCCAAAAATGAAATAAATCTTAGGTGAATTGTCCCTCCTGGGTAAGACATTACTTTCCCAGAAGCAACTCCCAGCATGGCTGCTTCTCCCACTGTGCTTGATCTCCTTGTGTATGCAGTTGTCCTTAACTAACTTTTCCCAGGGATCTTGGGTGGAACCCTACCACCAACCCAATCAAAACAATTTTTTTTTTTCAAACCCAGTGCAATGACTGTAAATTCAGTAAAATCTGTTTTGTGCAGCTTAAGTGACGTGCTACAGTCCACACCTAAAAGCCATGAAGTGAGAAAAAACAGGGGCTGGGTGTCCTGGCTATCTTGACTAGCTGTGCTAATATTTATCCCAAAGTTTGGAAATGAAGTCACTCCCAAACAAATGGTGATAGATGCCAGAGGATTTTTAACACATTGGGCTGCAGCCACGTATCGTCTGACTGTGCGCCAGCCGTTCCACTGCAGTGAGCTTGGCCTCGTGCCTCCCCTTTTTTATCCTCCAGTCATTTCCTCCAGCAAAACCCTGCTTTCTCTTGACCTCCTCTCTTTTCTCTGCTCAGCACCATTGGGGCAGTCACTCACCTTTGGAAAACGTGCCATGGTTTTTGCTTTAGAGACCCTCAGCTACCTCTTGCTCACACCATTTTCATTTGTACCTCATGCTGTGTTTTTTCCTGGGAAGGATATTGGCCTGCACAGTCCTCTGCATTTCCAAGCGTGAGCCCACACACTGCACAAATTAACTTTGTATTTATAGCATGCAGGAGCCTTGCCACAGAGGAGAGATATTTGGGTGGAATCCTGTAGCTCTGTAGTTACTCAAGAACATAGAAGGTAATTCAGTTTCGGCAAGAAAGCATCTCAAACCCCCAGTAATTGTATCTGCTTGTACAGTTGTTTGGGAAATGTTAGAAATGTGTAAGTCTAGAAGTGATGTTGGAGAATTCCCTTGCTGATGGAAAAGAAAAGGTTTTCACTGCAGGATGGTTTGGGAGGAGGAAAAGGGTGCTGAATGGATGGCATTGAGCTGAATGGCTCAGATGGGTGCACTGATCACAGGGTAAAAAGACAGGCTGGATGGTCAAGTCCAAAGAGTGGTGGTGAATAGAACCAAATCCAGTTGGTGGTCAGTCCAAAGTGGTATTCCCCAGGGCCAGCAGTGTTTGATATCAGTGATCTGGATTAGGGAATTGAGAACATCCTCAGTACATGTGCAGGTGACTCCAAGGTAGATTGGAAAGTTGATCTGCTGGAGGGCTGGAAGGCTCTGCAGTGGGACCTGGACATGGCCTCAAGTTGCTCCAGGAGATGTTTAGATTGAAAATTTAGAAAAATCTCTTCATGGGAAGGGTTGTCAAGCATTGGAACAGGCTGCCCAGGGAAGTGATGGAGTCACCATCCCTGGAGGTGTTTGGAGGATGTTTGGATGTGATGCCTGGGTACGTGGTTTAGTGGTGTCCTTGTCAGTGCTGGGTTGATGATTGGACTTGATGATCTTAAAGAGCTTTTCCAACCTAAATGGTTCTTTGATTCCAAAGTGGGTGTTGTTGGTACCCAGCCCTGGTGCTGAAATTCTCTGTTAAATACTCTCTTAAAAGTAGTTTCCAGTGTAAAGAAATTTTCAGGGCTAAAATATCTTTAATTTCTTTTCCACTCCTTTACTCTAAAAGGATTGATATCACAATATTTATATATATTCATGTAATGGATCTATTATTAAATAAAAGAGGATATTTAATATCAGTTCATAGGTGTNATGACCAAAATATTTGTGGTACTAAACCCCATCTCCTCCAAGCAGCTAAGTGCCTAATTGCTGTTATTTCAAAGGGAGATAGACCCTAAATAAGAATTATGCCTCACTCTGGGCAAGATTTATCTGAGTATTTAGTCATTTACCTGCCTTTGAAATCAGTGAGAATCAGTATTAAAAATTAGCTCATGGGATTATGTATCCCCCAGCCTTCAAGTGAAACTTCAACTCCAGAACAAATACATTAGACAACTTTTCATTTGAATAACTGAAATCAATGAGAGTTATGCAGCTGGGGGCTTTGGAAAGTCCCTGGAGCCTTTCACCTGCATCTTTCAGCACTACACATGTCTTTGAAATTGTGGCCCTGAGGCGCTGCTGAATGTGTTATCTGTCCTCTTTAATAGGATGTACATGGTACTACTATTATAGATGAGATTTCTGCTCTCGTATCTCTGGCTGATGAGGGATGGAGATTTGCAGGTACAGAACAGCAAGTCCCTAATGAGAGGAAAGGGCAGAAATGCCATCGGTTTCTAACTGACAGTTGGATAAAAACCTGAAAGCATGTCTAATTCAAGCTGTTAGAAAGAAAGTGATGATTGAATACATTGAAATAATGGTGCTCCCTGTCTTCAGAATCATGCTTTTTAAACTAAAAAGCCTTTCTTTTAGACAGCAAGGATAGTTCAATAATGTAGAATTTGACTGGATTTTTGAAAATTAAATAATTCATAAGCTCCAATGCTCATTATTTAAAATCAGTTTATTTTAATATGTACACTTTAAATCTGAACTAACTCTAAGAAGTTCCACAAATAACAAATGTAAGTCCAACTCTGTTCATCTGAGGGACTTGAGCTGTCAATAGCTGAATTACAGCTTGTTTGGAAGTTTAAATATATATATGTGAGTTAACTCCACGTTTTGACTGTTCATTATAAACCAGTAGTTGTGACTGGTGTGAACAGCATCTGAAAAGCCTTTGTGAGGTTATTTTTGTTCATTATCTTGATTGCCACCCTACAGTGGAGGCTGTAGTTGTGCTTGGGGATTCAGGGGCTCCTGCAGGAAAGACCCTCTCAGAACTCTTGCAGGTTATGCTCATTTTCACAGGGATATTTTCCCCAGTGTCAATTAGTGAGCATTGCTTATTATTGGTTACTGGAATGGGCCTTGCTGCCCTATCACACAAGTTTTGGTACTGTCCTCAAGGTAGAGGGTAGGTCCTGGTAAAAGATTTTTTTCCTTTACTCCAAATACCAACATGAGCTTTAGCCACAAAGGTTTCAGCCAGGGACTTGTGAATTGTGACAGTGTGGTTTGTGTGATGGAGTGTGGATAATTAGGATCAGCTTTCAAATTCTGGATGCTTTTCTTAACCAAACCACTTAGATTTGAAGAGGTCACCATATTTATTACTTTGACACCACACCCCTATCCCATGTAGTAAAATGATAAATCAGTCTGCTTAATTATTTTATGATGCTATAGTTGATTTTATTATTGTGATCTTGAGACAACAGTTCAGAAAAATACTGAGTCTGTTGGTGCAAAGATAATTTACAGTGTTTAGAGAAACTTCTCAGAGCAGTGGTTTATGAGCAAGAATGAGAAGTTCCAAGAGCCTGCAGGAGGAACTAAGAAAAATAAATCAGTCATGAAGTCAGAAAACAAAGTCTATGACCTTTCTAAAGCCAGTGTTACAGTCGAAGATGCGATAGAGACCCGTAACATGAAGCTACCAAGTGCCTTGCCAACACATCTGCTGGGGAATGTTTTTCATTTTGATCAGAAGCAGCTAACTTGGACTTGGTAACATCTACTGACTCTGACATCAGGGAAGGTAAATCAGGACTCATATTTGCATAGAAAATGTGAGATTCTTATCTCTGTTTTGCAATGTACATTGCCAAGCTTTTCTAAAACTGCCTGCTGTATGTGGTTTTGAGTAAAATGATAGATGTTTTCCAAATGTGAGATCACAGTTTGACCTTTAAGTTTCATGTGTGTTGTGTGCTTTCATTCTTCTTTTTTCCTTGTGATGCTCAACAAAGGTTTCAGGAAAAAAAGAGAGTTCCTCTCTGAGGAAATGAGGAAATGCCTTGTAAGGACTAGAAAGGGAGACTAGGAGCCCTTGATTTTGCCTCATGACTTTCTATGTGACCAAAGTACATCCACCAGAGGAATCGATGTAATGTTATTCCTGTGGGATTAAGATAAAGCTTTGGGAATGTCAGAAATGCTCATTTGGGATCTTCAAAAGCATAAAGGAGGTGATGAAAATCGAAGAGCATAGTGGTGTTTGAAGTGGGACCACAGAAAAATAAAGTGAGAGGGGAACACTTTTGGGAGGGTCAGATTACAGAAGTTTGTACTCAGTATCCACCATGACATTTCTGGTTCCTATCCTGTAATTCAAACCAGACGTTTCTTACAGAAATAGACAATCACTGGATGCCCACCAGGCACCGAGGCTTTGCTGCAGATAATTATGATCTGATGAATGAGCTGCATTTCAGGCTGGGCTCTAACAATGGCTTGCCAGGAGCTCTGCCATCCCACAGGGAAGGAGCTGATGCTCTCCAGCTCCTCCAGTATCGCTCTGGCAGAGAGGCACACATGGTCCCAGCTCTGCCCAGGAGCACGTAGCCATCAGCAGTTCCTGCAGCTGCAGTTGTGTGAGGATGCTGGGTGATCAAAAAGCAGCCTAATCAGCTTGGATGGAGCAGCAGCTTGTGGTGGCTGCAAAACCAGATGACCCTTGGTTTGTGCCCTCTCCAAATGGTCAGATGTGCCCTCTGATGGCCGCTGTTGCTGGGTCAGAGCTGTGTGACACTGACGTGGCCCCAGGCTGAAGCTGTTAATGTCCAGCAGGGCTGTGTGCTCCGGAGCCGGGGGAGTGGCGCTTACCCAGGCGTGAGGAGCAGCCCATGGAGCTGCCTCGGGATGAACCCGATGCTTTATGGTTCAGGAGCTGTGCTGTGATGAAATGATCTGCCTTTTGCATAGCAGATACTGACAAACTCTGCAAGGCTGGGAACTCCTTCAAACGGCATGAATGAGTTTGCTGATGATTTGCCAAAATACGCAGATTATTCTCCTATGGCGCGTTGGTTTAATTAGGGATCCAGGGAACCACCTGACTTTCCCTAAAAGTCCTGCCAGCTCTGTCAGCAGGTAACCTGCTCTGCACCAAGACTAGCAGAACTGCAGGCTCTTGGTTACTATTTGTGTTACAGGAGCTTTCAAAATTCCCTTTTAGGATCAGGCCGTGCTTTGCTCAATAATCAAAACTTTCCAGTGCTTATTTTACAAAGCATGAGGCACCTCATAGATGCTTGGCTTGCCTTTAGGATTTTGATGTATTCTATGTGCTTACTGTGCTGACTTGAGACTTGCTCAAGGCAGAAGAATTATAAAATTAGCAGAGAGGGACAGATGAAAAAAGTAAATAAAGTCTTTGTTTTTCTTATGTAGAGCCAATCTGTGCCAGCCTGATTTCTACACAGAAACTTTAAATAGAAAAGCATGTTTTCCTTTGAAATATCCCAGCAAAAGAAACCAAAGATAACCCAAAATAGTTAGTGAACTACAATAGCTTGATGAAAGTCTCTTTACAGTGTTTCACTGTGCTTTGAATTCTTTGAGATTTACCCAGTCTTCTTCATCACCCTCTATAAATGCTGAATCACTGTAGGACATCTATCAAGACTTAATGCATTCACTGCCTTCAGTTCAGGTGCTGTGATTTTGGGATGGTCTCTGTGTACTTTTTTTCTCCTATGCAGCAACTTAGTTTTAGACCTACTGATCTAAGATCAACAGGAGATTGATTCTGGCTTTTCTTCTGTCAATATGAACTGGGATGTCCTGCTGAAGTGTATGGAGATGCAGTGCTGGAAAAGTACTTGCACTCTTTTTCACAGCTGTGTGTATTTATTGCAGAGACATCTGAACATGTATCTCCATTGTCTGGTTATCTCTGATTTCAAACAGTAAGTTTCAAAGTTGTGAGTTGCTCTCAAGCCTGGAGATTTCTGATTGCACAGACTGGTTGGTCATTTTATTCCCTGTACATTGAGCTGCCTTAGCTTGACTCTGCTTTTCTGTTGAAATAAGAGGTGGAAATGTGGAGAATCTGAGCTAAGGATTGTAGTGGCCCTTTCAGTGTGTGCACTTTTCAGGAACCTTTGAGAGCACAACATTCGCTTGGATCTTGTATTTCTAACAGCTTCCTGAAACAAATAGGTGTGATTTAAGCCATGCTGAAGGAAAAGAAGAGCATCTATTTCAGCATATTATCCATGTGCAGTGAGACACTCCTAGCAAACCAGTTTCCCTCAGGGGAAGATGCTGTGTGAAGAGGGCTTGGACTCATCCTTAATAATGAAACCAAGACCCACAGCTTTGAATTGGCCCACTGTCTTGCAGAAAATCCAGGATCCCAAGAGAACCAAGCAGCTTTTTACAGTGCTTGTGCTTCTCTGTTCATTCACAGTTTGTTTGTTAGATGTCATTTGCATGAATAGTCAAACAGTGCTTTAATTCTGTTCCATGAATGTTTCCAAGCCAAGTTTCCCTTTGGCACACAGCAGCGATACAGTTGTTTGGTTACTCAACGATTGTTAAAAGAGGCTTAGGTTAAATTCTGGAAGTTAATGAGAGAGTGGTGTGCACCAATTTGGATTATACTTTATGAACTGATTAAATACTTATTTACATGCTGTGTTTACTGTTCTCTATACATGGCAGTTTTTGTTTAATACGCATTTCATGTACAGGTAATTTACAGCTTGTTTCAACCTCATATCCTTGGTGTGAGTACTCTCTTCTCACCACACAAAGAGGGAGGCAAATTAATATCCCTGCCTCCCTTGACAACATTCAAGGGTCTTTTTCCTGGGTGAAAGAATTTTTGTAAAGCAAAATGTGTTTGTGTCTTACCTCTTTATAATCTGTGTTCAGCAATGGTCCTCAAAGTGAAAAACAAGAGAGTTTTAAAAATTTCAGAATATAAAGTTAGTCTTCTAAAGTCTTATTTAAACATGGAAAGTGATGATCTGATTTCTAGAGGGGTTATTTACACAGCAGATTTGAACATAATCAGCTCCCTCTACCCTGCAAGGGAAACAGAAGCCCCTGAAGCCACTCATAGCCATGGGCTCCTCATCCACCATCCCAATCCAAGGATCTGCCAGCTCACCAGCCAGTAATGAGCCTGCGTCCCAGGCATCCCCCAGAATGTTCCCCAGGTGCCCTGGAGGGTGTGAGCCTCCTCCTGGAGCTGTGGTTCAGCAGGACACACAGGACTGTTGAAAACTTGGATGCCTACCAGGCATAAAATAAGTCTCTTCTGTCAAAAAAACCCTGATGAAACGAATTAAAATTCACTTTAAAATGTCAGTGGGGATTGCTTAGCTAAACCTACACTGATGTATTTAATTTTAATGATTTTTGAAGAGATAAAATATGGGCCATTAAAACTGGGACTGACTGAAGTAGCAGGACATTATTTACCATGTTTCAAACGAAAGGTTCCCTGAAAGTTATTTATTAGCTTGAAATAATGAATCTAGTTTGCAGGAATAAATGAAATCTAGGTCCAGCCAGCAAAACAGTTCAGTTTGGTGCAACCTTTACCAAGGGAAGGAGCTTTTAGGAGAGGAACTTGCCTTGCAGGGATCTCATCTGCCTCTTCTAATTTGTAAAGCTAAACCCCTGCCATTTGGCCAAGTCTCATGCAGTCTTCATCACTGAATTCTTAAATCATCCTCTTTAACAGTTAATATTTGCCCAGCTTGCTTGTTGCAGTGTTTCCTAAGTACTCATTATTCATCCACATTTCATTCTCTACTCTAAATATTTACAGTTTTCTTTTCAGTGTTCCTGGGGTGATTTCCCCCTGTGCGTGTTCAGTTATGTAGCTCTGGTATAAAAAAAAAAGAAGACCATTTTAATTTGCTGGCATTTTGTAGCTTTTGTTCTGCTTGCAGAGTTTAACACTGATGAGTTTTGACACACAATAAAGCCAGCCCATGTGCCTGACCAGCTTTCTGGGGGAGGTACATCCTCTTGGCAGTGTGATGTGATGGGTCCCAGATGGAAGAGTTACAGGGTGCAGCTGAGCTGATCCAGTGGATGGCTCTCAGGAGAGAGGTCCTGTCTCTGCTCACTCATCCCCTTCCCTATGCATGGTCCTGCTCAGCAGAGAGATATTTGGGATTTTGCCTGGGTTGCCAAGCTCCAGGCTCCAGTGGGCACACGTGGTCAGCTCAGCTGCATCATGTGGGTGCACCTTGATACCTCCAAGTCCAATTAGGCTGGCAAATGATTCCCTAAATTATGACCTGTTGGGAGACTACAACAGAGTTTGGGAAAAAAAAATTTCCTATCTCATTAGTGGAGTTTTTCATGTTTTAAATATGATCACTAAGTGGTGTCTGGCCTAATGACAGAGCATAAAAGGTACTGACTGTATCCCTGCCTTCATGGTTACCATTGTTAAAGCACTGAACTCTTTTGCAGGTTAATGAAATTTATCATGATGAGTCCCTGGGTGCTCACATTAATGTTGTCCTGGTGAGGATAATCCTGCTGAGCTACGGCAAGGTAAGGAAAGGTTAATTTAAATGGAGGATATCAATATCTACAGACTTCATTCTTTTATGAACAGGGTAGTTACTGGTGACATGTATTTGTTGTGTATTTTCATTCATAAATATTATCCTTACTAGTCTGTGAATATAAAGAACTTTCATGTTTATATATATCTGTTTATCATTTGAACTTTGCATTTCAAATAATTTCAGTTTCTTCTGGGTTTTCCCTGTGTCATTTGAAGTTACTGCTTTGCTCTGGCAGTCTGTCTTTTCAAATTTGTTTGGAATAGTCCATGAAACATAGAGAACATTTTAGTTCCTAAAGAAAACACAATGTGTTCTGGTGTAACTGTATGTAAGTAGCAGTAAACACAAGGTCAGTTCTGCAAGATGCTGAGGGCTACAGCCTCTTTCTAAGAACTCATTTATACTTGTGCTTATTATCAGTGGAGCTACACATGTGCTTAAAATTAAATGAGAGTTCTGTGGAATAGGAGCCAGAAGGCAAAAGCTCTGCAGATCACATCTGTAATTAAAAATATCAAGTGTTCTTTCAGTTTCTGTGGAAGGGGTTGCTCCACAGGCAAAACTTGGGTAAAGAGGAACAAAATGCTAAATGGGCTTTAAAAGTATTGATCTGTTCAGTACCTGTGTCCTGTTATTGCCAAGTCAACATCAGATTCCATGGAAACAGGGACAGGGCGTTCCAAGTCTGTTGGTAACTGCTTTGGTTGAGGACATGTGATTTTAGTGCTCTCCAATGCAGCATCAGGCCCAGCTGCTCAGAGCAGAGTGTTAAAGTCTAATGCATCTTCCTGTGACTGGAGCTGCTGGCATTTGCATGTTTATGCAATAAACCTGGATTCTGGATGACTCCGTGTCTGTTCATGGAAGTTGCTGGAATGCTGTCAGCAAAGAGCCTGGGCAGATGTGTCAGGGGTGAAGCTCCACTGCCATTCACCAGCTTACCCTGTTCAATTCCAGCTGAGAATTGTCCTCCCTGGTGCAAATGAGGGAGCTCTGAGGTTTAGTCTGGACTCTGCTGGAGGCTGATTACCTGGATATGGGTTAAATTTTTCTGTTGGAGCTTCCCCATCTGAGAACTAAACACACCAATCCATCTCTGCTTTTCCTGCAGTGATGATAATGATGATGATGATGATGTAGTTACACATTTTGGATAAGCTTAATCACACATATGTCTTAAAATAAAAGATAAAAAAGGCCATATTTGTCATTTTGTGATTGAAAGTTCATGGAGTGTGTAGTTAACATTGAATTACAAAATAGTTGAAATATCCTTGTGATTGCTGTAATGGCAAAAATTTGATTGCAGATTGACTTGTGAATCTCATTCAAATCTGATGTTGCAATAGTGGTGGAAGCCAGCAGAATTAGTACCTGGGCTGGTCACTTCTCTGCAATCCTTAGTTCATGGGTATTTCATAATTGTTATATGTTTATTATTACTCATCTTTAGCCCTATAGATCTACCCCAGGGTGAGCTCTGGTAATTTCTGCCACTTTCCAGATGGCAGGCAGTGGCTACAGCAGTCATCATTCCATCTGAAGGATCTTTGTTTTCTTGTGAGGAGCGAAGCCTTGTCCATTTATAAATTGGAAGTTATCAGTTTCATATTCTTTGGAGAGGACGATTGGGGTGGAGGACAGAAGCCACCATTTCTTGGTGGGTCTTTGGCCACACCACAAAAGTAGCATTTGCAGGTCTGTGTAATCTGCTTGTGGATATTCTGCTCCTAGATTCTATATCCACAATCTGCAGAGGACACTGCTTCAGCTTCTGAGTTGTCCTGCTGGATTCAGTGGAATAATTCTGCTATCACAAGCTTGCCACAAAGATAATTTTTCTTGCATTTCCATGTCTGATTCTTGTTTACATGAAAGACAATCTATGGCTTTCTAAAAATAGTGATATATTAATATATAATAGAATATATGAAAGATACCATTTCAGAGCTCTTCCACTTTATGATGTGGGGACCTGCATGCCAGGCTGTATAAGAATACATCCTTTTCTGTTCATGTTTTTAAAGTTCCAGAGGACCAGTACCAGGGAGTAGAAGGTGAGGAGATTTTTATTTAGAGGTTTGGGATAATTTAGCAGTGGAAAAGCAGAGAGAAGAAGTGTATAGTTCTTATTTTCTGAACCTGTTCTGAGGAATTGGAACAAAGCCTTGAATATTTTACTATCCCACACACCGGCACTAACAATTTTTAGGAATATTTGTATTCAAAATGCATAATATTAAGTAGGGTACATGTACAAGTTAAGGCAGTGCATGAATGAAGCAGCCTGATTGGCTTCACAACATGAAAATGTTATCCCAGTCTTGTTTGGGTAAGCATTTCTTTTGAAAGCATGGAGCTGATATCTTCAGATTCATTTGCTTCACTGCAGGCAATTTATATATATTATCAAGGGTGCCATTTAAATAATCATAATAATTACATTGTGGTTCTGTAATTGATGAAGTATGTCCCATCAATGTCAGGTTTATGACAGCACTCTCAGCTATTGCCAATTCTCCACCCCTGAGCAGCCTTCTACTGTATTATGGGTTTTTTCAGACGATTATATTATTTTATACAATATGTCATCTGTTGATGAGAATAATATGGACAATACTTGAGTTGCATAGCAACCAACCTTTCACTGCTTCTTGCTTGAAGGTACTCCACTCCTTCAAATGTACTTATTTTTTAATATTCTCAAACACAAGCAACTGTACATGCAGAAGTTTCAGTAATTTCAGAAATAGCATTAATTGCCCTGGTAAGATGAAAAAACAGAAGATATTCCTTGGTGATCACATGCTGAAATTACTTCAGGGGTGAATTAAAAAAATCTGACATGGTTTTACTGAATTAGCACTTTGTGTGAGTTATCACCTCAGGACTCTGAGGGGGTGGCAGATTGAGCCCTGCCAAGAGCCCCAGGCTTGGGCTGTGGCTGGGTGCTGTGTTTGGGGAGCTGGCAGAGTGTGGCTGGGCTGGGGCTAGGGTAGCCTTGCAAGACTTTGCAGGGGCTGCCAGCCCTTCCCTGAGTCCCCACTTTTCCCTCAGTACTTCCAACAAATGATGTACCACAGACTGATGTGAAGGCTTCAGCTGTGCCTTGCTGCTGCCCACTCATTTATCAATCCCATCATTAGGATAGAAAAATGTGTTCTGCAAAGGCTGCTCCATATTTGTGTTGGCTTCAGAAGCCACAATGCATTTCCCTGCATTTCCTTGACTTTGACTTCCAAAGTCACTGGTTTTTTTGATGTGATGGGATACTGCAAGTAAGTAAACTGGGTACATAAGGTGCATTTTTCTTCAAATGGGAAAAAGATGAGCTGGCTCTCTTCTGCCTTTTTGACTTCAGTAGTAGGAAGATTGGTTCCAAATTTTGGCAACTGCGGATACATTTGAGATTAATATAATTCAATGTTTGTGCGAATTATTCCACTTAGACCTATTTTGGTTGTAACAGCTCTGTAATCCAGCTAGCTCTAGAATACTCAGGGAAATAAGCAAAGCAACCACGAGCACCAAGTGCAGAGGAGTTTGTAAGAGATGAGCTGAGCATGCATTTAAAAACCCTGACTGGTTATTCTAAAATTTGTTTGGAAACATTTTAAATACTGAGCACTGCATAAAATCCTCTCATCGCCTCTTTGAGGTGAATGAATAAAGATTATTATTCCCATTTTACAGCTAAAAAAACAAAGATGTTAAGTGTTATTTTCCAAGGCCACACGGAAGGCCACTGGCAGGCTGGGGATAAGACCTCATAAATTCCTGGCTCCAGCCCCACACTCTGTCCACTGACAATGGTGACTCTGTGTGCAGATGAGCTGCCCTTGCACAGTGCAGAGGAAAGCACAAGTTAGCTGGGATGGATGCAATTAATATAGTGATAAATGAAAAAAACACTTGGAAAGAGTGTTGCAGGGACTGCAGGGGTTTCAATAAATGCAGCCACCTGAGGATTTGTGAGGGTTGTTTCTTGGGAAATGTGAATGTGGCAGTGCAGGACACCCTTGAGCTCTCCTTTGACACCATGCACAGCACAAGTGACCTGTATTCAGCCTAGAGCAGGGTGGGATGGGCTGAGGGATGCTGGGTCTGCTCCGTAGCATCTGGAAATGCAACCAGCAGGGAGAGAAAATCCATGTAAGCTGTAAACCATTGCTGACACCACAACAAGTGGTTGGACTCTGACCATGTGTTAACTTGGTCAGAGTGAAAGAGGAACCTGACTACCAATGCAGAGAGCCTTTCAAATAGCTCAGAGGAGAGAAGAAAACCCAAATGACTTTGAGGTGGCAGTTCAGGAAGAAGGTACCGTGGGGTAGATGCCTGCAACCTTATAGGACAGGACTGTTCAACTGAGAAGGACTTTTCAATTTTGTATGTCTGAGATATTAGGAGAGCTCCTGCTGCCTTCATTTGGGACAAGAGTTTACCTTCGATCTTTTCAAAAAATGATGCTCTCTTTATCTCTGCCATCTGACCTTTTCATGTCTAAGCTTGATGCAAGCAGGGGAGATGTTCTTGGTTCAGCCAGGATGGAACTGCTGGCTCAGTCTGAGTCAGGTTCTTCTCTCTGTTTCCCAGAGGGCAGTCTTGGAAGCACAGGTCAGGTTTATCCATTAAATCTGGTGTTTGTCCTTACTATTTTGCTGTTGACCCTGCTGTTTCTCTGGAGGGAAAGGGCTGAGCACCTCCACTTCCCTCTGCCTCTCCCAGGAAGGTGCAAAGAGAGCACGTGTGGCTGTGAGCACCTGTGCCCGGCAATGCAAGGAGTTTGTTAGCTGCACATTAGGGTCATGGAACAGCTGTGCTTGGAATGGACCTCTGGACATCATCTAATCCAACTGCCCTGCTCCAAGCAAGGTCACCTGGAGCAGGTTGTTCAGGACTCTGTCCAGCTTGGTTTTGAATATTTCCAGAGACTCAATAACCTCTCTGGACAACCCTTCCCAATGTTTGGCCACTCTTCTGGTAAAACTACAGTAACACTTCTAAAGGCTTTTTTCATGCCCATTGTCTCTTCTCCTTTCTCTGGATACCACTGAGAAAACTGTCTCAGTCATCTTTATTCTGTGCCCAATAGGTGTTTATATACATTGAGCTCTTCCTGAGCCTCCTCCAGCCTCTCCTTGTACTGGGTCATGAATGTGAGTTGAGAATCTGGTTTTTCCCCTGATAGTGGTAGAAGACCTGAAAGAATCAGCAGGAATCAAGCCCTGACCTTATATCTGAAGATGGAGTTGTTGACCCCAGCATTTGGCCAAATCCAGTAACCAGTTCTGCACAGGCCGAGTTGCAAGGCCAGGACCTACATATGATGTAGCATTTTGGCAGCTGTTCATATTTTTACACTGTTTCCATATGTTTCATATGGGGATAAAGAGAAGAGATACTGCCCCTCCTGTTTCTTATCTGGGTGAATTCTTGAATTCCCTTATTTATATATTAGACTTAGAGCTTATAATTTCCCAGGGTGTTTTGTTGGGACCTTGAAGAATGTGGAGCTGGCTGATAGCATAAACAGTGCTTTGTATTCCTGATCTGCTTACGTTTATACAGAATTAGAGACTGAAGAATGTTTACAAACTGCTGCCATAAGAAAGCTTTACAAATCCTTTGAATGCAAAATGACAGTTTGGTGAATGAGCTATTTTTGTTAGTTTGGTTACCATGGACATTCAGTAATTGTATTTATTTATCTTTTGCTTGTCTTGTTCAAGATGAGAGAAGAATATAGAAGTTCTAATCCAATATCCAATGAACAATAGAAGTGCCAAGTAGAAGCAACGTAAACAGTGTGTTTTGCAGAAACTTTGCACATTCAGGAAGGGAAAGTCATATGTTAAATTGTTTCCTGAATGTGTACACTGCTATGGTCCAACTTCTACCATAGTTTGAAGCCTGTCATGTTAAGAATATTTCTACTCCTCCTGGAGCTACTGAAGAGCTGCAAAACCTTCTCCGTTGGTTCTCTTGGAGCACCACCTAATGGATGAGTTAGGAAAGGTCCCAAGCTTCTGATCAGCCTAAATTTCTTATGATCTTAACATCAAGTACCTGCTCATCATCACTTTTGCAAAGTTGTACCCAGAGATGCCAAACATCAGATAAATAAAATAGTTTTTTAAGGGGAGCTGCCGTTCTGTGTGTGATACCAGTGTGTCTTTCACATGGGCTGGCAGCTTGAACTTTCTTGAAAGGTTTGGGCAGAATATAGACTAAATTTGCAGTTTTCTTCTAAGATAACTTTGACACTGTTAAAGAAAAACAATTGCATATTTCTTCCTTGCCCCACAATCTCTACAAGTATTTGAAGGACTTTCCAGTCAGCTTCATGAATGACTTGTTCTTCAGTGTGTTCTTATGAGAGAACTGAACATCACACTGAAAACTTCCCAAAGGATAAGACAGGTGGCAAAGAAGGTTCAGAGACCTCTCTGGCTTTCAACCATTTCTTACTGCCCTGCTTTGCCTCTTTGTATGAATGGTAGTTGCAACTCTGTTGTCTTCTATTTTTATTTAGTTGGTTGTTTTCTTTTTGCCACTTCTGTCTAAGAAGGAAGGGAGAGGAGAAGAAATGAAGGCAGAATCAAAGAAAGGAAGGAAACCATGCAGCATTGGTAGATGTTGAGTTTCCCAGAGAAAAGGCCTCATCTAGTTCTGTAGGGCAGACTGTCCTCGTCACCCTCTGTGGTGTCTCCTCGCCTGGGGGATGTTTTCCCAGCTGAGCCCTTTCCACTTCTTGGCCAACATCTCCATCTGTTTCCATCAGCAGTTCACGGATTTTTTGCTTTTCTTGCTGTGAGAAGGAAAGTTTCTCTTTCCATTGGCAGTTTTCCTGCTGATCAGCTGAGTAATGCTCTCCACAGGCCTGCTGTCCTGCTTGGAAAGAGGTTCCTCCCAGCCAGGTCGGAGCTCCCAGCCAGCTGCAGGACCTGCGAGTTCCTGGCAGTGTGGGCCTTTGCTGGCCAAGAGTAACACCTACACCTCTTCTTCATGTGCAGCCTGCTGGCCCCCAAACTTCCATTGTTTGCAGTGTGACAAAGAGGGATTTTACCTTTCAGCCCTTATTACTGTACACAGCTCATCTCTTTTTCTCTTTCTCATTTGCTTTGTCCATTTAATAAGGGGTTGGGCTCTCCTGTGTCTGATGAAAGCCCACATTGACTTCCAAAAGAAAATATTATTAAGTGTTATCTGATATCTCTACAAGAGTAATTTTTGAACAACATCCTTCTAAAACATATGACATCTGCCCTATCTAATAACAAGCTCTGCCTGGTCCTATGATTTCCTAAGATCCTTTCTTCAGGACAGCAGCATTTATCTGTAAAGGCAAGGCAGTTGGAAAAGTGGGTAAAATTCTATATAAAGGCATGACAGGCTTAGGAAGCCTTTGATCCAAAGACCAGTGGAGCCTTGGAGGTTCTTTGGAGGGAAACACTACCTCTAATTCCCTTCCCCAGCCATTCCATTGCCTGCTGTGAGGAGAGGACCGTGGTGTTCATGGTTCTTTGGTCCTAGCCAGTGCAGTTGCACAGCAGAGTGAGCTTGACTCACTGTCAGACTGATGGTTCCCCAGCCATGTAATACTTGCTGTGAGTTCTGTTGAAGCCTTTCTGATCTGAAAGTCTTTGGCAAATTGCAGAAACTGGGTGTTCAGGTGAAAATTTGCTAGGAATCAAGTGGGTTTCTCTTTTCAGGCTGCTGCATTACAGTGAGGAAAGACCAGGGATTAGTGACCAGATGATTTGAGTGCTCAGTGGGCTTGGAGTGCTCAGCAGGCAGACTGAGTTTTTCCTCTCACTCTTTGAAGTCCTCCTCACTGACAGTACCTCGACTTGCTACTTACATTCATAGCAGATGGACACTCAAAATAATTTACTTCCTACTGGATGTCTTGTTTCCCAGCTTAAAGTCCAGTTTTACGGCTCAGTTTCATGGTGTTAAAATTGTGTCTTTGGAAAAGAAGTTGGGTCAGCTGAAACATCTTTTAAAGGATTTGTGTGTTCTCAGTTTCCCCTCTTATGCAAAAGGGTTTTCTTCATTTTCTCCATTGTGTTGCGTGGAAAACCACCACAATGCTCCACTTTAACCAGTTGGTCCAACTTCATTTGCTTGAAGACAAACTCTAAAATCAGTGTTTTGATAAGCAAGCATTGAGGTTCTCTTGGACTGAGCCTGTGGTTTTGCTCTTGCAATGGACTTCAGTACACAGTGAGAGAGTTTTTGACTCACAGCAGGTGCCAGTGCAGTGCCTGACCCACGGGAGCTGCTGGTTTGCTGTGCCAGCCTGGGCTGGCCTCTGGCAGACTCAGTGTTAATCAGAGGAATGCTGCAACCTGCTCTCTTAGCTCATTCAGAGACAAATATTTTGCTTTTGTGATGGACTCCACTGACAGGGTTTGGTTTAGTGGGCAGGAAAGAGATGACAGAGGAAAGCTGAAAAGCAGTCGTTATTAGGAAATAATTGATGTTTTATTTTCTGTGCTTTTTTGCTGATCGTGCAAATTCAAGACTTCTTTGCAAATAATTGGATACCCTTAAACAAAGCATATGTTGATGGGGTGTGTGTTTTCATTGTTTTCTGATCAATGTGTCTTAAATGATGTGATTTTCATTTGGTAGAATGTACACAAGGAGGTCATTATGAAATAAGGAAGTATTAGCAAACAGTTTACAACTAGAGGTTTCTCAACTTCATTCTTTCATTCTTTGCTTTCAGCTTTCATTCTTTGTTTTTAAGTCTTGCAGTCAGATTTTTCATCGAGCTCCTTGAAGGAATTGATCTCTTTTGTGCTGTTTTATGGAAATAAGAAGAGTGGGGGTTATTTAGAAAAGTTTTATGTTTTTTTGCTTGTTTGTTTTTATTTTACTACTACTGGATGTTATTAAAGACCTCAGCAACAGTCAAGCCCTGTTTAGCTGACTAGGATTTTTGCTTGAAGAGCCAGGATTTTGGCCTGTATTAATGACTCAAAGTTTGTTTAAGTATATTCTTATAAATATACAAAGATTCAATAAAGGTACCACAACTGTCCCACCATTTAAAATACAGTTATTAGTTCAATTTCCAAGGGAATTATGGCTGGAAGCAGTATGATCCAGCACAGGATTATATTACAACTTTTTTCATTCCACAGTGGTATCAGAATCCAAACTGTGCCTCTATTTGGTTTATAAATCTGTTTTTCTGAACATTTGCAGAATTGTAATATCTTAGTTTTGCCAAAATCAGACCTCAGTTTGGCAGACACTTCTTTTATCAATTCCAGTTGTTCTTCCACAACCCTTTGAGGATTTTCTTTTTCATGTAGTCAATACTCTATGTACTCCATCATGTACTCAATTAGAGGACACGTCAAATACATCTGTATTTTAACATGAATTGTATTACTTCTCTCTTATTTTTGGCCTAGGCTAGGTTTTTCTCTACATTAAGTATTTTGGAATGACAAATGCCTGCAGTACAGTATAGCATCTAAATTGCAGTTGTTTTTGTTATGATTACAGTGTTGCCATGGTAATATAATTTGTGCAAATGAAAAGCCAGGGTTCACATCTGTAATTCTTACAAATCCTGGAAGGCCTTGGACAGGTCAGTTAGTCATACATTTTATAGTATCCCACATGCAGTAAACTTTCTAAAGTCTTAGCAGTGCACAGTATCAAGCAGAATTAGCTGGGAACTCTTAAGAAAGTACTACCTCAAAAAAAAAAAAAAAGGCAAATGTAATAGTTGGATTTTAAAATACTTTTCCTTGCTCAAGAGAACTGTCCTTTGCACCTCACCTAACACGTTAGCTCAGTGGAGCCAGCCAAGCCCATGTAATGTGTGGTTCACATGGAGAATGGCATCCCCCAGTGGGAAGTTGTATTCCACCTTCTGAATGATTTTCAGATGAGTAATGGGATAAAGAAAATGCAATTTAAAAGACACTGAGAAAATCTGTTTCTGGAAGTAATGATTCAAGTACATCTGAAAAAGTACACTTAGTTTGACACCAACAGAGCATCGAGGAGTGTTCCAGGGTCTGACAGAACAGCCTTAACAGCTCAGTTTCATGACAAAAGCTGGTGATGAGCAGGGCAGGGTGCTGGTTCTCTGCAGTTGCTGTGATTGCCTTCCCTTGGCCATCAGGCATCCATGTTCCCCACCCTGGGTCAGTCTCTGCTGGTCAAGACCTATTGTGGTTCCAACAGGGACATGGGCTCCATTAGGAACTTTATATCCAGACTGGAAGTGATGGTAAAGAGATGATAAAGTGATGTAAACTGATGCCAGGGTGGCATAGAAATATTAAGAGTGCACAACTCAGTATCAATTTTGTCATTAAAATACCCATCTTTTTATTTCTCTTCTATGTGCTTTTTACTTTTGTTATATTTTAGGTTTCATTAAATGCAGAAATCAAAATCTAACTATGAACTTTAGTTATTTTCTTGCTTTCTTGGTCTAGTAATATTTGTTTCTGAAGTGTAAGTATCTCTTAATTAAGAACAAACTTGTAACGGAAATGGGGTGCTCAGCCAAGTGCCTGAAAAAGTGGGGAAAAAATTGTCCATGCTTTTAATAAATAACTCTTGGTGTCTTTTTTTTCCCTGTGTGACTGCAGTCTATGAGTCTGATAGAGATTGGGAACCCCTCCCAGAGTCTGGAGAACGTGTGTCGCTGGGCTTACCTGCAGCAGAAACCCGACACCGGGCACGCCGAGTATCACGACCATGCCATCTTCCTCACCAGGCAGGACTTTGGCCCATCAGGCATGCAAGGTGTGTGTCTGGGCTTGTTTTGCATTTGCATTTATCGCTGAGCCAGGCTAGTCATGTAAAGTTTAATTGTATATCTTTTGCTTAGTTGTGCTCAGTGTTTTCTTTCCCCGAGAGCTCTGCATTGGGCCCTTTTCAGTTTTAACTGCTTCACTTACTAGTTTTTCCTTTCTTATTGATTACCTATTTAATCATTTCTGTGCTCTTACTGAAGCCAAGAAAATGGGATACATATGTAAACAGTCCTGTTTAAAAAGTTCCGAAGCTGTTGCTGTGTTACAGCTGAATTGCCAAGAAATGTTATGGAGAGGTCTGGAACGGCAGGGCCAAGTGCTGCACACTTTTTCCTTTTTTCAGACCCCTGCCTCCTGTGAGATCAGGTTTTTCACCAGAGGGGAGAAATTTCCCACTCATTTTGAGTTGGCAAGAACATCTGTCAACACAGGGCTGGGGCTTTGCTCCCCAAGGGCTGGAGGGTATTGGGCTCCTCTATACAGCAGCATGTGGTGTCCTTTGCCTCTGGTGTCTTATGCACTTAGATAAAGCAATTTTAGGGCAGTCCAAGAGGTGACAAGAATTTTTTTGGTGAGCCAGGAAGTTTTAATTTGTTCAACAGGTTGGTTTCATCTGTTTCATAGATGAATAAGCACATTGTTAAATGTTTGGGGGCAGAGGTCTTGAGAGGACTTCAGCTATACTTGTGTCACACCAAAGAACAGATGCTCACCCTAGAGCTTCCCACCACGTTGCCTTTCTGTATTTGCTCATTTTCTGAAACACCTGGTGTTTCTCTCAGGCTACGCTCCTGTCACTGGGATGTGCCATCCTGTCCGAAGCTGCACTCTCAACCATGAAGATGGTTTTTCATCTGCATTTGTGGTGGCTCATGAAACTGGACATGTGTGAGTACAACAGGACATCTGTGTTGTACCTTAAATGGTTTTTGGTACAGACAGATGCTGATGATGTTGGACAGATGCAATTGATGTTAAGAAACAATATTCAGGAATAGCTCTGGTTTCAGGTCTCAGCTCTCACAAAGCTTTCTTTATGATCTTAAGTAAGTTTTATATTTTGGGATTTTCAGATGGGAAAAAGGAACTAATACCAAAATACCTTCCAGGGCTGCTGTGGGACTAGATTGAATGATGTATTGTAGTCTCCTGGTGGAAATGTAAAGTACTCATAATAAAGAAATATGAATTCACTGAGTCAGTGGAACACAGTATTCTTGCAAGCAATCCATAGTAAATAAGCACATAATCTGTATGTGTTACTGCTGATAAAGGAAACAATACTGTAGAGAAGAGAGATGCCAAGCACTGCAGTTACAACTGTTCTATATATCTCATATAAAAAATGCTATCATTTTACCTATTGACGTGGCTTGAACCAATGCCTGGGCAGCAGGCTTTGTCAGAGCTTTGGCTTCTCCCAGATCTTTTTAGTTTCCCTGTTTGCAGAGAGTTCCCACTGATTTCCCATTTTCTCTTTGTTAGGATAACAGTTACCAGAAAGCTTTTTCTGAACAGTTTCCATTTATTCTGTTTTCCCTAAGAAAGCCTGAAGGCCCTTTCTCTTTTTTAAACAACAAAGTGGAAAATTTATTGAAATCACTATAAACATATCTTAGTTAGACAGAGACACCTATTTCATACCCAGATAGTATTTGACTCCAGAATTTTTGAATTAAGATTAAAAAGAATACAGCTTGAGCTTTAAAAGAGACACCACTGAAGGAAGTTTGTGATCCCTCAAGTCATATTCAGCCCCAATCTGTTAATTTGGCTTAACTGTGGACAGATATTGCCCATGTTAGTCCATTAGTGCTAATTAAGGAATGCAATTTAAGATCTTAACAAAGGAAAGGAGCAAATATATTCATAACAAAGCCAAAAAGAAATTTTAAAATATCTGTAACTTGGGGTAATTCTCTAGAAAGCACCCAGCACTTTCCAGGCTGTTTCACCTTTAAACAATGTGGGATTGCTCCTGGGCAACAGCAGCAGCTTGTCTGAACTAGTTTTCTGTGTGGTGCCTTTCCTTTTTTTCCGTTCAAAAACTTGTCTGCCATTGCAAAATACTTTGAATCAAGCTAAAGTGTGATTTTTTAGAAGTTATATAAAGTCCTGAATAGCTCCAGATTAGAGCCTGGGTACATTTCCATTAGTATTCCTGGAGGGTGGGCAGGCTCAGTAATTCAGGAATGGATTCACATTTAGCTGTAGTAATTCACAAATGTACATGTGCACAGAAGTCCAAAAAAGGCATTTTTAGGTTTTTTGGAAAGTGAATTAGGCTAATGACATGACAGTACTCTCAAGGGTCAATCCTTCCATGTGGGAGTTACTCCAGAGCAGCTCTTAAGCTTCAGCCTCACCCTGTCTTATTCCTCATGACTTTGCTCATGTGGACAAGGGCTGTGGGATGTCAGAGCCTTGCTGGCACCAACCACTGGTGGCACTGGGCAGGGGGAGGGACTCGGGCACCCAGAGCCCACCTGCTGTGTCACCGCTGTGTCTCTGTCCTGTGGGGACAGTTTAGGAATGGAGCACGATGGGCAGGGGAACCGCTGCGGGGACGAGGTCCGGCTGGGCAGCATCATGGCCCCCCTGGTGCAGGCTGCCTTCCACCGCTTCCACTGGTCCCGCTGCAGCCAGCAGGAGCTGAACCGCTACCTCCAGTGAGTACTGCTGGGTCTCAGCCCTTCCCCTTCCCGCGGGGAGCACCTGAGAACAGTTCTGCATCTCGCCTTCAGTTTGATGTCGCTCCGTTCTAAATTGTTCTCATTTCGTTTGTGTCTGTTCATTTTCCGGGCATTGATGTGTATTTGCTGTCCTCTCAGGGGTGATGGAAGGCACTGCTATGAATCTCATTGCTAACTTTCCTCCCTCCCTACTCTAACCTCTGGCTGAAGGCTGCCTTGGCTACCCAGCATCATGGTGTCTGGCTTGCCATTTGTTGCTTTATGACACCTGTCAGTGACAAGATGGTGCTGCCTACAGAGGAAAATCTGCCCTTGAAGTGCTCAGGGATTTTCTTGACTTTAGCTTCATCCATGCCCCTTGCCTTCCTTTTTGGACCTGACACTTCAGGCATTAGACCTGTGTGGGAGCTCCCTGACAAATCCTGTTGTTTATGACCCTTTTTTTGCTCCTTACAGAGAAAAAACTTCCCCTTGTTGTTATGTGCAAGTTGTACGAAAAATATGGGGAAACTACTAGCATAACCAGCAAAAGCTGAAAATGAGTATGAAAAAAAGTGCAGCAAAACACATGAAGTAAACATGAGTCAGTCTTTTTGTCAGTATTTTTATTATCGTAGCTATCTAAGGTGTGGCAATAAGAAATAAAAAGATTGTGAGGGAAGTGTGATTGTTTCAATTAGCAAGATCTTCCAGAGCTTTAGCCATTAAATAGAAATCATCTGGCCTAGAAGGCTGCTTTATATTCTTTTAAATACAACTATTTTTAAAATGTCTTATAAGAAAGCAGAATGATGGTTTGCTTCAAACTAAATCTAACCTCAAAATTCTGCTTTCAGCTATTGGTATCTTCAAGGCAACCTTAATGATTGCCAGGATAGGCTCATGTATGGTGTCCTCATGTCTGTTAAATAACTGGGAGACATTTTAGAGGTCCTGTGGTCTGTGCTGGTGTTGTGAATCAACCACTGCTTACACTGTGATAACCATTTGGTGGTACTGGCATTAGTTCTTTGTCCTGGCATGACTTGGTCAGATGTAATTCTACAGGCTGTCCTCACTCCTTAGGAGCAGAGGAGAAACTTCCACGTTCATCATACAGAAAGAAAATTTGTTTAAATTATGGATGGAGTTGGGAGCCATCAGGAGAAGCAGAGAGAGGGAACAAACCCGAGTGGTTAATGCAGGCAGCAAGGTGCACCTCTGTAAGTCTGTAAATTAGTCACTGCTGCTCAGGGAGGACACAGGGAAATTGTAAGTTCAGTGCTATTCTGTACTGGTTACCCTGGCCTCTGCTTTTGAAACCTCACTTGAAAGACAGCCACAGGCAGCAAGAAATTCCACAAATGGAAAATTAATTAAACTTTCTTTTCTTCTTGGTCTCATGTGGATTCTTCCTTTGATTCCTTTCACATAAGGAGCCTGATAGGAATTTACCTGCAAGCTAAATGGAAATTACAATGGAAGGGCTTCAAAAAAAGATGTGTAGAATCCATTGAAGGTGGATATGACATGCTAAAGTGAATGTGAGCATAACTGCAATATTAGCTGCTCTTCAGGACCAGCATCTGAGAAAGTGTGGGCTCTATTTTCTTTGGAACAAAAAGGCAGGGAAACCACAGACACTTTGCGAGCCTCACAGCCCCATCTGTTGCTGTAATTTTTGCCTGTTGCAGTTCCTACGATTGTCTGCGGGACGATCCCTTCGAGCACGACTGGCCCTCCCTGCCACAGCTGCCAGGGATTCACTACTCCATGAACGAGCAGTGCCGCTTTGACTTCGGGCTGGGATACATGATGTGCACAGCTGTGAGTACTGAACCCCAGCTCCTGCTATTGCTCATCCAGGAGTGCTCTGAGTGTCTCTGGAATGTCCTCAGTAGGGACAGAGTAGTGAAGCCCCCAAGGAAAGATGTTGTGCCCACTTAGCTCTAAGCAAGGATTAACAACTGAATGTTGACATATATGTTATTCTAAATATCTCTTGGTTTTGTTTTTTTTTTTTTTCAAACTGGAATTGCAGAAGCAATTGTTGTGCAGTTTCATAAATCTCTGTAGTTTCCAAGCAAACAAACTTGCTGTGTTATTGAGGCTCCTCTTGCTGGCAGCTGGTTATTTTGCTACAAAACTCCCACCCGGATGTGAAGGAGATGGATTTGCTGCCACATCTCGTAGTGCTGGCACAGGGCAGCATGCTTTTATGATCCAATTTTATGGAAAGTGTGATGCTTTTTGATACCTAGCAAGAGAAAATAGGCATGACAGCGAGTAAAGCAATTTATAAGGGCTCTTGATAACATGGTTGGCTCTTGTGTATGAGGAAAACAAGAGGCAAAGTCTAAATTTAAAGCAAAGACAGATTAGTGCAATTCTCAGAGGACTGGCCTCAGAAAATAGAGTCTTCTGCAGCAGGGCTGTGCTTCCCACCTCCAGCTCCTCAAGTAGAACAAAATATTAAATGGAAAGAGATGTTTTCAGCTGCTGGCAGCTGCTGACACGTAACACTTCTGCTTTCATTCCCATCTGTAGGAATGTATGTGCTGAGCAGTGTCCCTAGATAATGGATGAGAACCTTCAGAGCATCAGCTGTAGAATTGTGTCTTGATACAATTCCCTCTGATGCTGCCTTGGAAGAATGTCCCAGCCAAAGAGAATCTTTTCTTACAGCTATCCTCCAGAGCCTGGGAGATGGAGGCTTTCTATTCTTCTTTGTTCAGAATAGCCAAAAGCATGTCCAGACATCATGATTTAGTATGTTTTGTGCTGGGTGATTCCCATCCTCTCCCATAGAAGCCTTTGCATTGTATGTAAAATGCTGATTTATTCATTGGACTGGGGATGTGATCTCAAATTTCTATCCCCCTAAGAAGGGGATTACAACAGCTGAGCTGAAGTTTGAGCAGCTCATTTCCATCTCCCATGGGTGCACAAGGATTTTTTTGCTTTGTTTGCCAAAGGAAGCAGCCCCATTTGGAGAAGCTGTAAGAAAAGGCAGTGTGTGTCTCACTGCCTGGGGAAACTGGTTGGTCACTTGTGTAGAACTATTTTTGCCTGACTTTATTCCATCACATGCCGGTGGAATCTCGCCTCAGAGTCATGGTCCTGTATGAAAGCTCAAATATTCAATCCACAGATGTCACAGTGTTCCTCAGGAATCAGTGCTAAGCGCTGGTATTTTATACTCAGGAATGGAACCCCTCTATCTGCAGCTTCTGTTGTATTTTCCAATGGGAGCTCTCTCAAAGCATCATCCACTCGATTTTTTTTTCCTGTGTTCCAGTTCCGTACATTTGATCCCTGCAAGCAGCTGTGGTGCAGCCACCCCGAGAACCCCTATTTCTGCAAAACAAAGAAAGGGCCTCCGCTGGACGGGACCATGTGTGCACCAGGGAAGGTGAGAGCTGGTGCCCTGTGTGCCCACGTGTGTTTGTGTGCAGCTGGGGATGTTCCCCTCAACATCAAGAGGAACAAGAGAAGAACCTGTCTGGAGGACCTGAGATGTGGGACAAACTCCTGAGTGCGAGTGCAGTGTTGAGCATTAGCTCAGCTGGTTAGAGCACAGAGCTAATAACACGTGGGTTTGGTCCCTGTAAGAGTCATTCATTCAACAGTTGGACTTGATGATTTTTGTGGGTCCCATCCAACACAGAATATTCTGTGATTCTGAGCAGTGTGAGGGAGGACATGAGGTGAGGGCTGGCGTGTCCTGCATGGCCACTCTGGGACCATTAAACCCCGTCCTCAGGCAGGTCATGGCAGTATCTGCAAGTCTCTGTGGCAAAGCCAGAAATGGGGAAATTTCCGCTCTCCTCTGGCTCTTTTGAGCTCAGGGTGTTGTGCCTGTGTCAGCAGTGTTGCTGCGGTGCTGCCTGGCCTCCCCTGGGCAGGGTGCAGGGAGCAGTGGGGGCTGCAGACACAGCCCAGCCACGGCCGCTGGAGCTTCCCGGGGGAAAGGGGGGATGTGGGAGCTGAGTGCCAGCTGGAGAGAGCCAACGTGACAGCACAGAGGGGCTGTGAGCAGAGAAGGGCAGGTCTGTGAGCTGGGTTTGCTGGTTTGATGGGAGCCCAGGGAGGCACGAGGAGCTGTGGAGGGATGGTGTGAGGTGGCAGAGACTCAGAGCTCCAGCCCTCAGCCACCACGCTGGAGCTGCTCCCAGCCCCAGCCATCCTCGTGGAGATCACACTCTGCTCACAGTGGGTCTGAACTCCAACTCCTTTGAAGTCTGATGAAAAAAATCTGGCTTCCCTGGGCTTTGGATGCAGTGACTGAGGGGGAGAGGAAGATGTCGCTACTTGGAAAGGTTTTTTTATAACCCAATGTATGACATCATTTATGCGATAAATGAACCATATTAGCAGCTGCTGTTATGGTTTGAAAAGTCTCTTTTATGAAAACATTATGTTAAATTAATTCCCCAGCAAGTCACGCTCTGTACAAACCACTCCCTTCTGGTTTTCTCTTCTTTAAATTATTCCTGCTATAACAGCTTTGTTTCTTATTAAAAAAAATAGGTTACAATCCAAAATTTTCAACAATTATTTGGATGCACTTTTCTTTACCTTGATTTTTACATTAAAAATATTCATGACCCCCAACTGAAAAATACAGTTATATTCCATTTCGTTGCATCACCCTCTTCCCTGTGCTATTCATTCATATTATTATTTGAACAGAAATGAGGAGAAAAAAGGAATTTGTAACCCTACAGTTAAGGATCTGTCAGTGCTTCCATTATAAACAGTTTGTCAGGATATTATGCAACTCAGCTGTAAAAATTTTCTTTGGACTGGAACTTAGGATCCAAGGCTTCAGCAAGCTGTGCAGACAGCCAGGCTTTTGAGCTCAGCAGAGATGCAAGAGAGTATGTGCACATTCTGAAGTTTCAGTAGATGATAGGACTCTGTTTTATTCTCAAGGGAGCTGTCCCAGTTTTTTGATAAATAAGCCTGCTGCCACCTTCCAGAAGAACCTGAGAAAATGTTGTAAAATGAAAACCATTTTATTAGATAAGGCTCAGCAGTCTGAACTAAATGTTTTGGGTTTTTTTAAATAGTGTGGGTTCTGAAGGTTATATAGCTGACTTTATGTATCTGAGCTCAGCATTTGACCAGTGTATTTATTTGATGCTCATGTTTTTAATACAGGTACATCAGATCAATGCTTTTACATCTGTTCCTTTCCTTTTCATCCCTGCCCTTGATTTTGCCTTCCCCTGTTCACTCTCTTCACCAACTGGGACAATACTAGAGGCTCTTGCCTGAATGGTCAGGGCTGTAAAATGCATTTATTGCACAAAGCTGGGACTCAGTTGCTGTGGGGCAGCTTCTTTTCAGGTACATCTCCCATGATACCTCATCAGCACTTGAGAAGAAGGAAAATAATTTCAAACATGATCTCCTATTTTCTTTGGAATCATGCCAGAAAAGTGCAGAAACATAAGCAATTAAAGATGTTGATTGAGAAAGATTCATTTGTTTCCCGCTTTAGAGACTTGCAGTTTTCATGATTTCATATCACTAATTCCCAGGGCCTATTTTAAGCTGAAACCAATCACAACACTGCTGATGTGTCACAGAAACATCCTGGCTTTGGTGCAGCTGAGGGATGCCAGGAATGAAAGTGGTGCTGGGGAGGTGAACACGGCGTGTGGTGCGTGGATGTTCTCACCTTGGGCTGGTGTGCACATAACTGATAACTGATCCCAAATTTAGCAAATGCCATTGAGGAGAATCCAGTCCAGCTGCCTCCTTCCTAACTGGTGGTCAAGGGGCAAGAACAGCCATGTGGGAGACACGAAATCTGTAGCATATTTTTGGCAGGCAGTATGATAAGGGGCATGTCTCTGCACACCCAAGCTGGACCCAGGCACTGACCCTTTGAAAGGGAAGATGAGGCTTTCTAATGCTGTCTGTATGTGTGTGTAATGTGTACAGAAAAGTGCATTTTTATGTAAATGTATGTAAGCTCTTCTGTGCATGTGGTTATTTGAACTAAGTTGCCAAAAGAGTGAGGTTCTGCCATTTAAAAAACTTCTTAGTAAGTCTTCTTGTGCAAATGGAGATATTGAGCAACCATTATGTTAATTGGCAGCAAACTGACAATCTGCTGGGTTTAAAGATAAAAAAATAACATATTCTTCTGGAGCTTCCCAGTGAGAAAAGAAAACAACTATTTTGATAGAATCCTAAAGAAATAGAATAATTTATATTGCTCCCAGCTTGATTTTTTAAAAACCAGATTGAGTTTTCAATAGCAAGAGGGTAGTTTCTATCAGTTTTGTGAAGCTTTGATGAAGCAGCCACTTGCAATGGTCACATTAACTTCCACAAAATAACTCCAGTGTGTAAAGTTAAGCACATGGAGGTTCAGAGTCTCACTGAGGAGTCAAAGACACTCCATAAATTGCTGTAGTAAACCATGCAGACAAGACATAACTGTACAGAGCTTAACTTTGCCTAACATTCTGTAGATTGAAAGAAAACATATGCTGTCAGCTGCTAACTTATTTACTTGTATACAATTCTGTCAGCTCTACCATTAGCCTCAGGCTTCTGAATCCAGGCAAACTTCAGAAATCTCTCATCAGTTTTTGTTATTCCATTTTTTAAAAATATTACTCTTCTGGGGAGACATTTATGTCGGCTGAAGGAGCTAACTGCTCTCCACAGGGTAGAAATAAAACCCAGAGTCAGTCACGCAGGGAGATCACATGCTTGAGTCCATCTGCTTGCTGCAGTGACTAACATCAAGGTTTGCACCACCTGAGCCTCCTTTTTTTCTTTTCTTGGAGAGAGGTAAGAGCCTGCTAGCTGCCCCTGCCAACCAAGCTGATGTTGCTCTTGGATTTGGCTTCTGTGCCAAGGATCCAGCACAAACCTAGCAGGGCTTCTCTTTGCTTGCACTGTGCTAATGAGATGATCTGAGTCAAACTTGGAATGATTTTTTACTCTGTCAGGAAAGGAAGGGAATGATTAAATATTGAAATAAATAGATATTTTTGGGAAGAAAAATGGACCAAGAAAAAAGGTTTCTGAAAACACTAATGTGTACTCAAAGCAATCCAGTTAATTTCCCACTGAGAAAGCTGACCTCAGCTTCTCTCAGAGACAGGAGACAGATGGGTGAGTGTGTGCTGTGTTAGTCACCACAGAAACAAGGAGAACACTTGATTCTCCACTGAAGAAACTTTTATTGCCTCAGAGTAGTCCTTAGTGTTGGAACTTTCGTTTCATCCCTTGCAACCAATTATTCTCAAACAGATGGAGCAGCCTGCATGTGATGGGGAATACAAATAAATAAGTGACCCCATCCTGAGGGGAGCTCAGGGGAGTGAGGAGAACTGAGCACCCCCTGCCATGGTGCAGTGTGAGGGGTTACCAGGTAGATACTGGGGCATCAAGTGAGGAGATCAGGTCCATTGCTGCCCAATATAAAATAGTTACAGACACCCACAGAAGATCTTCAAGTCTGTTCTTGGAAAATTGACTTACAGATGTGTTAAGCCCACAGGAACACACTGGCTCTTTTTTTGGCATCCACAGCAGTTGTTTCAAAGAACTGCTGAAAACAGCAGTGGAATGTTTTACTGCAAGAAATTTAAGCTCCCTCTCCTGGAAATTGCACTTGTTTTGGACCATCCTGTTTGCCAGAAAAATAGGCGAGACTGCAAGAAGTCATCTTGTCTTCAACAAAGAAAACAATTTGCATTTACCCATTTTTTTCTCATTTAAGAAAAAATATGGCTTTGATATGTTTAATTCTTTAAGTGAAACCCCCTGTTTATGAAGGGAATAGTGCTTGAAATTGGCTCTTTTCCACCTCATTATGTAGTTAATGTAGTAGCAATAGGAGGGGTTGGCTTTAACTTCCTTTATTACACTGGAGATTGCTCTGTCTCTGGTTTTACCTTCTTATGCATTTTCTTGCACGGATCTGCTCAGGGTAAGACTCATTAGTGATTCATTTTGTTTTCTGTAGCTTCCTTTCTTTTAATCCACAAAAAAAGGCAGAGCTGGGGATGACTCATTTTACACAAATGCTTCTCTCCTAATAGCTCTGCCTCAGCTTCCCAACAATCAGCATCTGACCAGCTTCTCCACTAAAAATCAGTGCTGGTCTTTCCTTTACACAGCAAAGTCAATAGCACTTTCCCATGTTTGCCTTCCAGTTCAGGGACCAGTCTCAGTGTCAGAGAGGGGGTTTATTAGAGGTTGATGCAAACCTACCTTCTGCTCTTCCTGACTAAAGCAGGGAAAAGAGGCTGGGAAACAGTGTCATCACGTGGCTCTCCCTCTCCTCCATGAGTCCAAGCACTGGGCTCTGGATCATCACATAGTGAACATAGGCTGAATCCTGAAATGGATTTGGTCACTGTGGAACTTACACCTGAGAGATGCAGCACCCTGATCAAAGGATGTGTGAGCAAGCACAGATCAGGAGCTGTCACTTGCCAGCTGCTTCCAAGCCCAGCTGAAATGTCTGTTGACAAGCTGAAGCACTGCCAGCTTCCCCCGCATCTCTGAACGGTCCCCTGGCTGCGCAGGGCCCCACGACTCAAACTGTTTGTTCAAACAAACCTCTCCAAAGCCATAAGTAAACAGTCCCTGAAGGGTACAGCCCTGAGCTCCTAAACCAAAAAACGCAAAGGACATATTAGCATTTTGCATTTCTTTCATGCTTTGCTGAATTATCTCTTGTTCTGTCAAACATCAAAGAAAAATCGGCCCATTACAGCTTTGGAACAGGATTGGTATAATTGGCTTTGTGGTAACTCATCTATTTCATAGGTTTTGACTTCAAATATCTGAAGTCATGGGGAAGAAAAAAATAGTTGAAACCTAATTTCTACTCTCTCTTCTACTCCTTGTCCAACCAAATCAGCCCCAAAATAAATTGCACGAATAAGGAGCCATTCACTGAGCAGATTAGCGAATCGGTAAGCTGTGCCTTGTCACCATTTAACTAATGATTCTCTCCTTAAATTCAGCGTTATTAATGATTATCCTTCACTTTTAAATTTGCCTTCCAGACCACTAATCGCTCTATGCTCAAGGACGCTCTCCTGTTATATATCTTCTGATTTTGTTTTTGCTGGCAGCATGCATTTAGCCATATGCTTGTCTTGTGCAGCCTGCCAAATTCCTGCGTTCCAGGGCTTGTTAAGCTGTGTAAAATGTTGTTGTTGACTTGAATGTTAAGGAAAGTAAGTGACTGATTTCACTTGTTGTTGCAGCCATCTGTGCTCCTGAGCCAGAGCTCTCATCCCAGCAGCAACCGTTAATGCAGACAAACTGTGACAGTCTCATGCAAAGTCGTTTGTTTGCTGGAATAGATTTTCCAGCACCCACACTTCATCAGTAGGCTTTTATGAAAGCAGAAATAGTACTAAAAGGGGGCCAGAACCTTGTGATCCTTGAGAAGAATCCTTTCTGACTTCAGCTGAGAAAAAATTCCATGATTAAGGGGCTGGAGAAATTGGTGGAAAGGCATTGACAGGTTTCTTTAACAGGAGATGACAGTAGAGATGATCAGTACTTGAGCTCTTAAAGAAATAAAATAAATACCTTAATGGTTTGGGGAATGTAGCAAGTTCTATGTTCCAGCTACTGTAGAATGACCGTATTAAAAACCAGGTGAAAAAAGGAGAAAGTGTGGTAGGATGTGATGAATTGTGCAGCTGTAGGACTGTCCAGGGCTGCTCCCTGAGCAATGCCTCCTGGTGTTTTGGTCAGGTTTACCATGACATCTCTAGGGAGAGACTGCAAATGTTTTTATTTAATAGCGTTAATGTCTACAGTGTGAGCTTGGTTTAATTTGATGACACTTTGCTGATCACATTTATTGTAGGAATGTGTGTGTGGATTTGGGAGTGGCTGGGCAGGATGGTGCTGTGGCCAGAGCCCCTGACAGTGCTGCCTGGAGAGGCTGCAGGCAATAGTGGAGGCAGGATGCTACTGTTAGCCTCCAGGATTTGGGATTCTGATGTTTCCCCTAAATGATATCCCCACTGCAGACAGGTGATGAGGAAATGCAACACTGAGAACAGTTTAACAAACTTGGTGGGCTTGAAACCTGCATGCACACATGTGCATACTGAACATGTAAGTTCATAAAATCTAAGTGAGTTTGGGATCATGGGCACAATCTGACAGCAAATCCCTCTGCTTTCTACTGGAGAGGGGAAAAAATATCCAGAACTTGTGCCTGAAATTATGATGTGTGGTACAACAGCTTCTCATCTGATACAAGTTAATCATCTAATCATTCTGACATCTGATTCTCTCTTTCAGCATTGCTTCAAAGGTCACTGCATCTGGCTCACCCCAGACATCCTGAAGCAGGATGGGCACTGGGGGGCGTGGAGCAAGTTTGGCTCCTGTTCCCGCACGTGTGGCACCGGGGTGAAGTTCAGGACCCGGCAGTGTGACAACCCCCAGTAAGTGACACCCACGGGTCCCCCTGGTGTGCAGAGCCTGCACGGGGAGGATCCTCAGAGCATGAGCAGGGCAGTAAAGGATGCTGAGTGCTGCTTGTTAAATCTGACCTATAGCATAAGTTGTCAGAAATTCTACTTTTGGCCCTTAGCAAGTCATGAATCATCTTTATTTCTCAGTTTATCCATCCATTAAATTGGTTATACAGTTACAAGGATCTTGAAAGTGCTAAAAAAGTGCTGTGTAAAGCATAAGTAAAAGTTTAGGATCCTATATATCTCGTTTTAAAATGTGAGTGTGATTTACTGGATTTTTTTTAAATCTTTTAAAAAGTTTTCTTTAATCCATGTTTTAGGACATTTCAACAAGAAGGTCTTAAAATATTTTCTAACTGTTTTCATTCCAAGTTGGAACAAAGCTCCTGAGATCAGGACCTTCCCCAGGTTAATTTTACGAATTTTGAATTGTTTTGCTTTAATAACTTACATATGAGTCATCTAGATAATGTAGAATGATTCCATTCCAGTCACAGTAGAAGTATAGTTAATACAGATGATATGAAATGTGTAATTATTGCTGTCTTAGTGTGGTATCATAAAATGTCAAGATCCTGAAAGCGAGAACTAAAACAATTGTCAGAATTAAATGATTTTAACAGAGAGAATATTTTTAACATTGAATTTCTTGGTTTGTTGATAAAACACTTGAACTTGACTAGTGTTAAAAATCATCTTATCATTGATTTTTTTTTTAATTGAGTTTTATGAAGCAGCATTTTCCAATGGAAAATGTTCTGTTAAGAAAAAAATTGCCAGTTCTCTTTTCAGCCTTTATTACTTTGGCAAGAGAGAAGTGACCTTTATAATTGTGGGCACAGCTTTAGTTGTAAAACCTATTTACATGTAGGAAAAGCCTAATGTAGTATCGAAAACGTTTTCTGTGTTTCCTGGAAGAGGGAGCAAACCCAGCCACAGGTCCTGAGCTCTGCCACATCTACCAGGGGTCTGGTGCACATCTGCCTGGGGCACAGCACTGAGCTGGGCTGTTCTGCCTTTGCTGCTGCTTTAGGGCTGAATGGGAATGAGTTCTGCTGTGCTTTCCTTCCCTGGCTACACCAAGAAAATGGCTTTTCTTGCCTTTTTCAAGTGGTTTGAACCTCTACTTGCAGAAGTTGCTTTTTAACACCTAAATAGTGACAGTGGGTTATGAAAGGAAATACGTATTTTACATATCAGAAATAGAGCCCTGGCTTCATCAAGTGCCTACTGGCATGACTGGGAAACAAATTGCTCCTCAGAAGATTTGACAGGCACTTGATTAATGAAATAATGGCAAAACTAACCATGGGTTTCTCTCCCTGTCACAGTCCTGCCAACGGGGGCCGCACGTGTGTGGGGCCGAGCTATGAGTTCCAGCTGTGCAACACCCAGGAGTGCCCCAAGGACCTGGAGGATTTCAGAGAGGAGCAGTGCAGGCAGTGGGATCCTTACTTTGAGTACCAGAACACCAAACACCACTGGCTCCCCTATGAACACGTTGATGGTGAGCAGCCCCTCTCCTGTGAAAACTAAAATCGGTTGCAAATATGAATAAAAGTTATAGAGGGAGGGGTAAAACTTCTTCCTGGGAAATCATGGTTCCCAAATCTCTTGGGAGCTGTTTGGAGGGACCAGGGAGTATCAGTGTATGAGTGATACTTGGATTTTCAAAAAACTTTGGACTCTGTTCCCCAATGACAGCCATTAAATGGATTTACCATGAGATAAAAGGGAATGGTTTTGCACGGGAGCATGGCCCACTCTGAGAGCTGCAGAAGGACCTTGTGACACTAAGTGACACAAGAAGGCAGAGGAAGTTTGGTGTTAATGAATGCCAGTAATGGCAGTGGGGGTAAAAACTGGGGTGTATGTGTGTGGGTGTGTGTGTGCATGGATCTGTGCAGTGGTGGGCTCTGGAGAGAAAGGCTGGGAGCTGGGAATAGCTTTAGGAAATTATCAGTTCAGTGACTGTGAAGGGAGAGATGGGAAATTATCAGTTCAGTGATGTGAAGGGAGATCTGCCTTCATGTACCTGCACATTGTGTCTGCACTTTAAATACTCTGCAGCTCTGGTTGTGCCCATCTCACTGCTGCCCACGCTGCTAAAAACCCACAGCTGAACTCAGAAAGGCCAGAATAAAGCAAACATAAGCAATGACTTCTGGATGAGGAGAGTTTGGATAAACCACGACTTTTCACCCTGGAAAAGCAAGTATGTAGATTAAAAAGATAGAGTTACAGAGTTGTGAGTGGCCCAAAGAGACTGAATGTGGAATGATTATTGAGTTTCTCATAACACAAGCCTGGGAACATCAAATAAAATTATCAGGTGGCAGATTTAAAACAAATAAGAGGAAAGACTTAGTACAAAGCATCTAATTATCTTGAAATTCACTGCCACAGGAAGTTGCAGATGCCAGAAAGTTTTAGAAATTATTTTGAAAAATTCTTGACAGTTCTACAATCCATTAAGAGCTATCAAACACCAAGTTCCAGCCATGATTTTGGAAATCCCCAAGCTGCAGTGTAGGAGGAACTCGGAGAATATTCTGAGAAAAGTTTCCAGTTTATTCCTGTGTCTTCCTGCAAATGCTCCTGGCACTGTTGGAGTCAGCTGTTGGGTTGGATGGGTGCTGGCTCTCAACCAGCGAGGTCAGGCTGATGTTGTGGCCTCCTGACAGAGATCACCTCTCAGGACAAAAATGTTCCTGTTCCTGTTAATGCCTTGGCTTCACTGTCCATGCAAGTGCAGCTGGTTGATCGGGGCCTTGACTGCTCTTGCCAGAAAACACACTGAGATGTTTCACCAAACAGAAAGGCACAGGGCAATGAGTCTCAACTTGTTGAAGAGCAGTGTGGGCTGCTTGCTGTCTTTGAGCCCTGGCATTTCACTTGAATGACAAACTCTTGAGGGCAGGGTTGGCCTCAGGGCAGGTTCTGGGCACCCACCCCACCCTCAGACCAGCTCCCATCAGTGGGAGGGGAAGGGTCACTTTGGGTGAATCATTTTCATTCCACTGAGAGGACACTCTGCCAGAAATTAATAGCAAAATTAATTTGCCTGACTTTCTTCCCAAACAGTTCTCAGAGTTCCCTCATTCTTTTCATGCCATCTTGGTCAGTCTGGGATTTTCAAAGGCAGAGACACAGCCTCACAGCTTAATTTCATGAAATAGCTTTGCTGGCACAAGGTGAAGGGATGAAGGCTGTGGCCTGCAGGACCTTTGCTTATGCTTTAGCCTTTGGAGCAGTCTGTTGCAAAGACCAGTGAAACAAATCAGATTTTTTTCAATTAGATTCAATGGCTTCTGGGTCAGAAATCAGCTCATTGATGTCTGAGCACTGATCCCTGGGCACTGCTGGTTTCCCACATAACTATGGTATAACTGCAGAGTTACATTTACCTGTGCAGGGTTATCAGAGGGAGCAGCTTTTGTGTGAAAACAAGGCCAGAGACAAGCTTATGCTTGAGCTCTAATCTATTTAAAACTGCCTTTTGTAAGGATAAGGCATATCAGGAACATACTTGTGAGGATAATGCAGTTGTGGCTCAGAAGTGACATAAATCCATACTCTTCACAGGCAGCTCAGCTGGACGTGTCTGACACATTGTGCAGGGCACAGGAACAGAAAGGAGTGCCTCATGCTGTGGGCAGAGAAAAGCCACTGAGCTGGGGTACACCCCAGTGTGTCCTTGAGCATCCCGTGCCCCGTTGTGCCATGGCCTGTCCCCTGTTCCAGGCCCTCTGAGCCCCCATGTCCTCAGCCCTGCTGTGCTCACAGACTCCTGCATTTTGCATCTGCCAGGGCAGCAGGGAGGGACTCTGGCCATGAGCTCCCAGCCTCAGGTAAATGAGAAGGACTCAGAGAGCAGGGAGTGGACAGGCACCCCATCCCATCCCTGCTCCTGCACCTCTACTGTGCCCAGCACCAGTGAATAGGAAGAAAATGATTCTTTGCAATAACAGGGTCTAATTTAACAGCACTTCCCCATGTACTGTTCCCATGGAGCAGTGGGAACAGAACCATCTCTAAAATAAAGGCCTTGTACAGAATTGTTGGCTCCCAGTCAGACCTGCTGATATTTTCATTTAATCACAGGCAGTGAATGTGTGGAATGTGTGGGGTGGGGGTGGGTGCATACCCAGGGGTGGTGTGTACACATCTATCTTCTGCAGAGCTTAATGTTTCTAAAATATGCAAATACAGTAGGTCTGTCGTTATGATGATCTTAATAGTCACCTATGAAGAATTTGCACCAAAAAAAGTACCTGTTTTAATAGACTGGATTTTTAATGTGACTTCTCTGCATGGTTTGGGAGCAGTAACAAAGGTCTCTGATGTACCAATACCCAGTGGCCTTGAGGACATCAACAGCAATAACAAGGACTCTATAAAATGAGGGCAGAGGCCATGGAACTGTGCAAGGGAAGAACGCAAAGGGCCTGTGAAGATTTGTTTCAGCTGAACTGCTATAATGGAAAGGTCATTATTGTTTTAAATGGTGGGAAAAGCATTCCAACTTTTAATCATGTTAAAATAGCAGAATCTCTATTTGTTTCATCTAGCAGGAAGGCCATCTGCTCTTCAGTGCCAAGGAAAGCATAGTGAGTCCTCCTAGCAGGCTGAGGACAGCAAAAGACATGGATAAAATGAAATACACTGGTGGAATACAACTTGATTCAGCCACTGACTAGTCATTTTTAGCTTTATTTTTTTTTGTTCTTAGCTCTTCGGAACAGATTAGAGAAAATACCACTTGTCTGGCTGTTTGTGCATGTGTTAGCAGTAAAAAAATGGTTTTTGTCTGAATCTTTTTGACATCTCGTTTCATGGTTTAAATTACCACAAATACAAGTATAACCATGAAGGAAAATTAACTTTGTGGTTAGGATTAAATGCTAGGGCCCAGCTGTCTCTAAAGAAATTTTGGATTCCAGGTTCACTCAGTGTCAAAAAGCTGCTTTAAATGGGAAAGTTACTTTGGCTTTCTTTTCATTTAAGTGCAGGAGAAAGCAGCTTCTCTCACAGGTAGTCATGCAACTGAGGAGAGCTCTGCCAGATTGCATCACCTGCAAAGGATTAAACAGTCCCCCCCTCAAAGTCAATGATCTGTTATTTTTAAGTCTGTCTCCTAATGGTGACACATTTATGATTCAGCAGTTTCCAAGAGATCACAGAATTGTTCAAAGGGGATGAGCATCAATGATTTATGGGCACCGCGTTGTGATGTTTGCGAGGAAGAAGGGAGAGCCAGCACTGCTGAAAGTGCTGCTCCCAACATCAGCAACTAAACTGTGAGAGCTGAACATGCACAATTGGGGTCGTTCTGTTTTTCAGTTAAGGAGAGGTGCCACCTGTACTGTGAATCAAAGGAGACAGGGGACGTGGTGTACATGAAGAGGATGGTGCACGACGGGACCCGCTGCTCCTACAAGGACGCTTACAGCATCTGCGTGAGGGGGGACTGCCTCGTGAGTGTCTGGGGGCTTTCTCAGAGCTCAGTGTTGTGAAAACAATCCAAATTGTACCTTGAGGCTTTCTCTCCGAGAATGACTAAGTATAATAACACTTTGGGCAATCAGGAGATTTCATTAGGCTCATTGTCACAATATTATGTGTGATATTCACAGTTGCCATGCGTGTGACTCGATTCCAAAAGCGCCTACCTACACAAGTAATATTTCATGCAGTATTTTAAGATGAACTAGCACAATTAGCTTTCAAGGAAAGCTCTCCCTGCTGAGGTTTAGTGGGGGTGGAATGTACAATGAAATAGGAGCGCACTGCAGCTTTCAAGGAAAGTGGATATGGCTGATGTGAATTGTCTCTGTATTTGATCATGCTATTTTTAAAAAATCAATGACAACTCCTCTAAATCAGGATCTGCTGCAGGTCATCTTTCAAAGCAATTAGTCTCTGACTAACAAAGCACTGGTAGAGGTGCTTATCCCCATATAGATGTCTAGATTCTCTTGGAATTTAAGTGTCTGTCTTAAGATAAGCTGAGGCTTAAGAGCTTTCCCTTAACCATGCTGCTTTACTTCAGTAAGAGAACCACTGTGTAGCATAATGTAAAAATATAATCACCCAATTGACAGCTATTATAGGAGCTGTGAGTATTAAAATCTGTTTAGGTGTTGATGTTCCAGCAGAATACTATGAGGTGTACTGCTTTGCTGAAGCAGAATCTGGGGGTTGATATGTGAAGTGAAGGCTCATTTGAATTGAAGGGTGGATAAATGAGAATGACTGTTTCTCTCTTTTGTGCACAGAAAGTTGGGTGTGACAGGGTCATAGGTTCCATGAAGCAGGAAGATAAGTGTGGTGTCTGTGGAGGAGATAATTCCCACTGCAAAGTGGTGAAAAGAACATTTTCAAGAGTACCAAAAAAGCAAGGTCAGTACATTCAGTGTGGTTTGTCTTGGGGAATTCAGGGTATTTTTTCTTGATCTCTTATGTTTCATGGAAAGTACCAGGATAATTACAAATCATTTGCAGCATCATTAATTCCAGTAAACAATCTGGACTTACTTCCAGATGTGTTTATAATTTGAAAACAAGACTTCTGTCCAGTGATCAGTTAAAGCTGCTGATACCAGGGCCTGTGCATGCATAAAGAGGGCTTCCCTGCTCCTTCTTGGAGAGCTGGGGACTTGTGCTCCTGATGTCACCCAGCTGCTCTGTCCAAGTCACTCCAGTGCTGCAATAACGTGTCATCCTCAGGCACTGTCAGGCAGGAGGTTGTGTGGTCTCTGTGGGCACTGTGGCACTCAAAGCCCATTTGAATCTGAAGCAAGGTCTGTTGATACTTCAGGCATCTTTCTTCTGACCCAAAGCCCTTTGTCCCTGTCATGTTCCATCACCTGGCACAGAAATGGGGATGGGAATAATGCTGGATTCAGTTCATCTTGTTTAATACACCCTGCTTTCAGAAAATAAGATTTATTTAAAAACCTAAGACAAACCATCCCTGTTTGTGGCATATTAATCCATAACTATCTTTTCAAATCCTACAATATAGGGTATGTTAAGATGTTTGAAATTCCTGCTGGTGCCAGACATTTACTTATACAGGAAACAGATGCCACTGCTCACAATCTCGGTAAGTAACAAGTAGGACAATTTTCAGTCAGAATAATTTTTTCCTGGTGTTTATTTTTGTCTCTGGAGGCTGACAATGTGTTTATACATTTGTTTACCCATTACCCACCCACACCACGTACTTTCTCTAAGTATGCTAAATTAGGAAAATTGTTTGGCAATTTGATTTCCCTGTGCTGTATTCCAGGGTGTCCCAGCCAGATCTCTGTGTTGGTACGTGATGTGTGAAAGCTGCTGGAAGAGGCACTGAGTTACTTTGTGGGGTGCAGTGCGTTATCTTTGGGGGTTGGAAGTAGATAATCTTCAAGGTCCCTTTCAACCCAAACCACTTTGTGATTCTATGGTCTTTGTGTGCATCTTTCGTGCTTCCCACCCTCAGTCATTTCCCAGCTATATCCAGATCTGTTCCAGATTCTGCCCCACTGCTGACAGTATTGATACAAGGCTGCCAAGTCAATCCAGCAGTTCAGGAGGTAGTGGAAATCCACTCCTTCCCGGGCCCGTGATCAATGGGAATCAGTGACTAGTAGTCTGCTATCAATTGGAAGTAGATTCACAGCGAATGTTCTGCTAATTACAGTGTGAGTCCTCCCAGCTTCTCCCCAGCGAATGCTCCCCCTGCTGCTCAGGGCAGCCTGAGGGGATCAGGGAGCGATCCTCGTTCAAAGTGGGTGAGTGCTGGGCACATGGACAGCTGCCTCGCTGGGAGCAGGATGCTCAGGTGGCTGCCTGCCACCTGAGAGAGAACTGAGTTAAAATCTGGTGTTACATAACAAACAGTCCCTGCTTCTTCTAATGAGGAGGGCAAATTTTCCATCTCAGGTGAAAACCTGTCCTCATACAAAGGTGGCTGAAGTCTCTGCAGGTGAAGGATGAGCACTGGTGAGAGCTGAAGTGAGGAACCAGGCTCTGTGTGCAGAGGCAGGTGCCTGCAGAGCAGCAGGAGCTTAACAGGGCTGTGTTGGTGTCAGGACTGGATCTGAGCAGGAGAATTAATGCTGTTTCTGGTGTCTCTCTCTCACTGTGGGGACCTGCTGGGGGTTAGCCCAGTAGCCTTTCTCTGATGGAGCAGTAACAGCCCCCTGAGCTGCCTTACAACATTTGAAAGAGCTGAATAGCTCTGGGACCCCCACTGGCTCTCAAATTGGCTCGGATTTGGCCAGTGGATTCAGAAGTTGTTATATGGGAGCAGGCAGCTGGACCCCTGTGGTGAAGTCTTGCTGGCCTCATTTCTCTGGCAAGGCAGGCTATGAAAAAGGAAAGAAAAGGACAACTGATGTTTCTGGAGCTGCGCAGAAAAGCATTGGCAGTTCAGTGAAACACCTGAAAAAGTCTTTCCAAACCTGTGAGGCAGCAGAGCGAAAACACACGCTGGCCTTTTCAGCTTCCTCCACTGGGACACCAACAGAACAAAACTGGAGATGAGAAGCAAACCTCTCATATTCACTTTCCTTGTGTTGTTCCCAGCTATTAAAAATCGTGAAACGGGGAAATTCATTTTAAGTGAAGACAACTATGTGCCAGACTCTAAAGTGTTTATTGACATGGGTGTGGAGTGGGAATATCGGAACGACGACGACAGAGAAACGGTGCAGACCATGGGGCCGCTGCGTCATGGAATTGTTATCCTGGTGAGTCAAATGAAAACCACCTTCCACAGAGCCATAATGGGCTAGCATAAAATTCACATTCCTCTTGTGAGTTACAAGGAGACATCTGCTTCAATTATAAGACAATAGAAGATGTATTTTAATTCCTTTCTCCAGTTCATTGCTCTGGATGAGAGCTGTTATAATTCAGGGTTATGTGTTGAGCAACCAGCTGTCCTGGTTATTTCCTGTGGATGGCCACTGAGTAAAGACTCTGCAGCTCACTTATCCTATCTGACATGTGAGCACTAGTCAAAAAAAAAGTCAGAGTGGTTTGTATCAGCCAGATCTAATAGCTCCTTCTCCCACCCATGTTTTGAAAATGTCTCCTCCAAAGGCAGATGCAGGATTCTTCTGTTTCCTGGCTCCCTTTGTCAGGGCAAAGCCAGTTCCACAGTTTCCAAAACTACCCAAATATATTCTTTTTTCATTGCAGACTAGCAAACAGTAGACTTCAATTAGCAGGGGTAAGTTGATTTAGAATCCCTTTGAAAGCAACTGTAATGTGTTGATCTACACCAGCTGAACTTCAAAGAATAAATACTATGTTTCCAAATGACCAATATTTTGCACTTTGTTCACACTGAGCTCCATTTTTGTGCATTTGTCTTAGTGCAGTGTGATAACAAAACCTCTTTCTAAATAGTTTATATTCCTGTCAAGATTAAGTAAAAAGCTTTGCAGAATTCCAGGATTATTGTAAGAATATTTGTGTTTTATCAGAAATATAAGCAATTCTCTGTGCCACTTTCAGTTATTCCTGCAGTTGAATTTGCTTTGTCTTTTAGTGGAACTATCCTTTATCATTTCAGTACAAAATTTCCTTCCTTTGTGATGGGATATGGAAAAAATTCAGTATCATGATGTCAGTCCAATGCTGGCAAGGAAAATAAGTCTAAATCAACAACAGTCTTTCTTAATGTGCAGTTTAGAAACTCTGTGTCATGAGGATAGAGATACTTTTTCATCAGGGAAAAAATGTGTTGAGTGCAACTAAAAGGTTGAAATCCCTCTGGGGGTGTTTTTATATGTGAGCCATGATCACTATTTCATCTCACAGAGCTCCTGATATCAGTCTTTCATATCTCTTTTCCTTACATCTGTTTCTCTTACTAGGTAATTCCTCACGGTGGTGCCAAGATATCTTTGACTTACAAGTACATGATCCATGAAGATTCCTTGAATGTAGATAATAATAATGTTTTGGAAGAGGTCTCAGTGGCATATGAGTGGGCTTTGAAGAAATGGTCCCAGTGTTCAAAACCTTGTGGAGGAGGTAAAAACAAAACTACAGATCATTCAGAATTCATTCACTGCCACAAGGCATTGGGGAGACCAGAGTATGGGAGGAGTTGCATTTAAGTAGTAGATAAATAAATAGTAAATGGGGTTAAATGGTTTGGGGGCAGATCTGGGCTGGCTCATTTCTGGTTTATGGTTATGAAACTGAAAAATTGGTCAAATGTGCATGATTTGGATGAGGGTCTCCAAGCTGTGAAGATGCCAAACCTCAAGGTGCCATGGGGCAGCCCTTTGTAAATCCACATCCTGTGATGTGGCCTTGGCAATGTCAGACTCCTGTTTTGGGGCCAGATGTGAACGCTGATGCTGCTCCCCAGGCTGATGGTCAGGTTGCAGCTTTGGATTGTGGCTGAGCAAGTTTTCAGAATGTTTTTGAGATGCTGGATCTGGCTGTTACTTTCATTAAAGCCGTGAAAAATAAAGGGGGTGAGCAATTACGGGTGTTAAATTTGCGTGGTGTTTATTCAGTGCAGTTAACAGCTCCTTTGATAGGGTGCTCACCTGTAGTTCTTTTGACAGTGTGTGTTCAGTTTGTTTGAAACTGGAATCCTCTGTGAGATCTGCCAGTTCTGAGAGTAAGAGGAGTGTCTCTCCCCAGGCTACCAGCTCACCAAGTACGGCTGCCGCAGGAAGAGCGACCACAAGATGGTTCATCGGAGCTACTGCGAGCTGATCCAGAAACCCAAACCCATCCGCAGGGTGTGCAACCTCCAGGAGTGCTCCCAGCCCATGTAAGCATCCCTGCCCACCCCCAGCACTGCACCCAGCATTGGCACCTCAAGGAAGGGGGCTTTACTTCACCTCCATGGTCATTACAGAGACCCAGCACTGTGAGGTTCTCATGCTCTGTTCTGCTCATGGAAATATTCTTTCTGTGGCTGCTGGCTCCTATGACTTATGAAGTAAGTTGGATTAGAAAAGAAGTGCTGCCTTGATCCAGACATTTGTGTCCAGGCCATCTTGAGTTAATACAGAATAGACAGAAATTCAATTTATACCGGCGGATTTCACGCAGTGTGAGTTAACCGTGTCAGAACAAATGGACAGAGTGCTACAGAAGACAACCAATGTCATCCAGTTTCTCCAACCCAAATCTTCGTAAAATTCACAGCATATTTTTGGACATTTAAACACAGGGAAAATATTTGACCTGTTAGATTTCTCTGGCTGCCCTTATACAGCACAAAATGCCTGTTGTACCTTCATTTTTGCTCTATAGTCGTGTTATGAATATTTTAATTCACATCTTACAGGTGACTTTTTTGACTGGCAGCAGGTTATTCCTGCCACATGTAGGACTAATTTATTCCTTGTGCTGCTACTGCAACAAGAAAGGAGTATGTTGATCCCAGCTTTTATCTCTGGGGACTGAGTGTAGGTTCCAGGAATCACAGCAAATAAATAGAACATACCACACAATATTTCCTAACTTCCTTTCAAAAAAAAAGATTTGAAAGAGAGAAAAGGCAAGAAACTGTGCCCCATAAACTCAGCATGGGTCAGGGTTGAACGTTTATTTATTGGAAAACTGAAGTAATGGCCTAACTGTATCTCAGGCTCTCTGGAAAGGACTGTATTCTCCTTTCAGCTGCAAATATAATTGGGCCCAGGTACCACAAAGACTCAATAGGATTCTAAATTGTGCTTGGATGCCTGAAGTTTCAGTTAGCTCTGTTTCCATAGAATGTCATCCAAGCGTTTTGCTCTTGTACATAGGAGAGGCAATTATTTAAGGGGTTTTACAAAGCTCTAGGACAGCCACTACACTAATATGCTGCTTTTTCACTTCTGGGAAAAACTCATCTTTGTCTCAGAAGTCACCTCAGGACTCATGGCTCCACAGCACTTGCCTTTCTCCACAGCTGTGTCATTTCTGTAGGTTACAAAGAGAAAGTTGGGTGAAGTTGTTACTTTCTGTTTAACTGGAGTGTGTAGTGCAGTGCCTTGTGCTATTTCTTGACCATTTCCAAACCCAGGATTTTATGAGTACTTTAGAACAATTCCTTCAAGCTCAGAGTGTTTCTCCAGACTAAGTATTTTTTTTGTTAAGTTTATCCCATGAATACTGTTTACATGGAACAATATTTCCATCTTGCAGATCTCTGCACTCTAAACATTTATAGACAGCTGTATATCTAATAATAACCAAGGTTTCAGTAGTTTAGATAAATTTCCTCTGGTCCTGTCTGTCCTTGTTCTTTTCTAAGTTCTTTACAATTTGTAGCTATAATTAATGAGCCAGTTTGGGTGATCAATGAGGTTTTCAACTACATCACATTACAAACCATAGCTTTAATTTCTCAGTGGCCAAAGTGATTTAGACATTATGAACCCAAACCTTCTGGTTTTCAGTGGAGAGTTTCCTTCCCCCACACCAAACATTTATGATGATGAAGATCCTGATCTGCCCAAGCTCAGCACTCCCAGCACTGGGTTTGCCAGTGCTTCAGCAGATTGAGTCTAACATGGCCAGGGATGTGGTCCATGGAGTGCCCAGATGTGGGCCAGGCAGGAGCTACATTTCTAGCCCAGGTGTTCTGCCTTCACTCGTGTAGGGACAGCTGGTTCATGCTGCATTATGAGACAAGGCACATCTCATTCTCATGCACCCATACCTGGGAAGCTCAGCAGCACCCTTGGGTGGCTGCTTTTGACATAAAAGTGTCCATATTTTTATGTGCAGTCTTGGAAAGGGCAGCTTAAGATCAAAGCAAATACAGCAAGGTAAGAATAATGCTTATCTCAGAGATAATGAGAAAGAGTAATATTGAAGATCTGGGTCTTACTAATGATATTTCAGGGCAGTCAAACAACCCTCACCATAACTTCTTATGTTTTTTTTCATATCTTCTTCTCTATATTAGAACTGGCATTAACATCATGTTAAACCTGTGTTTGAGAGCAACAGATCAACAGTTTGAATTTCACTCTGCTCCCTCTCTTTTCACCAACACAGATGGGTTACAGGAGAATGGGAGCCTTGCAGCAAATCTTGTGGGAAGACAGGGTACCAGGTGCGGTCTGTGCGCTGCATCCAGCCCCTGCACGACAACACAAACCGCTCTGTGCACACCAAGTACTGCAACAACGACCGCCCCGAGGGCAGGAGGCCCTGCAACAGGGAGCTGTGCCCGGCACAGTGGAGAATAGGGCCCTGGTCACAGGTCAGTCTCTTCCTGGAGCTCTCAAACTGGTTTCTGACTGGGCTGAATGAGCATGACACCCCTGTATTTGTGACTGGATGGCTCTGGGAATAGATGGCTCGCATGTACAGTTGTTTGTTTATTGCTCAGACCACAGCTCATTCTTGGAGTTTTTCACAAGTATTGGTGTACCACAAGAAGCAGTGAGTGGCTCTGCCTCTTGCTTTGTTACTGTAGGTACTGCAGTGGCTCAAATAATGCACCACGTCAGCTCAAATCAAGGGCAGTCGTTTGAAATTGAAAAGCTGATTTATAAAGCATTGTTTGCAGAGGGTGGCTGGGCTGTAACTGCTGCTTGTCCTTTCAGTGCTCTGTGAGCTGTGGCAATGGCACCCAGGATCGCCCGGTCCTGTGCCGGACCAGGGACAACGCCATCGGCCTGTGCAAGGACAACAAACCAGAGACTGTCAGGATTTGCAGACTACCTCCATGTCCCAGTAAGGACTTGTCTTCCGTGGCTTCTATTACTTGTTGGAAAAAATATTCATTTATTTATTTATTTGCAATGCCTTCACTGAATTGATGCTTGTGTGCTATCTACCTGTGGGGACACTTCTCCATAGTCCCTGCTTTGAGCAGAATTCCAAATGTGGAGCTGCTGTGTGGCTGATGGGCTTCTTGGGCACTCTCCTCCTGCTGGGGAGCACTGCTTGGAGTCTGGGGCAGACCTCAGCATAGTGCTGATGGCTGGATGTGGCCAGCAGCTGACAGCTGCCCTGGAGAGGAGCAGTGCCTGAGTCCAGCCCTGCACCCCTGAGACCTGCAGGGCTTGGCAAGGGGCTGCTGGGCTGTGGCTAACCAAGGATGACTCTGCTTTCCCCATCTCCACCGACAGTTCCAGGCTTCTTTTCCATTCCATCAAACACAAGTTATCTGCAGGGGTTATCTAACTCAGTTTTTAAAAGCTGTAATTAATTTGTTCCTGCTTAATCCAGGGCAATAAGGCCTTTATCGTTGTTAGCTTTTCAGCTGTTTGCAAATGATACTTGTGAGATCATTTCACATATTCCTGTTATTAAGTAATTCATATTTTTCTTTTTTTCCTGGTGTATTTCTCAGGGTAGCTTTTGATTTCTAATTAATTAGAAGCAAACTGTCAATTATAGTCTCCAATACAAAGATTTTAATGAGGCACTGTAACTAAACTAGACTGCATGTCTCTGGGGACATGTGGCACTGCCATGAGAAGTGCTGCTGGACAACTGGCCCTTGGGCTGTCTTCAGTGTTGGCTGTGAAGTGCTGGGCACGAGCTGTAGCAGCCCCCCCAAACAGCATCCTTTGCCCAAAATCACACAGCCTGGTTGTAATCCTTCCCTGGGCTCCTCCACAACTGGAGCCCACTCGCTCTCTGAGCTTGTGACACAGACAGGGACACAATTTAATGCTGTCTAACATATATTGTGTTGCATCTTTTTTTTTTTCCTCTATTCAAGGAAACGTTTCTGATCCTTCAAAGAAAACCTACATGATACAATGGCTGTCAAGACCCGATCCAGACTACCCCATCCAGAAAATATCTTCAAGTAAAAGACCCATTTATAACTCTGCCTTTGCCCTTAAATGCATGCCACATCGAATGTGGACTTTGCCTTTTGCTCTCTTCTTCTCTCTATGCGGAAAGTTCCCTTGACTTTGCCAAGTTTAAATCTTGGGCTGAATCTGTTTCTTCACACCAGGCACTTGGTGCTCGGTGTCTTTCTTCTCTGGAGCTTGCGTAGCACTGGTGGTGGAGGTCTTGAAGTGTTGGATGTGTGAAGTTGGATCTCCACAGTATGTTGCAGTCCTCTGAAAGGGAGCTGGGATCGGTTTGCTTGTTGCTTGGTGATGGTGAAAAAAGGCTCTTACTGGTTCCTGATGTTCAGTTTGATAGCAAAACTGAGAACTTATTGTGAATGTGATCACATCACAATAATGACACCTTGTAGTGCTAAAGTTCTCCTTTATCTAAAAACCCGAAATCTCGTAACTCTCTGGTTTCAGTTCGCTGACAGGGTAGTCTGATGAGTGGAAGAATTTTTTCATTCCATTTTCCTTTGTGGTGCTGTTGCTTTCCTCACCCTTGCTGCTCATTTTTTACTCCTGACCCCCTCACCTTTACATTGTGACCCGGGGAGGGCTCACTGGGGAGCAGGAGCTGAGTTTCTGTCGGTACTTTCCGTGCCGCTGCGATGCCGTCGCTCTTGCCAGACTCCCGGTGCTGGTTTGGTGGGATTTTCCTCGAGAAAAGCTGCATTCGTTTTTTTCCATCGCACAAATTTTTTGCCAGTTTTGCGCGTTTTCACTTTGGAAACAAACCCAAAGCAGAGCAGGCATGGTCCATGGTGAAGGTGGCATGGTGGTGTTTTTTCTTAGCGTGGTGGAGGCAATATGATGTTTTCATTGACTACGATGTCTCCAGCTGCTCAGCATGGAGCTGTTTATACTCATTACATCTCTGGTCTTTTTTCACCATGTGCATGTCTGACTTGACTGGTTCGGCTGTGTGTGTGTGTGTGCGTGTGTGTGCTCTTAGATGTGTCAACTGGCAAACATAACAGCGTGAACTACTACAGAATTACCTCAATTTTTATTGCTTTTTTTTCGCTTAGGAGATGAATTTTAGGAAAATGCCTTAATGTTGAAATGTAAATGGCATTAATTTACCAGATCCAGCTTTAAATATGAACAGTACACTGGTACCTTGAGTTAATCTTCATATGGAGTGTTTTTACTTGAACGATAACTGTTGGAAGGCAGTAAATTTAATTGGAGGTTAATTTGCACAGTGCATATCCATATCTTCATCGAGACAGGATTGTGGCCTGACTTGCTGAAATTTAACTGGCATTTGTGCTTCACCTTCTGTGTTTGTGTTGAAGATTTGGAATTCACGAGTCATAAACTTCTTTGTGACAGTCAGTACCAATAGTAGAAATGTAAAACTGCAGTCTTGGAGCAAATTACTACCTTATTGCTTTGATCATATCTTTTGGAAAAGTGGCATTTTTGAATCTTTGGGTCGTCAACAGTGTAGCACTTCAAACTTGTCATTATCATGTGATCACATATTTAAATTTTGCTGTTAATATTTCCTGAAACATGTTAACAATTTACATGACAAGGTGAAAAAGCAAAGACACGTATCTGGCACTGAATACTGTTATGTAAAATAATCGGTGTTTAACTGTATAAATATATTCATGACTGTTACCTTTAAATAGACAATGTTTAGTGATGTTTCAAGAGATGGGTGGCTATAGAGAATGGTGCAATAAGGTATCTGGGCATTGTGCACTATGTCTATATGCACTTTGGTTTATCAGGGATATTTTATTAGTGTTTTGTATGTATTTAACATAATATTAAAGATGTGCCAATTCAGTTTGCTTTTCAATATTTTTTTATGAGACTAATGTGTACCAAAGTGACTGTGAAACTGATTTATTTTTTTCTTACTGATGTTTTGAATATATACTTCCAGTCTGTCATGCATACTGCAAGTAAAAATAAATAAAAGTTCAGCAAATCTGGATATTTTGGTTTGGATAGAGGATAAAAATTTCATTCTGGCATTGAGAAGTTACAGAGTTTATTTATATGACTTATCAGATGTCACTAAACTTATCAAATAATGCAGGTTTATTTCTATGTATTGTTAAGGTTGACATTGCATATTTTTGTTAGGAAAGAAGGCATTTTTCTAAAGGTGCTGTTACTGATTCTTACAAAGCCAAGAACAGACCTGCCTTGTTAAAAGCACATTTAAATGTTATATCTGTTGGCTTTTATTATGCAAGCCGTTTGGAGGAACGTGCATAAGGGTCATGCAGCACATGGCAAAATGTTCAAAGGGGACTCTTACAGGGTATGTAAAAATATATATAAATTGTATAGGCACATGCAGGCCTTGGTATGGAGCTGTGCATGCAGGTATAAACAGTTCAAGCTCTTAAAAGCTGGTTTGAAAATCTCTCCAAAACCAAGGTACTATTCTTAGGTTCCTAAGGAAGGAGTCATTCCTAACCTCCAGCAGCATTTCAGTTTAGCAATTGAAAAATATGAAAATTACCTGACACATTCTAAAGTAGGAACTAGAATTTAGGTTTTTTGCAACAAATGCAAAAATCAGGGCAGATACAATGTACAGAGGTGTTTTCACCTTCCACAGTTAGCACTAGCATTTCAAAGCAGCAGCACCAGTTATTAGTTTATTTTAGACTGATGTGTTTGCCAATGAAACACCCACAATGCCCTGTTTTGTTAACTGAGGATGAGTGAAGAGGTGGCACCAACGCTTTCTCAGTCCCCTTGGTATCTCTGAAGCTGCTCTGCTTTTCTCCTTTGCTGTGAGGGTGCTGACACAAGCCCGGGCTCGCAGCAGGAGGGTGAAATGTGAGCTGCAGATCAGGCTGAGAGCACTGCCTGCCATCGGGTGCACTCTAAATAAAGGCGAGTGATTGGAGTTACTCATCCTTTACTGTAAGAGTAGGTGGAGATGTAGTGAGAGCAGGACAAGAGACACAAGTGGTTTCATCTCTGTCTCAGCAGTCTGGTCACAGAGATGGTTTGTTACTGATGATGCCAAGGGTTGGTCAGTCTGCTTTTCTCCTCAGCCCTCTCCTCTCCTACAAACCCTCTGACTCCTCTCAGCATGGGCTGCATGTTGGGATTTTTCCTTCATTGCAGTGCCTGGCTCCTTTACTTCATCCGGGAGGCACAGGAGCTGAGGGGTGTCTGTGTAGGACAGAGGACAGGCAGCTTTCTCTCCAAGGAGCCTGCTAGACCCTCACCATCCAATTCATACAGTTCTCTGCCTCCCTGAGCAGGAATCACAAGGGCTTGGGGAGTCTCTGAGTAGGCTTCTGTTTATGTTTCTCAGGCAGGGACAATTTGACCACTTCACCTTTAATGCCTCAGCCTACAATTTGCCACCTGCATTTCAGCAAGACCAGGATCTGCCATAAAACCTCTATTACAGTGCAGATTGTTGTAACAGCTATTAACAGCTTAAAGCTTATTGATTATCATTCTTTCTCCTTTATTACAGTCATTGACACAAAAGTCAGGACTTGTAACTGAGTCTCCCAGTCATTAATGGACTGGGTTGGCTCCATTGCACTGGAGTTTGTTGTTCCAAAAATATCAGCTCCCTTCTAGGAGGAGAAAAACCTCATGGTAAATGCACCACTTTTCTCTCAAACAAGAGGCATGCTGAGAAAATGCTGCTGTTTTCAGAACAGAGGTACCTGGCAACAGTATCACTCCAATTAGTGGAGATGGATTAATTCTGAAAGTTACATGATACACATCAAAATAGGACTTGAGTTTCCTGAGACAGTCCGGATAAATATATGTTACCCCCGACCATGGTTAGTCACTGTTTGGTTGTAGAAAAGCATTAAAAGGAGCAAAGAGGGGAAAAAATAGATTTCTTAATATAAACCTTGATGACTTTGTGGGAGTTCAGTGTAGTTTTAGCAACAACACAGCACAATCAGTGTGTTTTGAAGTTTAAACCAAGACAGTAACACAATTCATTGTGGCTTCATGGACTTCAGGGTAGCGCTTCCAGGATGTGAAGGCAAAAATTGGAGTGTTATGGTCTAGAGTTTGGATGGGGCTGGTACAAAGAGTTCAGATCAGCTTTTGCAGCTTTTAAAGTGAGTTGACTTTCAGGTTGAATATAAGCCTGCTTCTGCTTATAGAAGGCTCCTTTGCCAGTTTCCCATCCCACTTTAAATATCAAACCCTCTGCCCACTGCCAAAGCTTCAGCTGTGTTTCTTTTTCTGATTAATGTGAGGATGCTCTTTATTTATCTGTTCCCTTTTTCTCTTTCAGGAGAGCATTGCCAAGGAGACAAGTCAATGTTTTGTCGCATGGAGGTTCTCTCCCGTTACTGCTCCATCCCTGGCTACAATAAACTTTGTTGCAAGTCCTGCAACACTTACAGCAACACAACAGAGAATGGAAATGTCACCAGTGGCAATGTAAATAAGAATAATGTCATTGAGGAGGAGCTCCTGACGACCCTCAGCCCTCCCGTGGGAGTGTCCACCACACAGCCTGCCACCAGCCCTCCTCTAGTGCCCAAAACACGGGCACCCCCTTCCAATGGAACTGAGGAGCACCCAGAAATCAATGCAGTGGATGTTCCCTATAAAGTTGATGGGTTGGATAACGAAGTACCGCAGCACAACATCATTACACGGAGGAGGCCGTATGAAAGGACAAGGAATCAAAGAATTCAGGAGCTGATTGCTGAGAAAATGAAAAAAGAGACTCTTAGGAAAATAAACTAAAATGGAAATATGGCACAAACAACATTTTTCTCTTATAGAGATGTTACCAACATCATAGTATTGGCCATTGTAGAGACTAAAAATGGGGGAAAATCGAAGTGGTGCTATGGCAGAGATACCAAATTCTCAAGCCTGCTATAAATGGAAATGATAGATTGTTTCATAAGTGCTAATCTGAACACTTTGGTGGCTAGGTTAGGTGTACAGGGTACGGCAGAGTATTAGTGCAATATCCCTACAGTGTCCCACTGAATCCAAACAAACCATATTACTTAGGGCAGGTTAGCAGGTTTCCCAGTTATGGGCTCCTTAAAGTCTTCTATGCCTGTGTAAAACTGCTTGGGAATAGTAATGGGAGTTACTATGGAGGAAAGCAGTCCCAAGACATAATAAATCCCTTTAACTCTGACAAGCAGGGGGTCAGCAATCCTGTGATGTTTCTCAAATCCTGGCACTCACACAGCCCCCTTCGGGAAGCTTCTTAGGACATGCCAGGCCTGGTTTGGCTGACCTTGGCAGAGCTGCCTCTGTGGTCACAGCTCAGCATGTGCTCACGTAGCTTCCTGAACCAGGACTGTGTAAGAAAATACAGGGAAAATTCTGTAGCCGTATATTTATGTGTAAATTAAAAACAGATAAACAGTAGTTTACATTCTTCCATAAACAATTTCAAAGGATTCTCCTAAACTTTTGGATACATGCAAGACATTTAGTAGGGTAGATCTGGCCAACTTGGACTGACAACATCCTAGTCTTTCTGTTTACAATTATCCATATTTTTTACAGTCTTTGAATTCCTGTAATGCAACAGCCTCAGTGATCGTTATTGGTTGGTGCTTTTTTTATTGGTCTGATTTTTTTCCTACCCACATTCTGTTTAACTTAAAGATGACTGGATTCTTGTTGTCTTTTCTTTGGTGCTTTGTTAAGACAAACATTTTTTTTCCCCACATAGGATGCAGTAATTTTTGAGGAAATAATTTTGTATTATCTTCCTTTCCTTAGGACAGCTTTATTGGTGCAGAAGTGAACAACTGTTTGCTGTGCCCTTACATGAACACTACCACACACGCATGTATTCACAGCACCAGGTCTGCTAGAAAACTTTAAGATATGTAACCTGACAACCCTTTGAGTACTTTTTTCCCCTCAGGGTCATCATGGTTTTCATAGGTCATTTTGAATTCCTGGTTGGAGAACAGAAGATGAATTCAGCTTGGCTCTAACACTGCCGAGACAGGGAGCATGGACTGGTTCCTGCTGTGGGTGGCATCTGAGCAGTTTTTTTCCTGGCTTGGATTCTTCCATTTGTTTCTTCTTTCTGGTAAACCTCCTGCAGAGCCCGGGCCTTCCCTGAAATCCTCTCTTTATCACTAGATAGGTCTGGTGGCTCCAAGTTCAGATTTTCCAGTCTGAGAGGAAGATCTCACCCTCCACAGCCTGAGCTGGTCCTGGTTTGAAGCATTAACCCATATATAGAGTCACAAAATTACTGGGGATGTGCTGCATTCTCAGCAATGTGTGAGCTCTTCTCTGGCCCAGCTGCTGGCAAAGAGCTTCACAGGTATTGCAAGGTGGAGCACATGTGACTCCCTGTGAGCCCACCTTCTGCCCTTGGCCACCATGACTGAATGAACTGCCTGTCTCCTCTTCCAAACAAGCCATTCCTGCTGGAAAGGAGGCAAGAGCCTGCAGGAACCTCAGGCTTTACAGCACCTACATGTGGCACTGTTTTGGCCTGAACTGTGGCCAGATGACTTCCAGGCACAAGAGCTGGTCTAACATAAATACTTCATGGAGACACGAGGCCAAGCGGAGAAAGAATGTTTTCAGCTGATGTCATGGCATCAAGCGCCCCTTCTTACACAGAACTGAGGTGATACCCTTGGAGCAGCTCAGATACTGCAGGGATGAGAGAGACACTGAAGATCATGAAGACTGGGGAGCCCAGGAGGCCTGCTAAGAGTCCAGAGCATTCAGAAACATCCCCTGGGCCAAACAGATGTGGCTGCAGATGTGGAAGCAGCAGCCAGCACAAGCAAAAATCTGTTCTGGTTTGGAGAAGTAAAAGTCAGGCTCTGCAGTTTGGCAGCACAGCAGGAAGAGTTCCACCACAGGCTCTCACTCCTGGGACATGGAGTGTTCTCCTGCAGCCCAAGGGTGCTTGTCCTTCATGTCCTGTCCCAGCCCTGCTGGCCACCACACGGCCACGGTGCACAGACAAGCCCCGGGAGCCCTGTGGCAAGAGATTTGTGGTTGCCTACAGACAGGACAAGTTTTAATAACAGTGTAGGGTCAGGTCATGTCTGTGCACAACAGCAATGTAGTAATGAGCACTGGAGGATGAAAAACGCCACTGTTCTATTTATAAGCAAGGAAGACGTGTCTGAATCAACATCATTCCAGCTGCTGTGCCATGGGAGACACAAGCTGTAGCTGGGCTCCCAGCCTGTAGTCATAGTATTTCTTGCCTTCCACATTTCCTTTACACAGATGTGGTTAGTGTAAAACTCATCCTTTCCCCTTCAAGTTAATATCCTTTCAGCTCTGTGAACAATAAAAATAAACCACAACACCCAGCTTTTTCATAGACTAGAAACTCATCCAAGCATATGAAACTTAGGAAAAAACCTTACAAGCCCAAAGATAGAAAGGGTTGGAGCTGGATTTATGCAGATGGGGAGATAAAAGTTTGCTGCCTGGAGGGTACCAGTCCACCCTCTGGGACTTTTTTTGAGGCCCATTGCTCCGACCCCCTGAGATAACTCATCTAATATATTCTGTTCTGCCCTAGCTTCTGGAATAGGCTTAGTCAACCAGGAAGTGTGAAAAAATACCACAGGAGGCAGTGCCCACAGCTCAAAAAAAGCATTTTTCCAGATAAAGTGGAAAGTTCTGCTGCCTCAGGGAGCAGGAACAGCCTCCTGGAAGGCTGGTCTGGTGCTGTGTTAGGCCCAGTGTTCATTGGGGACCCACGGCAGTGCCTGGTGGCATCTGCATTTTGGAAGGGCTTGTTCCCTTCTCAGTCTCACCTTTTGGGGATTGATTTGATTTTCAATGGTTTGAACTCTACTGAATATTTCTCTAGCTGTTTTTTGGGGAACACTGAAATACTTGAAGCAGCAGCTTCTGTCTCCATTGTTCAAGACATTGAGATGCCAATGGACCACCTCTATAAGGAGCAGGAGCCACCAGCTGCCCTCTCTTCACAGTCTTCCTGTATGAGAAGAGGGGAAGTTAAGTCTCTTCAGACCAGGAAAGGTGCCTTCTTTTCAAGCTGCCATGGGCTCTTCAGAAGGTGTTTTTTTTCAGCAGTTCCCCAAGAACACGTGCATCACTTCTGCTGGAAAACACAACGCAGGGCTCTATTGATAAAGAAAAAGCAGCCCCAGACACAAGGTGGGGGTTTGCTCTCCTGAGCTGATCTCATTTCTGTCATGCAGTGGAAGATTTGGTCAGTTTTTGGTTTGGTTGAACTTTGACAGCTGTTTCACTTTTTCTACAATGCTGTAATTGGGCAAGAGCATCACTGCAGTGGACCTTCTGTGACCGGTTTGCTGTGGCCCAGGTGCTGCATTTTCAGACATAACAAGCAGAAAGTGATATTTGAATGTAACCTAATCCCTAGAAACTAAAACAGGTTTATAAACAAATATGTTCCTGCAGAGACCATCTCAGAGATCTTCATGATCCCATGAAGCAATGAATTTATTATCCAACCATGCAAGTACACAGTTTTCTCAATTATCATTTTTCTGGTTGTCCAAACTTAAAATCCAAGTGACAGCCTATCATGAAAAAAAAATCCCAAATTCTGGTTTCTTTAGCTTCAGTCATCTGCCATTTTTTTTCACCAACATTTCTTTAAAAATTTCTGTTATCTATTATGAATGCATCACTTTTTATATTCATATATCCATTCAATATTTAGAGTCTCACAACATCTCCATAGAATGCTTTCAGATATTTTGAGAATTCTAGAAACGGTGCTTTACCAGTACTCAAAGGGGTTTATGTTTTATTTTATTACATAATGCATTTAATGTCTTATTTACTCACCAGAATGCACAGTATTAGCTATGTTCATCTGAATATCTATATGCAACTTCCATTCACTTACATATGCCTTAACAGAAATTGCAATAAATAGCTATTTCTTGTATATTAAAAATGTATATACAAATTAGAATCTTTAATTTTATAATTTATTAAATTCAAATGTCTGTGTTCTTTTGCAAAAAAAAAAGTGTTTGGCTTTTCCCTGTGCTTTTTTCATTGAGCTGATGTTATGCAGAGATGCTGGAGGATGAAGAACCAGCATCTTCAGATTCAAAACCAATTCAAATTCTACAACTTAATGAGGTGGGATTGGGATACACTTGCTGCCAAAGTCCTACATCCTTGTTACAACATCCATTATCCGAGGCTAAATATCATGAAGTGACTGGACCAAAACCTCACTTGATAACTGCACAGAAATTAATCAAACTTACTTAAGTCCTTGTGCTTGAGGCACAAATCCATCCTGGTCCATGTATCATCTCTTTAAAAAGGCTCAGTTATTTGGGCTTCTGTTCAGGACTGATGAGTGAGTTCTGCTTTTCATGTCCTATAGATAAAGTAATTGCTCCTTTCCATGAAATTCTTTTGCACACATTCTCCTGCCATATCTTGCACAGTCATAGCCAGGTCTCCTTTAAAGCATAATTGAAGCTTTCCCATCTAACTAAAGTTTGTTGCTTGAGGATGTGAACTATCCCTGCTTACTGTGATTATTCAGTGAGCACCATGCAGTGCAGTCAAGCCCAGCATTCTTTAATCAGGTAATGAGCAACATCAACATTTTCCATCTGGAAAAGTAATTTACATAGTTAAATGCCCCGATAAAACAGTGGACCAGCCCAAACCTGGGGTTCATTTACTCTGATAATTCATGCAGCATTTACAGCTGTGACAAGGGTTATATTTTATTGCCTTTTGCTTTCACAGATTTTGAGATTTTTAAGAGTGGCCATGGCAAAGGGTCTCACATCCACACCCCAGACATGAGGGACACCCAAGGTGGGGTCAGTCATCCCTCTCCTTCCCCCCAGTCTTGCTCTCTCTCTCCCAAATGACAAAAGATGACACCCACAGGAGGCCTTCTCTTCCTCTCCTGGCCTGCATCAGATTTTTAGCCCTTTTCACCATCATTTGGCTCTGAGGAAGTTTGTTGTTGTTTTTTTTTAAAGGCAGCTCAGGGAGCAGTTCCAGGCCAGAAAAGCAGTCATTCAGGTTATTCTGAATTACAGCAGGCAGGAGGCAGCTCCTCCAAAGTGCCGTGCAAATCTGACTGCCCCTTCCCACAGCGAGGGGAGCACAGGATAGTTTCCAGCCTCCCACAGGATGCTCTGGCTCAACATTTGGCTTTGCTCACAGGGGTCAAACATTGCTGCAGAGCCTTCCTGGGAGAATGAATGCCCGGAAACCCCAGCAGGGCTGTGTGTGTGCATGTGGATATGTATGTATGTATGTATGTGTGTGTGTGTATGTGTATGTGTGTATCTCTGTGTGTGTGTGTGTGCATTGCTCACCTTTGCTCTTCCCCTGCCCCCTCCCCCTTTATCAAATTCCCAGAGCCGAGCGGGGACCGCAGCGATGGAGCCACGGAACCGCATCGAGCACAAGCGGCCCTTCTAAAATCTCCTTACAGGAAGGAGCAGAGCAGGATGACACGTGCGGGAGAAGCTTTATCGCAGTGAATCTGCTGGGTTTGTGCTTCACCAGCAGAGTGCTCCCAGCAGCATCCCCCCGGAGCTGAGGCTGAACCGCGCAGCCCCAGCAGCTCCCGGCAGGACGGGGAGGCGTCACCTCCGGGATGCAGCGTCTGGTGGAGTCACCGCTAGATGGTGGCACGGCACAAGAAGTGCCACCCATTATGAAACGGCCGCTGCACTGTGATCCCAGCCTGAAAAATCCGTTTATCTGGTGAGATGCGCTCAGGAAGGGCCAGATGGAGTAAAACCCACTCGGCTCAGTCCCCATCACAGTGTGGGTGCAGTCAGAGATGCTGCTGTCCATGTCCTGGGGGCTGAAGAACAACAGTGATCCTACAGGAGAGAAATACAGACAGCACCTGCAGTGGAGAAATACAGCCATGATCAATCCCACCACCCAAACCACTGAAAATAACACAAGAAAAAGTTATATTCTGGGGTTGTTATTTCTTAGGGCATCTAAACACATCCCAGCTCCTCTGAAAAGAAGAAAGTTTAGATGCCAGTAACATTACAGGGGGTTAAACTGATGGTTGTAATTTAATTTTTAATTTTTTTTTAATTCAAGAAACACAATAGCTATGGAAAGACAAAGCTGTTTTAGGTGACCCGGGCTGCTGGCAGGACAGGGGGTTTCATGTGACCCCAGGCAGGAGGTGGTTTTCAAGTGATGGCAGTGCTGTCCTCACTGAGCCCTGCAACAATCCACAGTGTGTTGCCCTGGTTTTACAGGGCCCCATAAGTTGTAACACTGTAGCTGTAGTTTCCCATACTTGTTCTGTAAACATGGTCCTTGTTTTCCTTAACCAACCAGGATTGTTTTGCACTTGTGGAATTGTTTTTCATTCCTTTCCCTGGGGTGGAGAAAGATGATTGACCATGTCTTTGTCCTGTAAACCTTCAGGGGTGTTGACCCCTTTCACCAATCTTTGACTGTCCTTAGAACCTATAAAAATAAGTAAATAAAGAAGAGCAGAGCTTTTGGTCGGTCCTGCCTGGTAAAACCACTGCTGCTCCGTGACCCACGTGTTTCTTCTGTTGCTAACTAACCAACACACAGTGCTCAGCTCTCTTTGTGTGGTGTGTCCAAGAGGGACCAACCCCCACCAGCGTTCAGGCACTTTGGGGGATGTATAACCTAAAGTGATGTATGAAAATGCATCCATGCAAAGATACAATTTAATCATAGGCAGACCAGTAATAACAGAAATAAAAACATTATTATTTTAAATAAATAGTCTGGGTCGCATTCCCAAGGGAAGTTGCCAGTGAGTTGTCACCGTGGTTTGCACTTCTGAGATATCAAGGTATTTTAAGGAAGGTCTGCAGTGGCACAGAGCTCTGTCTCTCTGCTGGCCATGAGCAATGAAGCCACGATGATGGCATGGCCTGGAAACTCCCAGCAAAGGCTCCCAGGAGCCAGTTTCCAATTTAATTGAGCTCCCAATGAAACAAAGTGCCTAAATCCCTCTGAGCGTTTGCAAAGGCTGCCGGCAGGACTCCGCCCATGCTCCCAGCTGGATGGAGAGCTCAGGTCCTGCAAACAAGCCCTGTGCCATGTGCTGCAGCCACCCAGCCCTCACAGCACCTGGCTCCTCACCTGCAAAAGGCCAAGAAATAGCCAGGAACTCCCAGACAATCTTTGTGCATCAGTGACAGTGTTGGCACAGGCAGCCACCACCAGTTGCTGTGGGAGCTGCAGTTGAGGCAACAGCTGTGGGTGCAACATTTCCAACCCAGCTCTGTCCAGTTAATACAAAACCAGCTCATTAATGTTTCATGGCCATATCTTCACTGGTACCAGAGTGGCTGCTTGCTGCAATGCACAGGAGATTAATGGGCTGGTGGGTGTAATTACAAAACACAAATCATCTGGAGTCTGGTACAAATCTGGTCAAAACATTTTCCTTTGCTACACTTTTAATGAGAACGTAGAAACACAGAATGGTTGGGGATGGAAGAGACCTTGGAGATCGCCTCATTCCACCGTCCTGCCATGGGAAGGGACACCCAGAAGGGACAACCAGACCAGGTTGCTCCAAGCCCTGTCTAACCTTGAACACTTCCAGGAACCCATAACCTCTCTGGTGTGCCTCACCACACTCACAATAAAGAATTTCTTCATAATCTAAATCACTCCTCTTTTAATTTAAGAGGAATCCCATTCAATATCTGCCCTGTATAAAGTCTCTCTCCCACATGCAAGAGAGGAGCAGCTCTTCCAGGTTGTTGATGCACCTTCAAGGAGGACCTGCACTGAGGTGATGCCCAGTGTCATGTCAACCCTGTTCCCCAGCCCTGGCAAGAGCCAACAAGCTTCAAAAATGCCCAGAGGAGAGTCACCTGTTACACTTACCCAACTCTGCTAAATTGCATGGATTTCCCAAAAACTGGAAGCATCGCAAAAAAAAAAAAAAAAAAAAAAAGCTAACAGAAAACCAAACCAAAAAATCACTGTCAGCATTTATATCTCAGACACTCAGCCAAACCTTGCAGAACTAAAAACTGGTGTTTTCCAATGCAGCTCAGGCACTGCTGCTGTTGCTGTTTTCTTTTGCCATTAATCACATTTGGTGATGATTTTCATGCACCCAGGAATGCTGATTCACTGCACCCTTAGGGAGTACAACTACAGGAGCCTGGGATGATCTATCCAGAACCATCCTCACAAGTGCTTGGGAGAAACCTACGGCATTCTTGCAACAAGCATTCAAAGTTGCACCTTGTTCCTTTTAAATTAAGAGTTTTTGAGGACACAGTTGATGAAAGAGGAAACCAAATGGCGGTGGTTGAGGTTAAAAAAAAAAAAGAAAAAAGAAAAAAGAGGTATATTACATTTGTCCCTCCCACCTGGCACATTTTATTAATTTCATCAGACCTTTGAGAAGGAGGGACTTAACCAAGGCAGAGGAACCATCTTGAGTGTTTTTAAAGGGAATGTATCCATGCACATCTGCATTTGTGGAATTTGTCTCCAGACCAGTGATCTTCCTTACAAAACGTTTTTCCCAAGCTCGATACTGCAGCTGCTTAGCATAGCTGGTGTCTGAGGGTTTTTTTTCCTTTTGATGGTAATTATGTTTCCTACAAGCAAGAAGGAAAAGCTGAAACTCTAAGTTACTTCAACATGATCCCAGCTGATCATTGCTTTTAGTGAATTTAATGCATGAAGGTTGTGGCTCATTTCAGCTAAATTCAACTGTTTGGCACCAGAAGTCCAGACAAACAGCTTAAACTTGCACACCTGTTCTATTGAAATGCTAAATGATGGCTATTTCCAGAAAAAAATAATCTGCTTGGAACCATATCCTGAAGGGATGCATGAGACTGTTGAGCTGCTTATTTTTTTTTTTACTGGAGATAAAGAAAAAACCTGAATGGTGAGTGTGGGCTTGAGTGACTAAATAAGCTATTACAGCCAATTCCAGCCTGAATGCTGGTAACACAGAATATTTGCATTAAAACTAAAGCAGTGATTTTTAATCTAGGATTTCTGCTTTTCTCTTTGGCAGGTCAGGACAGGTGTTTTGGGGAGCAGCAAGGCTCAAAAATGCAGTCATACTGCCTGGCCTGGGCACACAGGGATGTTGTGTGGGATGGCTATTCCCCAGGAAAGAGCAGCAGCTGTTGAGGCTGCCTCTGAGGACAGCGTTGGGAAATAAATACAGAAGGAGGATTCTCCTGCAACATAACAATTTATCTTCCCATGCAACATGATGCTGCAAGAGAGGCTGTGAGAGGGACACCGGGATTATGCCAGAATGCAATCTGTTTGCAGCATGTGAATAAGCCAGAAAACAAAGGCAAATCCCCACAAATCCCAGGGACCCACAGGGTCAGATGCTGCCAGTCCTCCTGGCAAAGCAATTTGCTGTGCACTTGTGTGGTCTCAGAGAAACACAAATGCGGGGATGATGCTGGGAGCAGTGGGAGAGGGGCATTGGTGGAAAGGAGCCCTGGGAGGTGCTGTGGCAGGGCCGGCTGCTGCTGTGCCTCCACAGCATCAGGGATGTACAGCTCAGCCCAGGGATGTACAGCTCGGGCCAGGGATGTACAGCTCGGCCCAGGGATGTACAGCTCAGCTCAGGGATGTTCAGCTCGGCCCAGGGATGTGCAGCTCGGCCCAGAGATGTGCAGCTCGGCCCAGAGATGTGCAGCTCAGCTCAGGGATGTACAGCTCAGCTCAGGGATGTACAGCTCAGCTCAGGGATGTTCAGCTCGGCCCAGGGATGTTCAGCTCAGCTCAGCGATGTAGAGCTCGGCCCAGGGATGCACACCTCGGCTCAGGGACGCTCAGCTCGGGCAGAATGGATAGCAGAGAGCAGCACTAATGATGCAGCAAACACCCACGGCCTCTTGGGCAAACCAGCACGAATTTGTTCACAAAATAAGGCAGAGAAGGAACAAAACCAGCTCCAAACCCTAAGAATCCCCTTTCCAGCAATAAAGTGTGAAAGAACTACGGCTCCTCTTTTCCCACCCCAGCTTGGAGCACAGGCAGCCCTTCCCCTCCCGCAGCACGGCCACGGCCCCGCGGTCCTTTCCATGCGGGGAATTGTGGCCAGGCAGCCGAGCCGTGGGGACGTGCGGTGGCCAACCCGGCCCAGCCCAGCCCAGCCCGGCCGGTGCCCGCGGGCAGTCCCGGTGCCTCGGCGCCCGCCGGCTGCGGCTCGGGCAGGGCAGGCAGCCAGCGGGATATATTTAGCAACAGCAACAAAACAGGCAGCGGGATCAGCTGACTGAGGCAGGGAGCTGGCGCATGGGTTAGTGTTAGACAGCACATCTCCCGTGCTGGGAACAGGGAGGAGGGAGAGGGCAGAGCCGTGCAGCCGGGGCAGACGAATAGCCGCCCGCGCCCGCACCCCGCAGGTAAGGGGAGGGGGTCTGGCCTAGGGCTGTGTCCTGGGGGTCGCTAGGAATACCCGGGATGCTGGTGGGCAGTGATGCTCCAGGCGTGGTGCAGGGGAAGCTGCAGGGCACGGGTCCAGCTCCCCGGGGGCTGCAGGTGACGGGAGGTGACCTCGGCAGTGCCAGCGCGGTGCCCAGGGTGGAGGGGATCGCATCCGGGCGGGACCCGATCCACCCCATCATCGGAAGAGTTTTACTGCAAATAGGTAATTTAATTTCCTTCCGGAGGAAGGGCGTGTTGGCAGGACTGAGATGCTGATTAGCGCTATCGTGATTTACCACGACATGACCGTGCCCTCCCTTATCGGGAGCATTTCCTCATCGCCGGGCCCAGGCTCTGACTCTGCCGAACTCAGGCACGGGGTGGGAGGGAGGGAAGAAAGGATGGAAGGAACAAGCCTTTTCTTTAAGGTTTAAAGACACAAGAGAAACGGAGCAGGCAGCAAAAAGGATAATAAAAAGGCCCTAAGGTTTAAAACAAGCCTCTCCAGCTCTCATGCCAGCAAATCCCAGCGTGGCTGGCTTTACCAGTAGCACCTGAGAAAAACCAGTGAGGGCCAGCAGCATCCTGGGGAGGGATGGGCACCCTGCGAGCTCTGCCCTGGGCTCGGCACGAGCTGCTCATTTGTGCTCCGTGTGTGATCTGCAGCTTTGCAGGGAGGCTCAACAAAGCCAGATTTATTTCCAGCAATGACAAGCAAGGCATTAAAATAGCTAGCAAAGCACTTTTGCGTTTAATCACACAACAAAGCTATATTGTGTCTGCAGATTAGTCACATTCAAATTTCATTGGGGGAATCAGTAAAAAAAAAAAAAAATTAATCCAGGCTATGTGGTCATCTCTGCCAGAAGGGGAGATAAGTGAAGCACAGGGGGGAGTGTTTGGAGAAAAAAAATCAGTACAGTTAGAAAACACTGCAGCACAAAATATACTGAAATATTTGTAATCCAATATATTTAACTGAGCAGTGGGAGCAGTTTGATGGAAATCCATCCTAAAAGGAGTTGAGGACAACTATTTGAATATAAAGGAGATGAATTAAATCCCTTTGGCTCTAGGTAAGCACTCAGGGGAGGACCTACCTCTCCATAACTATATTTATGAACTACAGATGAAAGTGACCCTGTACATTCTCACCTGCAGCTTCTAGAACAGACTGCTGTAATGTCACTTTACTGACATGGTGCCCCCCACAGAGGCAGGGCAGCTCCTCTCTTGCTGGGTTCAGCTCCTCCCTGCTTGGACAAAGGGTGAAGGCAGAGCCCTGTCACAGTGAAGAGTGGATCATTAAGTAAGGAGAGTAGTTTGTGCCTTGCTGCTACAACAGGGGCAGTGAGACAAGCTCAGGGCCCTGCCCCACACCTCTCCAGCTGTGCTCCCTTGCATTGCTTCAGGAGGGAGCACCATTGCTCATCTCCTTAATGAACTTCTTATTTACTGCCACATTTATGACTTGGCTTCTTTGGTGCTACATTTATGAAGCTCTTTTTCAAGCCACGGATATTAAAATACTGCCAGCAAACTTTTAAAATGCAGTTTTTGTTAACAGCCCTGTTTACCACAAGAAGACCTCAGGTGGCTCAGGTAGAAACAAGCCCAGGATTTCCTTACCCCAGCAGGTTTTCACATGCTGATTGTGTCTGCTCTGTTCTCTGCAGCCATGGCACCCCGCATCAGGCTGAGCCTTTCAAAGCCTCTCCCAACCATAAGGGAAACGCACGAGGAAGCGATGGAGGATCCAAGCAGCAACCCCAGGCGTGCTGGAGGCACCACAGCCAGCCCAGACTCGTACTCCAGTGACGACTACATCCAATCCATCTGCCACCTCGCCAGACCCACCTTCCCAGCCCTTCTGGAAAGCAGGCGTAAGGGTCAGGACAGAAAGACCCTGAAGACCCTTGAAGAGGTGTCACGCCCTCCACCCCTTGTGGGGACACAGCAGCAGGGGTCAAAATGTAAACTGACCAATTTCATCTCGAATGTGATGCCACTGGGAAAAGTCCCACTTGCAGAAACCGACTTTTGGTCCAGAGAGGACCCCCTGGAACAAATTTACACCAATGCAGGAAATCTTTGCTCCTCCAAGGCTTCTTCCTATGGTGAAAGTGCCAGCACTGGTTACTCACAGTGCAACTCTTCTGCCCCAAATGGTGACCTTCATCCTGCAAACCTGGAAGAAAAAAACACAGGAAAACCCAGTTTTCCACGAGTGTTCAGTTTTCCAAGGCTTCCCTCCCCAAGACCAGTTCAGAAAGAAGCAGTATGCTCAGAGCTGAGGTATCTCAGAAAGGATGAGGGAACAGTTTTAGGGAATACCCACAGTCAGAAAGAAAATGGCCCTGTGTCCATTAACAATGAGGAGCTATTGGCACCCTCAGCCAGAGGGAAGCTGGTAGGAAACCCAGCCCTACCTTGCTCTGTAAGAAGGCACAGTTTGTTTAATACAGCAGGCATAGATGAAAAAGAAGGAAGAGAAACCTCTCACTGTGGCAGAAATGTCATGGATGATGTCCCCACTAAGCAGAGATACTTTGAATCTTTCCAGGTACCTAAAAAAGCCACCATCCATAACTGGATTTCAGAGCACAGATGCATCTGGAAAGAAGCAAAGATAAAAGCTTGTTTGCTCCCAGCCATTGCTGAAGTGTGAAGAAGTAACTGCTTAGAATAATTTTATTCCCAAGATATAACCACCCTGTGCTCTAGCAGCTCTCCCTGGAGTCCTCACACAGAAAACATGGCTTGAACATGCATGCGAGTCAGGCAGACTCTTGTGATCCATCATATCCCTCATCCGTGGGCAAAGGGACAATTCAGAGTCTCATCTGCTAAGGAAACAGCAATCAGTTTTCATTCTGGAAAGGCAACAGTTCATAAAGCATCTCCTCCCACCTGCTGCCTAGAACTGCCCTGAGCATGAAGAAAAGCTGGAGAGAGCTGGAGAGAACACAAATCCCATCTGTGCTGGAGAAGAAATGGGAACATTGAAATACCAGTGTTTTCCAGTCAATGCCAAGCAGCCAGATGTTGCTGACACTTGGGTACAGTTACTCAGAAAGGAACCCTTTGCCCAAGGCTTGGACAGTACGAGATGCACTCTCTCTGACACACATTTACTGGGAGACCCATCATAGATCCCTGCCTCAGCACCAGGATCCCACTGGAGAGGTCATCCTTTAGAGCAGTAACATAAAGAAATATTTCTTAAAAATCCTAAGAAGTCTTTTATGAGGATTTGCTGGAGGGCAACGTGGAGAATATTACAACTCCTTGGGTGGGGAATTCCTGGTGCTTACCCTGGCACCACTCTGTTCCCTTTACTCCTGGACTTACCCCTGGCAGGAGGAGAGCTGGGAGCCCTGGTGGGCATTGCTGTGCCAGGGCTGTGGCTGTTCTGGAGCCAGCTGTGAAGAAACAGGCATCACTTTGGGCTCTGCACTGTCACAGCCAGGCTGCACACCACGGGCACCCACGGGATCTCCTGCTCAGGTGCAGGAGCCCCAGGAGCCCTCACAGAGCTCAGAAGAGCAGCCTTGGCTGAGGGGCAGCCTGGGGATGCTGGGCTGGTGCTCACAGGACCTGAAGGTAAAATAGTAACTTGTGTTTCCCTTCGTATCTGTGCTTCTGTGTTCTCACCTCCCTGACCAAGCTGGTGATGTTGACCAAGCTTCACTTCGTGCTGCGAGACTGAAATGTGGGAAATACCCCAATGTGCATGTTCCAAGCATCCAGCACACAGCACATACAAACAATTCATGTTTTTGCTACATGGGATGTCTGCAGGACGAGAAGCATTCCCACAAGGCTGGGAGGTCCTGGCAGGGGTGGTGGGCACGTGCCCAGGCCATCCCCCACTGCCACACAGAGACTTCTCCATCCACAGGAGCTGCCATTGGCACCTTCTCCTGCAGCCAGAGCAACCTCACCCACCTGTGTCTGGTGCCACACTCTCCACAGCCAGTCAGGAGAAGTAGCTGAGGAAACTGCAAAGCAATACCAGCCTAATTATTACTACTACTAGGAATAAATGTTTTGGCACAGCAGAGAGCAGAGGGACCAGGCTGTTTGCTCAACAGCAGCTAAGATGAGAAACAGCATTGGAAAGAAACAATTATAAAAATGCTCACAAGTGATTTCCAAACCACCCTCAAGCAGATTAAATGAAAAAGCAACTTCTACTCAGTACCAACATGACTGTAAATATGCTCAAGGATCAAAAGGTGAGAGTGTTTGAGCTTCTCATCCTCCATCTCTTACCTCAAATATTTTTTTCCCCTGTTGAAACTCATTAGTGCTATGGAGCTGAGCTGCTTCTCAGCTGTTTTTGAACTAACCACACAGCAAGAACAGAAGTGAAGGTGGCTCCAGCATTCATTAAAGCTGATGGAGAAAGTTGAACCCAGGAGGTCCCAGCCTGCTCTGCCTCCTCCACACCTGTCCCTCCCTTCTCAGGTAAATGCTGGGGTTTAAGTGATGCTTGTCCTCACTGCTCTGCTGTAATTTAAATTTCTCTTCATGTGAATATTTATGACTCTAATGCCTAACAAGTCTTGTGCCAACTGCATGTATCACTGCTTTTGACAGAGGAAACAAATAAAATCCTTCCATCCAGTTGTTGTTTCCATTCTGCATTCCACAGGGGATTATTTTTAGTGTTGAGCTGAGCACAGCACATGGGCTGGGGCTTGCCATGCAAACACCTTCTCACTCTCACAGGTCACCAAAGGCCTTCACACCTCACCCCTTCAGCAGCTGCTGTCCAGGACTGTGATTCCTTCTCAGCTGCCACATAATCCTGCAAGTCTCTACATCCCTGAAACCCATCACCTTTTCTCTACAGAGCAAAGAGGCACAGCAGCAGATGAGAGCTGCAACTCAGGACACACTGGGAAAGGCCTCCAGCTCCTCTGATGTAGGACTGGGAGCAGGTTGTGGGGCTGGGGTGATGTCAGGGTTGGGCTCAGAGCTGGGCACATTTGAAAACACAGTGTTAGTTCCAGTTTGGCTCAGCAGTGGCTGCTATGTGCCCATGGAGCACCAGGAGTTTGGAGTGAGGTGCAGCCAGGTTTGGAGCCATGAAACTTTAGAGTGAACTGGCTCTTTCTGGAGAATACTTTTTCTTAGTGAAAACTGAGGTTCTGCTCAAGCAAGTGGGTTTTGCAAGAGGAGCCAAAGCTGCTGGGATGCAGCAAAGATGGAGGCAAAGAGGTGTGGGCAAATTAGGGTCACTGGATTAGCAAGGCAGGGAAGGGAGGAGGGAAACGTGGGGCTGGTGGTGCCAGAGAGTGAGCAGGGCAGCTCCCAGCAGGAGGGAGGTGCTGGGTGGCAGGGCCAGGAGCCCCAGGCTGAGGAATTCCAGCTGTGCAGTAGGAGCTGTGACAGGTAAGAAAAGAAAAGCTGGTTTAGCACAGGACAGAGGCAGCAGATGGGGTGGGTTGTTTCTGTTGAGGTTCAGTTAAATCCTCTTTTGAAAAGCACAGTCCTCACCTTCTTCACCACCAGCTCTGTTGGGAATGAGCATGTTGGTCCTTGTGAAACCACTGCACAGTTAAATATGCACCAGTTCCCTGCATAAGGCAGTTTTGCAGCTGTACAACATCACCCACCTGCTGCAGATGCACTTTGGGCTGGTTCAGGGAGGGGATGGGGATTGGGGCAGCCTTGTCACCCCCCTGTCACAGCCTCTCTACCCCCCAGCTGCTGAGGGAGCCTGCAGTTCTACCAAAGGAAAAAAAAAATGGACCTTGTTGGATGGGGTAACATGGCCTGCAGCTCTTCTCTCCCTGTTCACCCCGTGGATGCACACCTGGGCCAGCAGAAAATGCTCCCCTTCTTTCCCTCTCTGCAGAACAACCCCTGAGGAATCACTAGCCAGGATAAGCCTGCAGAAGCTGCTGCCTGTTCAGAAGTGCTTCCAGACAAGAAAGAAAGCCTTATCTGGGAATTTAGGTCACAGAGAGAGATAAAAGCCGTGCAGCTTCCGTGGCCAATCTCGTGGCAGGCTCTGCATTTGAAGTCACTGGCAGAAAAATCTCATTTATTGAGATCATCAGGACTGCTGGAGGGATTTGGATTAATTTGAATGGGGAATTGGTATCCAAATCTCACCAGCAGCTTTCAGGCTCAGACTTCACATCCAGTTCACAAGCAAACTGTGAGCTAACATGCAATTTTGCTTGCATGATCATGCAGCCTCTTCCTGCTGCAAACGGTAAATGCATTTGGACAGAGAAAATCATGACCAGAATTTACAAACCAGAGATGGCGAGGCAGAAAGAAAACTGTCCCACTCTTTCCTGAGATTCTTGTCTTTTAAATGACAGAGATAGCCATCAGCTGAAGGCAAAGGCGAGGGAGCAGCAGCCCCATGAGCCTCTCTCTGCTGATCAGACCTGGGCAGTGCAGGAGCTGCTCCGAACTCCTCCAGCAGCCACGGCACCGAGCCTCGCCCACCCAGGAGGGGCCTCTGTGCCCACACGGACAGCCAGCAAGAGAAATGGTGATAAAAAGCTAAAATATGAGCCAGTGCAGCATGATGACAGACAGGGACACGCCATGAATGGGGCTCTCTCAGCCAGGGACTGTGATGGGAGAGACAGGCGGGAGCAGATCCAAGGGCTGCACACGGACAGGGAGATGCAGGAGGGGAATGAACAAGGTTAGCAAAACCAGTCTCTGAAAAGGTCTTTAACTCTGAACTCAGGATTAAAGCAGCTATTTTTGATTTAAGAAAAAAAAAAAATCCAAATCTCAACGCTCTAAGGAAAACTTAAAGCTCCCACCTTTTGAGGAGATCAGAGCTGAGCCCGAGGCAAAGCCCAGGATGCCTCAGCTAAAAGCAGGAGCTTTGAGGGTGGTGCTTCAGGCTTCCCCCCTGCCCTGAAGTGCCTGCATTTGGGCCTAATTGCTCATTGAGGGCATATTTTAATTAACTTTGAGCCTTCCTAAGTGGAGACTAACTTCATTTATCACGGTGCAGAATGAAGTTAAACTGCATTTAGTGACTGAGCAGGAATCCCTTGGCTTTGAATGAAACCTTGACTGAACCATCAGCAATGTGATTAATGGCAAAGGGGTTTGTATTTTCCATTTGCAGCTGTAACCATGGGCAGAAGAGAGCTCTGAAATGATGGCTGAAAGCTTTTCTGCTTTTGTTTGAAGAGCCAGAGTGTTCAGACACAGATCTCTGCCTTGCTCACCAGGGCCCACGTGTGTTTTTGTGGCTGGCACCCCTTATGTGGGGCACAGTTGAGAGCAGGGATGACCCCTGAAGTGCCACATCATGGGCTTGTGGCCTTTCCCCACGCTCAGGGATTCTCAAGGATAATCTAATTTGCTTGACACGAGCTAGAGCTACTGCAAAATACATGTTGTGTAAATAGAGAGATACTGTTCCTGGTAATTGCAGTCTTCCTGGAATTAATGCTCCTGGAGGCAATGCTTCCTAGGACTGTTGCAAAGAGCTGTGGAAAAACTGGGCATTTTTAGAATACCAGCTTGTTGCTACATAAAGTTTGACCAAATGCCATTTAAATCAAAGGGAGCCTTTAAGTGCTTTGGAATGGGCTTGTAATGGGAATAATTTCCCACTGCATTTAAAGCACAGATTTCTAATAGCAGCTGATGAGGGAAATCAAATTATTCGTTTATTTATTTGTGTGTATTAGCATTGTACCCACTGTTTCTTGTCTTTGCTTTTAAATTAACCTAGCTGAAAGCCCATCAGCCTGCTGTGAGCTTAGCAAAAACTGTTTGCCAGCCACAAGGCTTTTTCTGGCTGTGCCTCACACACCTGCAGGGGCTTTGTCCCTCGGGATCAGCAAATCCCTGCCCTGCAGAGGGGGTGGTCACACACAGTGAGAGCAGGAGGAGCCAGCAGGGACACTGCCACATCTCTGGCAGCACAATGTGACATCTGCAAGTCAGCTGGGCTTAGCTGAATGTTTTGTTATTTTTTTCCTGGATGGTCAGTGTGTGGGAGAGAAAATGGTTTATACCAGAGGTGCTGGGCTGCTCTCTAAAACTGAGGCTGTAGCCAGGTGGGTGCTGGTCTCTCCTCCCAGGTAACAAGTGGCAGGACCAGAGGAAATGGCCTCAAGCTGTGCCAGGAGTGGTTTAGATTGGATATTGGGATAAATTTCTGGATGGGTTGTCAAGCCCTGGAACAGGCTGCCAAGGGAAATGGTGGAATCACTGTCCCTGGAAGAGTTAAAAAAACATGTGGGTGTGGCACTTGGGAACGGGGTTTGGCAGTGCTGCACTGAAGTGAATTATCTTAGAGGGCTTTTCCAACCTTAATTGTTCTGTTTTATGTTTGTATATCTTTCCAACTCTGTAAGCACTGGCTGAGCTACACTAGCTCAGCTTCAGAAAGGGGAGATGCCACATCTCAAGTGTCCAGGCTCCAAAGCAATTGCACAAGAAATACCAAATTTGCTCCAGATGCTCTTCACATTCCCCTTCAGGTCATGCTACAGAAGCATCAAAACCCACACAGAATACATTGTGACATTGGCTCACAAATGCCCTTCATGGTTTGCAGTGGCAGCCTCCCACCAGGCCCTGATGAGCTGGGGGCTGTGGAAATTCACAGAATGGCCATCCCTGACTTGCTGAGCCTATGAACCATTCCAGCCTCATTAGTGGGATGGGCTGGGAGCTTCAGATTGAGGTTAATTTGCACAAAGAACAAAGGAACGTGCACATGGTCCTTGCTCACAGCAGAGTCAGCTGTGAAGAACAGTGAAAAATAGACCTGACTTTTAGGGGAAGCAAATACAATCACAGGGCTGATTGTGCCCAGTTTTGAATCCAGAAACATCCAGGTCCTACTCCAGACCCCATTTTAGGACTGGTGGGTGTCTAACACTGTTTGCAGTTTAGAAAGGTTTGGTGGTACAAATATTGCAGGTGAGCTCCTGCTCCTGCCCAGAAGAGCTGCTGGGGATGCAGAGTGGCTGCAGCTGGAACTCTGCTGCTGCTCCCAGCCTGGTTCAGTCCCAGCTCTCCCCAAAACATCACAACACCTGCTCCTTCAGGCACTACAAGGTGACACAAAGCACAGCCAAGCTGTGGTGACATTTGAGCTGCTCAGTCAACACTCAGCTTTCCTTCAGGTGTGCTGGGGTGTGAGGCATCCCCAGCCCTCGAGGGATGGTGACATCCCTGCCTCAGAAGCCAGATTCTGTGTTTACCCTCCGTGATGCCTCTGCTCAAACCTGGTTTGCTGGAACGAGGGCACACAGACAGAAAACAAAACAGCCTCCTTGCTGTGCAGGGTCAGCTCCTGGAATTAATTGCTGCAGGATGTCAACAAGATAAAATTCAGCAGGATTCAAGAGAGGATTAGACAGTCCTGTGATCAGGAACATTTGTGCAATGCTAACTGGGTCAAAGAAATACAAGAGAAATTAAGCATTGTGCATCCCTGAAGGGCTGAGCTGGTACTAGCTGGGTTTAGAACAGATTCCTCCCCACCTCCCTTTCCCTGTCTTTTTATAGCAGCAAACAAATAGCAGGATCTATTGCAAAGTGTCCTCTCTTCCCTTGCAGTAATAAAGCATTGCCTGCTCTAGGAAGTCCTCGAGACCAAAGTGACAACTGATCCATGCTACAGCACTCAGCAAAACCCTCCCCTTGTCATTTTATAGGCAGAAAATGAAAGTTTCCCTTTTCTGCTGCCTCTGAGCTTCAGATCAACAATTTCTCAAGAAGGGAATGAACTGCACAATAAACTGGCTGCAGATGAGCTGCTTGTGTCTCCACCCTGAAATCCTTTTCTAAGCATAATTAACCAAATTAATTATGTAACTGCACAATAGTGTTAACCAGAAAAATATGTGGGGTAAATAGCTGGATCCAGAAGCCAACAGTGGTATTGCAGGGAAGTGTCAGGGGCATAATGGGAGTGATGGTTTCCACCACCAAAGAGAGCAGAAGAGTTTGGGTCTTGCAACAAGGAAGAAAAGGAGCAAAATCGTCAGGATTTTGGAACAGAGTTCACTCTCCAGATCAGCAGATACTGCACCAGGTTTTCCAAGGTGGGAGCTGCCATGGAGGTGGAAGGTGGAGGCTGGGCATGCAGTATAACCTTTTCCTAGGTTTTATTTTTCAGCAGAAAGATCCTGACAAACATCCATGATCTCTGCACATTTTTCTGACATGCAGAAGCGCCCCTGGCACAACTGGCCAGCAGGCACAAGGCTCTGCATGTGACAGCAAGGGCAGCACAGCTGCTCCCAGCACATCCCTTCACTTCAGTACGTTTCACTGTCCTCAACAGCAGGATTCTGAGAGAAAAGTCTCACTGAGGCTAAATGCTGGCAACAGAAAATTACCTGGTGACCTCAGACAGGCGGCAGAAATCTTCAGATTCTGTGCCCAAAGACGAAGCCTCTTTCTTACAATCCATTGCAAAGGATACAGGATAGAAAGGAAAACGTGTCAGCATTTAAATATTACCCCATTAGGCTTGGCAAAATTTGTGATACCCACTGTATTCAAAATTTTCATGGTATCATAGAATGGTTTGGACCTTAAAGACCATCTTATTCTAACTCCCTGCCATGGGCAGGGACACTTTCCACTAGTTCAGGTTTCTCCAAGCCCCAAACAGCCTGACCTTGAGCACTTCCAGGGATGGGGCAGCCACTGCTTCTCTGGGAACCTGTGCCAGGGCCTCACAGGGAAGAACTTCTTCCTAATACCCGATCTAACCCTGCCCTCTGTCAGTTTGAAGCCACTCATTCCCGTATTTGCCGCCAAATTTGACAAACAACCCCCCCCAAACTGCCCCACATTTTATTGCATCTGATACTAATTCTAGCAATTTAATTTCAAAAGGAAATTCAGAATGTTTTTATTGTTTCCCTTTTCCCTGCTCCTCCAGAAATAGCAATGGCTAATACGGCCTGTCCCACTTTGTCAGACTCCAACACCTGTAGGGGCTGTGAGGTCCCAGCTATCAAACCAAACACTTAATTAGCCTTTATTAGAATTCTTTCTTTCTCACCAACAGTGTCAAGCACCACATTCACACAGTAGTTTGTCACTTGTTTGTTGTTTTTTTTTTTTTAGAGAAGTGTTTTTTGCTTGGAGCACAATAAAACTGCTGGACTCTTAGATTTTGCTGCTCCTGGTACAAGCACTCATGTCCTGGCCCACATGAGCTCCCAAGGTCTCTCAGCTCCATTGTATTTCAACAGACAGCACAGACTTCTGTATCTTTATGGATCAGGGCCTTTGCAGATGTATTTAAGAAGTCATTGCTCTCAGAACCTTGTACAGAGTGTTCCAGGCCAGCAGTGCAGTACTTCTAAAGTCACTGTGAAAACAAAGCACTGCACCACATGCATTCCTTTTCCTGGGGACAGGAGGGAACCAGCCCACCTGACAGACTGAAGGGACATTGCTCTCCTCTCCTGCTGTGGAGAGGAGCTCCAGGCAGGACAAGGCCATGGCTCTGTGCCCTCCTCAGACCATTTGATCTGTCTGAATGCAGAGCAGTTCTACCCTTGCTAAAGTCCCTCAGCTCATGGGATGAGATTCTCACCTGCAGGGAAAGAGGGAGCAGAACCAATCCCAGAGTCTGAGCTGGGGACTGCAGGTGTGACCTGCTCCACCACCCAGACACCCAGGACCTTCAGCACCATGCTGGCTTTTGGAGTTATTTTTGATTTCTGTAGAATGGGAATCATTCCTACTTAGGGGAAGAAGATTTGTAAGATTAGCCAAACATATAAGAAAAAATAACTTTACAGAAACAGATTTTTCAGGGCCAGCAAAGAATCACAGAGGTAAAAGAGGAACATGTGCTGCAGTGCCAGGTGGTTCTTTCTCTCTATTCATTTCACCGGTTCCTAAAGTACGTGAGTAATACATGGACAAATGTAAGGGAAAGGCTGGCTGACTCCTGAGGATGATGTAACAAGTTGAAACTGCAGTTTTCACACCATCAAATTGAAAGTTTAATTAAATTGTACAGCCATGCCAGACATTTGGCACTGGACCCAGCAGAAATGCAAACTCAGTTCAGTGGAATGTGAATCCTGTGTTGGGTGCCACAGGTCAGACACTGCCCTTGTGCCTGCAGGGCTCTGGGGGGTTAGGACAGGTCTCAGGGCAGACAGCCTGTCCCCATGTACAGGTGATAACTTCATTTTTCTGTACTCATGATTATGTTTTCCCAGTGAAAGCCCAGTGGAGTCAATGGAAAATTTCCTGTTGGCTGTTTTGGGCCAAGACCCAAATTTCTACCTTTTGTTCATCTCCCTCCTCCCTCATTGGTCTGTGGATAAATGATTCCACCTGAGGGAGAAAATGTTATACAGGGTAATCCCAACCCTTCCTGTAGTCTATTACCTCAGTTTACACCAGAAATACTCCTAGAGTACAACCTGCAAGCATCAGCAGGCATAGCCCCCACTAACACAGGGGTACAGCCTCTCAGAGAGCAGCTAAGGCACTAAAAACCTTCAGCTGCCTCACTTAAAATGCGGCAAAGGACATGAAAATACATAAATTTGTGAAGTCAGAAGCTGAAAATCAAAGAGTACTTTGAAGGAAAATCATGTTTGATTTGATCTTCTCTCACTGGGCAATGCATGCAGACTTTTTACTGGGTGTAGCTGTTATTACTGAGAACAGCTGGAAAACTGTCCAGCCATTAACCCAGCACTGCCAAGCCCAGCATGTTCCCAGGTGCCACAGCTAAACCTCTTCTAAAACCTTCCACCACTTTTTTGGGAAGCCTATTCCAATGCTTAACAACCCTTTCCATGAAGAAATTTTCAAGGCAAAATCTAATAAACTTTTCCTGACAGAGCTCTTGTCCTGTTGCTGGCTACCTGGGAGAAGAGACTGATCCCCACCTGGCTACAGCCTCCTTCCAGAGCTGCAGAGGGCAATGAGGTTTCCCCTGAAGCTCAGTTTTCAAAGGTATTAACCAAGGCAAACATCCACTATCTCAATGGGTTTCCTTGGCACAGTAACCAGTAATTCCAAGTTCTGAGACTGCAGCAGCTGTTCTTGGCTGGCAGCACAGGCACCCCGTGACCCATGGGAGTGCACAAGGGTAGCAGGACCTTGGTTCCCAACATCCCCACACCATGCTGGCCATGGAGCCACTGGAGCCTGGCATGTTCCCAGAGCCCAGAAAACTGCACAGAAAACTTAAACTAGAAAAAAAAAAAAGCCTCATGAAGTGACCAATGTGTTACTTAAATCTCTGAGGTCACTAAAACCCAGGAGGATTTTCGTTTTTATTTTCTGTAGTGTGTGCTTTTTTACAATAAACATCTAGCATTTTAAAATAAATCAGTACTGCCCACTGATACACCAGGAAGATTTAACCAAAACATACTGTCTTAATCTTTTAAAAACTGATGATCTGTGAGAACATTAGGCTTATTTTGGAATAAGAAAATATTCAAGTGCACCAAAGATCCCTAAAACTAGCTTAGATTTACTGCTTTCCATACAGGGCAAGGGAGCATTTAGAGAGCAATTACTGCCTTTGGGTTAGGGAGGATGAAAAGCAAGAAAATAATCAGAACACTCACCTTTAGTGGAGTATGGCTTCTCCCAAAAGGTGTACCTGGTGTAGTTTTGTCCTTTCCACTTACTGTTTACTCTTTCTCCTCCTTTCCTCTCTCTTTGGTATCAGTTCCACAGATTTTAAGGTTACTCTGCTTCACCAGTGCCAGCAGAAAAGACAAGCCAAACAGCCAACTGCTCTGATTTGGGAGATTCTCACCCTAGAAGGCCCAAATCCAACTTTTTCCTATCACTGAAGAGCCAGTGGACACGGGGTATATGAAGGACCAGAAACCAGAGTCTGTCCAGAGAGACTGTGTAGTCAATTCTTTTAAAATAGCAGCAGTTATTTTACTGCAAGTTAAGCAAAGACACGATTTCTTTGACCTGGCTGAGGATGACAGGACACAGGCTCAGCTGAGTCTTTTGCCTTTGAGGGAAGAGATGCTGTTTTCTCTCTATATTCTCTGACAAGGACGCCGGCCTCTCTGTTAATTTTGGCAGTTTTCCTACAAACAGCTCTCCCCCTACTTGATATATCAGGTTTGTAGATACTATTTAGGAGCTTGTGAACTCCAATCTGGCACCATATAACATCTGAAAACATAACATTAAGCAGATTAATGCAGCAAGGGAAGGTCCTATTGAATGATTTTGTCACCGAGGACAAAGTAGGTCCTTTTCATTCCCATCATGACAGCTGGATTTATAAATCCAGTATTAATTGGCATGGATGTTACCAAACCAACTGCTGCTACTAGGAAAGGTTCATGCCTGGGCCTGAATTCCCACAAATGTTCTTCAGAATAATTCTACAAGCCACACTTTGTGCATGGCACTGAAACAGGTTCAGGCCATGTGCAGCTGAAGTCTGTGTTTCCCACACCATCTAGTGGCAGTCCTGCAAATGTGATGGGAATGAACATCTCACCCAGGAGACAAAACCAAAGAGAAATCAGTGCTAGGCCTGCAAGATACTCATCACACTGCTGGGGAATTACAGCTGCTTCAAGACAGCACATTTTAAACCCACAAACAAGCCGAACATTCTGCGGCCTGTGGTATTTATGGGAACATTGAACTAGATCATTTATTTCATAGCAAAGCAGCACCAACATGCTGAACATGGGCTCTGAGGAGGGCAGTGGTGCCAGGAGAGGTCTTGGGTGCTTCAGTGCTCCACACACACACACACATGTGCTCGGGTGTCTGATGTTTGCTGCTGCCAGTGATGGGAACATCACACCAAACGTGGTTCAGACACCAAGACAGAGGCACCCGTGGAGAAAGAACATGGTATGAAAATACACCAGTGACAGGAGTTTGCTGAATCTCATTCCTGGAAAAAAGGTTGGAAAAGTCTTCACTATGTTTCCCTCCAATAGTAAATGGAGTATTTGAATCCCATCCTGCTGTCAGACCCCAAGTCTACTTTGTGCTTCTGGAGCAGTAAGAGGAAGGAAGGAGAGGGGTCTACTGGACCAAGACAAAAGCTCCACTGCACAACTGACCTTACAGACTGACCTGGAAGGTCATGGATGGCCAGCTATGAGACAAGGGGTTGAGCTTTGAGTAGGTTTGGACAGGGCTCTCCACAAAGCTCTGGAGGCATTTCTGATCATGCCTTCACTTTGCAAATCCAAACCCAACTGACTGGAGCAGGTTTCTGATGTGCAGATCTCGAAAGCAGCAGGAAGCACAGCAAGGTCTTTCTGGGATTATCAAGTTCCTTATGCTTCCATTATACCCTTCACACACTTCACTCACTGTGGCTGTATGTGTAACCCTTGAGGAAGAGCTTTAGGAATCAAGTTAAAATATGAATTAGACTTCAAGAAGGTTTGAAACAGATACTGGATTTATTGGTCAGCTATGAGTAGGAAAATACATTGGTAAAGAAAAAGAAGACCCTGTATATAAATATAATACTAACTAGTTAAAATTTGACCAAGAAGAAAGTTCCACTGAAGAGAACAGTAAAAGCCCTTGTTTACCATCAGACCATATTCAGTTTCCCATTTATCTTATTGAAGAGCTGCCTATAGACAAATGCAACATTCTTTGAGCTTAGTGCAGATAATGTGCTGGTTTTTGTTACATGAATGGTAAACAAGAGTTAGTCCAGTGCATTACACATTATACAGAAGTACTGTGAATAAAGACTAAGATATTCTATTTTAGACACTACTTAAACATACCAAGACACTTAAGTGTTACAAATTTATGCAACCAAAAGAAAAGAATAGCAGTTAACATACTAAAAAATACTGTGTCCGGCTGGATGAGAAAGGCTTTGCTACTGAAGCGGTTAACTGAACTTTTCAAAGTTTTACAGTGTAATTAGTTTTCTCTTTCCCCCTCCCCCACAATGGTGTTGCAATTATTTTGTCTTTCATACAGGTTTTGCATGGTTGAAAAAGCAAAGCATGAGCTATTTTCTAAGCCTGCTCTTAAAAAAAAACAAACTTTGAGAGATTTGCTGAAGTTCCATCAAGGATGCATACACTCTTCTTAAAATCAGTTCAGTCAAATGTTAGCCAAATTTACCTTTAATTTAAAGCTGCTAAAAGGACAAAATAATTATAACACACACCAATTTATATGCTCTTTCCCCCCTACCTGTGTTATGTTAAAAGCAGTAACTTGTGGTATTAGTCTTGTACTCTAAACAATTGTTTTAGTTAAAGGTGTAGTTCAATTTACACTTTGACACCCAGAATTCTTGGTAAATGTAAATAAAACTAGACAAGATATGGCAGAGTGTACTTTAAGTGGAAAAAAGCCTGGTCTTACCTAAATAAATCCTTTCAACCCCAAGGATGTTCAGTGACTTTTGCTATATGTGCTTTTACAACAAGAACACTGAAAGTACATTATGGCAACACCCAAAACCACCTCAAATAAAAATATTGCAAATAACCATTTCATGTTAAAAACTATGAAGCAAACATTTTGATTTTGTGAAGACATGGTTTATTGCCTTATTCTATGTTATAGCTGGAAATTGAGACTTTTGAGTTAGATTTGTTTGACACAAGAATGTATTTTCTTTGAAAGATAGTTTGACTAAGTTTATCTCAGCTCTGTTTTGGTGCCATCTGGTCTTTCCCTATTTTCAAAACATTTCTCCTTCCTTCCTTCAGCCCCCGAGTCACAGCTGCAGTCCAGTTAAAACCCAGTGAAGTCAAAGGAGTGTCTTCAATGGATTCAGAGGGTTTTCAATCAGGACCTCATGGACTACTATAAAAGCTGGAGGAAATGGTTGTTCAAATGGACCCTTAGACCATAAGGTGACTAAGCAGGAACAGTTGTGTCTCCAAAAGCACAAGGGGCCATATTTTCACATGCTGTCATAAATTCAAACATTTTTTAAGACTAAGCAATAGAGGAGAACACATACTGGATAAAGCTCAAACCTTTAGAATCTAACAAGTGCACTCAAGCTCCAGCATCTATTAAAGTAAATTATCCCCCTCTAAAAAATACAAAATGAGTAAGTGCTTCCCTTCCCTTCCCTTCCCCTTCTGTAAAGCTTTCTGGACTCCTTACACAATCCAGATATCAGAAAAGAAAAATAGTTTGCTTAGTCTGACAAGCTAAATTGGCTCATCATTACTGGAAATTGTCATGATGTACATTACCAAGACATCATTAAGGAAACATGAGTAAAACACCTTTTATTCACACTTTACAAAAAAACCCCAAAAAACAAACAGAAAAAAAAATAACACTACGCATTAAATCTACTACAGCAATACTACCAGCATTTCAATGTACTGATTATAAACTGGACATGTTTGGTGTTTTTACAACTAAAACCAAAACAAGATAACCCCAAAAGATCAGGTCCCAGACAAGGATTCAAGATCAAAATTTCTCATATTGAAATTTTAAAAATGTACATTTTACACATCTGAACGGTTTGTAATTTTTACTTTGAGCTTAAAACAGAATGGTTTGAGCACACTTATGTGCTGACTACTTTTCAATAAAATTTTGAATCATTATTACCAATTCATTCTCTTATATATAAAAAATTCACAATATTTAGAAAGTTTTCTCTTAATGCTCAGTGTCCTTTTGCTTCCCTGCCCGCAGCTGAAACAAAAGCTGTTTAAGACCAAGCTCTATCTCCATTATTAATTTTTTTTTTTTTACATTTATTATTCAAGTTGTATTAGTTTAAGGAGATGATGAATTCTCCCTTTTAGGATACAAATAGACAAGTTAAATTTGTAAGCTGTTATATACTTGGCTTCATGACACAAATGGCACTGAGGGTACTGTAACTTCAGTCTTACTTGACACTTTAAAATAAGACTTGGTCACTTTAAAATATGATCTGAAGAATTGTCTTTGGGACCTGTATTGAAAATGCATTTATTTTACACTGCTTCATTAATAGAAAATGTAGGGCTAGGTTTTTATCTTCAAGGAATTATACTTTCAGAAACTGAGGAACACACAAACGAAAGAGAATCCACATGATAGTAACTCTTAGTGGGAAAAACAGCACTGTGCAATGACACTGAAAGAAGCAGTGCATGGGCATTATAAGCTAGAAAATCTGTACCCATAACCTGAACATGTTCCAAAGTGTGATATTCAATGCTTCACAAAGGAAAAAAAGATGCCACAGCTTATACAAAAGTATCTTCATAAAATTTTCACAAGTGTTAACATTATTTAAAAAAATAAAAGAGGATGCACAGGATCTCTCTGCATGCACAGGCAGTGCTAGTTGAGAACAAATTTAAGCAGGCACAGTGGAGATAGGACAAATATTTAAAACAGAAATGAAGAAGCTGTACACACGTATCCCTAGATTTTACTTCAAAAGTTAGAGATGAGAAAAATGTCTGAGTGTATACACATCAGCAACAACTTCCAATCCATACAGGTCTACTTATATTCACTGCTCAGCTTATCTGTTCTGTGAGAACTCTATGCCTCTTTCTTTTTTTAAATCAGAAATAGAATGTATTTTGTTATCTCTGTAAGACACTAAGATTTTATAGGTTTAGATTTTGAAAGCAACGTTCTCAATTGAACATAAAAAGTAGTATAAAAGGGCTAACGAAACCCTAACAGTGCAAATGATTAGCAGAGAAAACCTGTGACAACCTCTTTTACACGCTGGCCTTTATAACACATGAAAACAGATAAAAATTTAGCCTTAGTTTACAATACAATCATTTTCCAAATCTGATTTTTCTTTTTTTTTTTTAAAGTACAAAATCTCATAAATCAGGTTTTCTGTTGTTCATATACAATCAATAAAGGCTAAATTCAAATTCTATATTTTACAAACAAGTCTGAAAAAGGAGGGAGTGAAGTATGGAGAATGTTCTGTGGATGTTCCTACTGGCCTCAAAAAAGTAGTGCTACAGATAACTGTGCAAAGAGAATACACTGTATAACAATTCCCTATTTCAAGGCATGAAAATGTCAGGTTGGAGCAAAGAAACAAGGAAGGTTAATTGTAACGTATTAAAGAAAGGTGCAAATGCACCAATCGCTGTGGAACAGTATACAAAGTATATTGGGCTCAGAATTGTGTCTGTTGATAGCACCTGGCTTTTACTATGTCTTTAGCAAATAATTAGATTTAAGATTAAGATTATTAAGAAAAAAATCCCTGTTGGCCATACCTCACTCCTCTATATTCAGATTTTACAATTGTACAAGTTAGATTGAGGTTGCCCTCTAAAATGTATTTGACTACCTCCTGCCAGGGAGATGGATTCCATTTACAGGAGGCAGGAAAGGCAGCAAAAGCTCCAGTTGTGCAAAAAGTGAGAAGTGGTCAGAAGGGATGAGTGGATGTGGACAACCACTTATATTGTTCTCTATTAACCAATGATGATCCAAAGGTCCAAGAATGCCAAGTATGTTTAGCTGAGGTTTAGAGTAGAAGATGTAATCAATAATACCCTAAAACAAGAGGGAAAAAAAAGATTATTGTTAGTATTTATTCTTGTCTCAAGTTATTATTCCGAACAAGAGGTGAGCTCAGTGTTACAAATAATGAAATATCCCATTCCTTCTCTATAGCACATCATCAATTTAGGAGATTTCTTCTTCCTGTATCCAGTGGGATGCTCAATACAGATTAGAAAAACAAAAGAAAAGGCCACCCTTTACCACTTCTGCTATGCTTCTGTGGGTTTCAATTTCCAACCTTCTACAGAGCTTCAAATCACATTTAGCTGATATTGAAGAGAAAAAAAGAATCTTTGTTTTCCCTGGGCAACAGAGAACTTTAAGAGTTTTCCAGAAGCAACATGGATTATTTCCTTGTAGTTGACAGCTTAAGTGCCCCTGTCATTCAGCTTGGAGTATTAAAACACAAACTCTTACTGTTTACAGGGAAGGTTAAGAGCACTCCAACTCTTGCAAAGCTATTGCAAGTTATTAAAAAGAATAAGATGGTTTCTAGGAGACTCAAGTGTTGGGCACTCTAGTTTGCTATGCTTGAAGTATAAACTTGGTGAACTTAGCTACACAGATTATTTTATACAACTTCATAAAGCAAATCATATTAGTAACACTTGAAAATGGAAAACTTTTCCAAAACGTAAGCAAGTCGTTACCTTGAAGTCAAATGTGTAATTTGTATAAGGCATTAGACCATTCTCATAGGCACTCTTCAACTTGAAACCATGCGTAATCCTTCCATTTGTCGTCCCATTTTTTCCATTACAGCTGAAGTTAGTAAGACTTTCATTGTATCTCAGTTCCTTAAAATCTTTGTGGTTTGTTTCCACTCCACCAGTGCTCAAGTACTCAACAACACCTGTGAGGAGACACGTTACAAACAAGAAGACATTAACAAGCATTCAGCAAATAAGTGTGTGCAGATACTTGAAGTCAGACATGCAACTTTATGGCTTATATAAGCAAAACATTAACAATACACAATATTGTTATACAATCAACAGGAGTTCTTTTAAAATACTGCAGGGCAATGTGTATCAAGAGCAAATGTCACCTAGAACATGCTTTGATTAGAAAAAATGAGAAGATTAATAAGGAATAGATTGGGAAGGGGAAGATGAAAAAAATCAGAAGTAAAATTCTGTCAATGCTAGTTATTGGCTGCTTCTTCTTGCTCCTATGCTCAGGTCCTGCCATTCAACATTCTTCTGCTAAAGTGTTGCAAAAAAGCAAACTCCTGAAACACTACTTGAAAAGAAGTTAACTTTAAAGAGGTTGCAAAGCCAAATTGATTAGATTTGTGTCATAGAAAACTATGCCTGAATTTCAGAATAGCTGTGTTAAAACTCTGCAAGGTAAAAGAAGCAGTTAGTTGTTCTGAAGACACAACCACACACATGAACTGGTCATTGCAATCACCACTAGTGACACTACTGATACTTCCTAGGATCAACAAGAATCACATTTACATTACTGCTGAGCAACTCCTCCCTAAAACCCTAACAGACGCCAAGATAAGGCCAGAAGGAAGGGGAGCAGGAGTGGAGATTATATTGAACAACCAGCAGTAAGAAGGAAGGATGGCTCTTGAGTACAGCACTTCAGGCTGGTACCTGGGAAAGCCAAGGTGGCAGTCACTGAATGTGTTCTTTTCTTGCACTTTACAAAGTTGCCACCAAGTCAAGAAACAAAGTTCCATGTTAGCAAAGAGCTCTGAAAAGTCCCCTTCTGAAGGGCATGTATTTAATTTTAAAAGTGCTAAAACTTTACAGAAAATGATTGTATGGTAACAAATTTAAAGGTAAAAAAATTATCTTTTCATGCTTAAAATTAAGAAAACCAAATTATCAACAACACACTCATATTTCCAGTTATTTTTGGAAGATATTTTAAAATACAGGAACAAAGAGGAAAAGAAAAATCACAGTGGAAATGCTTTTGAAAGACCAGACACAGCTCTACTACAGCATAGGCAGTAAGGTCACTCACAAACAATGCATTCTCTAAGTTGAACAACTTAAATTATTATACACTTGAAGCAGTCTAAAGAATAAGAAATAGAACTCTTACCAGAGTCTGGTAGAGAATTGAGATCTGCACACAGTACAAGTGGAATGGTTCCAAGTTCTCCCGAAACACCAGGTTTGAGACTACGAGAAGCTTTATCAATAATGTTCTTTACCTCGGACAGGAACATCATAGTCTGAACCAGCTTCACATCAGAATAATCTGGGTCCCAATGCATATGTGCATTAGCTACAAGAACTAGCTGCTTTTCCATCCCAAGATGTGGCTTTCCAGCTAAAATTTAAAATCAGTTATTTATTTAAAATCAGTCAGCAACAGAAAACACTATTACAGAAATTGAAACAAAATGTTGGAGGGGACAAAAAAATAAAATACCAATATGACTTCAAGAAGGTTAATACCATTTGAATGAAGAGGGTCAGATAACTCCTCTTACATTTAACAAGTGTTTTAATTGATATAAAGCGTTAGGAATGATATTTCACATTCACGACTATTAACAGACTATCTTGTTATATGTAATGCTTTTGTATTCACTGAAAATTAACATAGTTAACAGATTATCCTAATTATAGGCAAATAATGTTTTTCTAAAAGCAGCTTTCTTCAGGCTATGATAGCAAACAGGCTCTGTTCATATCTTATTAGGCAGTGAGCTCTGAATTCCAAGTTATCTACATTCTGTTACCTCTCTTGCTAGAAGTGTTTCTTAAAAGGCTTGTTTGCTACAATCTGAATTAATAAAATATCATTTGGATAAATATAACACAGGTAGAGTAGGTTCCCACTGTGATACTTAAAAACGCAATTTACATTTCCTAAATTAAGAATGACAGGGTATAACAAACAGGTTGTGTAAGCATGACAGTAAATAAAATAACAAGTTAAAATGATGCAGATACACGATCCAGAAACACACAACTAACACCACCTGATTCTTTGATACTTGTACATAATTTTAAGAAAAAACACCCAAAACCAAACAACAAAATCATTAAAACTCAAGTCTTTATATCTTTTTTTCCTTAAAAATGCAAGTGGGGAGAAAAACCCCCTCATCATTTAAGCAATATGACTTTTCCCCAAAATGCTCTTTGGAAATAAATTTGTCTGAACATACAATCTGCAAAGCCAAATTCACCTGCAGGACCTAGTTTCTCTTGTTTATGATGACAAAAGTATTTTTTTTTCATTTACAAAATACTATCTATTTTAAAAATAAATTAAATGGGACTTACATGACATTTCTATCAATTCCTTTCGCAGTTCTAACAGAACAGCAACTCCAATGTTATCTTTTGTCATAACTCTGTTCAGCATAGCCTCTGAACCTTCTGAGTTTGCCATTGCTAGTTGATTGAACTCAACAGTATGCTTTTGAACCAAAGTAAATCTGAAAGAAAAACATCATATATATGTTTTTTCAGCAGACAGATACAATGGGAAATGTTGTCGGTAATTCTCCTTTTAAGTGAAGCTCAAACACATTTATGATCTTAAAATCTCAGTCAATCAAATAATTTCATAAAATCCTAAACTGAAATCAAGGGATATAGTTTTCCTAGCAATTTTTATGTAGTTTATAGTACCTTAGTTACAATTAAAAGATTTTGCTGAGAGAGAGAGAGAGAGGTATTTCAGAAAAGTCATGTCTGTTTCTAACTCTGGATCTGTTCCTAGTTCAAATATGCAGATTTAACAGAGAGGGACTAAATAATTTTCCAAGCCACTAGGTATCAAACCTGGCACCTGCAGTTACTTGTGGATACACAGGAATGGAAGCAGGAAGGGACATTATAAACATCACATCCAAAACTGTACAAGTGCAATATGACACAACCAGTAAGTGTTGCAGCTCTTAGATGATTGAGGTTTTTTTACAGAAGTATGCAGTGATACCTTGTCGTTTGCTTTACCAAAGGCTAATGTATCAAAAAAATCAATGTCATCTGAGGCCTTATTTCAGCAATTTGGGGGATTATAAATTCTTTTACTCAGAAAAACAAAAAGCAAGAAAATCTGGTCCATTTTTCATTATTTCCTTCATTTTCTATTATTACCACCTAACAGTTGGGACACACACACTCAGCAAGTGAAGGATAATTTAGTGAACTCCCAACCAGCTCAAACAGAATGAAATCTCATTCAACTCAGTATTTCAGTGTTAAAATTTTTATTGCTAGTTCCACACAGAATGACCTCTTTCATACAAGCTGCTCTTTCCAGGGCTAGGAATGCTCTGTATGAAACCCTGCCTGGCTACGAAAGGGCAGTTAAAGCCAAACTGTTTGAACCATAGACCAACCTGAGAAATTATGCAAAAGACAGCAAGAGACAACAGAAGCTTTAGCAAACCACATCACTTACTTTTCTGTTTTGAAAAATATTGCACAACCATCAACATGTTTTCTTTCCTGTTCTGACATTGTCCTAGCTCTAGATTTTGGACTGAAGAATCCATTGTAGCCACGTTCTTTCAATTCTACCAGGAAAAAACTGTAGTACTGCTCTGTTTCAACCTCCTGTAAAGTTAAGGCAGCACAGCATGAATGCACTATTAGCAAAATATAGAAGACAGATATTATTTAGACTCTTCAGAAGTGTAAATCACTTTCAAATTAGATTTAAGGGGAAAAAAAAATCTAAGAATTAAGTACATCAGAGAATGCAAATTCAAGAGCAATATCCCTATTTTAAGAAAATATAAATGAATTTCTGTAATCCCTGGAGTTATGATTATCTCAAGCCTCTTATTTGAAAAAGTGTCAATTACAGCCCCACATACACACACAGGCACAAAGACACCCCCACGAACATTGCTTTGATCAGGGGCTGCTGGTTCCCACTCCAACTGTGGGGGCTGAGAGCCTTCTTTTGATCTCAAGCAACAAATAATGTTCTAAACATCGCTCCTTTCCTCTTTTGTTTGCAGAAGGTATTGAAAACAGACCGTTTACTATAAATACACGTAATGTGAAGAAACCAGCACATGGGAACAGAAAAGGAGAAGAAATAATGGTATATTTTTTACCTGCAGACTTATGATGTCAGCATTGCAGCTCAGTATTTCCTGCATAATGGCTTTTTTTCTGTATTCCCAGTTCAAGGCCCAGGATGGACAATAGCCATAGAGCTGCCGGGTGGCATATTTGTCACAGAGGACGTTGTAACACATGACAGAGAACAAGGCTGCAGAACAATAATTTTACTTACACACTGATAGATTTAAAAAAATATATACAATTACGTTCTTGACTTTTGTCTTGTGTGAATTTATCAATTCACGCTTCATTTGTTTCAACCAAAACACAGCATGTGTATCTGTGCTAAAAAAAATTGTTAGTTCTTCTAGGGAGACAAATTACATGTTTGGACTTCTGGCAGCTGTCTTCTAGCATTTAATTAGGAATCAAACACCCCCCTTTATATGGCTAATGCAGTAAAGAGCAGGAAAATGTGTTTTATGCTAAGTGGTGCTATACTGTGCAAAGCCCAAAACAAAGTAAGTGTATTTGAACACTTGTATTTGTCAGCTACACAAAGGTCTGCAAGTCTACAATTAGGTTCTTTAAAATTGACCTTAATTATTGCCACCACAAAGTGTAACAGACCCATAGGCAGGGTGAGGATCCTTTCACACAAAGTGTAGGCCAATTAACCCCCTAAATATTTCCACTTAAAAAATCCTGTCAGGCGTAGGACAAGAAATATCTCCTCTCTGTAGTAATTTGAAACAGAAGTAATAATGAGACAGTCTGGGGCAACTTGGCAGGTAATGCAGCAGCATGGATTTGGGGGGTTGTTTGGTTGAGTTTTTGGGTTTGTTTGTTTTTAAAAAGCACTTTAAGAATTTGTAGTACAACGAGACACTTGGAAGCTCCTCTCAAATGCAGAAAAAAGAAACAAGACAGTCGTTTGAAGATATAGAGAATTGAGGAAAAGAATTTTGGGCTGCTTGGGGTCAAAGTCTAGCATTTTGGAAACAAATAAATGGGTGACAGCAAAATAGAACGTTATGATCTTTGAAGCAATCACCTTAATAATAGGAGAAAGTAATGTGCATCAATCCTGAGAGAGGACACTGCAATAATTGAGAAATACACTAAGATTTTTTTGTGTGCAGGTAAATAGAAAAGACTGTATTTTAAACAATTTATGCCAGAAAAAAAAAAAATCAGTCAAGAATTAAACATGACCTAAATCCCAACAGCAAGAATAATGCTGAATCAAGGATGACACCCTGGTTTCTTAAAACAATTCTTCATTTTTTGGAAATCATGCTCCGATGCTTCTGTTTTTTTATTCTTCAACAAATGTTAAATTAAGCCTGTTATAATTCCACTATTTAACTAATTGTGGACAACAGTTTCAATTCCTGTGAGGGGGACATTAATTAAAAATAAATTACTTTAGAGTAAAAGATGGGTAAATCTGGAACAGGTGTTCCAATTGGGATCGAATGACTTCAGCTGCTTGGTCAGCACTGCAGAGATGATTGGGTGATTTAATGCTTAACTTTTTTTCTGGTAAAGATCAGCAGCTTTTATTAAAAGGAAAACAGAAGAAATGAGAAATCCTTGAAGTGTTACTGTACCTGTTGGTCTTGTACGGTCTGGTTCTTGCAACATAATCCAAGATCTTGGAGGTGGCTGTTCTGTCGAAACTGTGGGAACATTTTAAAATAGAGATACAACAAGTGATAATCACATTTATTTTACGCAGCAGAAATAAATGTTTTAAGAATGATCACTTACTTCTTTTTGCAGTACCTGCCAAATTATCAAGCAAATAGTTCAGTAGCCTTCGTGTCCCATCTGGTTCCTGATACAGGTTCAGAATATCCTGTGTAAGTGGGTTTCCTACAAACCAATTCACAGGAATATTGAATAAAATATAGAGAACTATAGCAGGCTTGCATATCAGTGTTGAAAGCTGTCATCTTGGAGACAAGATCTACTGTGAACTACTTTGGGGTTTCAGATCTCAGGTCTTCAATCCCACAAAACCCTGGATGTACAAACAGCCCTAGTGAAGTTTAACAACATTCCCTGCTGATTCTGCTGTGGGACTGAGCACCCCAAGGGTGGTCCTTGGACTAAGAGCAGTGAGGAACTGCGTGGTACAACAGGCAGAGCTGATGAGCACAAACACAGGAGCCACCTCTGCTCGGCGTGAAACATCCACCAGAAGCTGATCTGCCAGTCAGATCTCAGCAGAGACTCTGCCATCTGCCAAACATAAGCAGATTGCAAAAGTTGTCATGGACAACACACACTGCAATTGCCCGGTTTTAAGGGGGAGATAAACAGACTTTTGAGACTTAACAGTGTTTAGAGTTATTATATCTGTCAGTGCTTCTGATTTTGTGACTCAAAATCCCCCAAGGTCAGCAATTTTACAGCTAGAATCCATACAGTTCAGAGGAAAAAAAATTGGGAAAAGGCTTAAATTGCTGCTTGCATAAACAGCACAGTACCCTGCAGCTGTACAAAGCATGTTCTCTTTCTGGCTGGAGATGTACCACAGTTAACCACAGACTATTTCTTAGTTAAAGCAGAACTGCATTCAACCCCCATACAAGCAACAGAAAGCTTCTGCTCACTCTGCAAAAAGAAAAGCAAACCTCTTTCTATGGGCACTGCTCTGCCAAACCTGTTATTTTTCTAAATAATCCCTAAGTAACAGTATTTATAAATGTGGAGTGAGCAGCTACATCTGGGATTGCTAATCAGTAACATTTTATGAACTAGCAGGCTACAGCCATTACAGCTCAGGAGCACTATCACTAAACAAGCACAGATACCAAGAAAAAAGCAGCAATACCTTTCAGACCCAAAGTCTGCAACTGGAACAGTTTTCCCAGCTCAAAAGGTAAAACTCGTAACAGGTTGTTATTTAAATGTAGTTCCCTGTAGACAGAGCAAGAATCATATGGGGCTGAAAACAGAGCAATGTTTATCTGCAGCAGTACAAGAATTGAATTAAAAGAGAATCAATATAGTAGCAAACCTCAATATTGAAAAATTCAGAGACTAAACAGCAATGGTTAGGGAAATCCTGCTGTACTCAGACAAACACACCCAGACAAAACACATTATGTTGAAGTACAGAGGAAAGGAGCTGTTTGGAGAGTTTATCTTAAACAGACGTTTTGTGAACATTAACAGTAATAAACACTTTAGTATCTACAAGTGATGATGCAGTAACAGCTCAGACAAACCAGACCATGAAAACAGGTCAGCTGTGATTAAAAAATAAAGGGAAATTATGTCCCTGAAACCAAATTTAAAAATCCAGGATCATGGCAATATGATTACAACTATGGCATTACCATGCAGTAGTCATCTACAGCAGGAATCTTCTGTTGGTTTGGGTGGTTTTCTTTTCGTAATTTCAGTGGTAAGACAAAATATGTGCTTTGTAACTCACAAAACCAATATACAGACAGGAACACAATTCATATCCTGAATTCTGACATTCCAACAAACCGGGAAGAGAAAATAGACTTGTTAGGAGCTTTTTGCTTTCCTAAATGAATTCCCACTAAGCAAGGAAGACTTTAGTATAATCAATCAGCAGAGAGTTGGTGCTTCGAAGTGTTTACAACTTAGTGCCTAGAGACTTGTTGAACATTTTTGGACAACAAAAAGAAAAAAAAGAAGAAACCTGGAGGGCAAGAGTCAATTTAACTCTCGTTGATTTCTACAGAACAGCATTGGAGGGCTTCAATGGCTTTCTTGTCATAAGCAGCCTAGAACTGACCCCAGGATTTGAGGTGTGGCAGCAGCAGTGCCCTGCTCAGGGAGACAGTCACTGCCCTGGTCCTGCTGTCACACTATTGCTGATCCAGGCCAGGTGCCATCAGCTTTTTCAGCCATCTGGGCACACCTGGCTCTTGTTCAGCTGCTGCTGACCACCCCCACCAGGTCCTTTTCCACCAGGAAGCTCCCCAGACACTGTTCCCCAAACCGGAGCACTGCTGGGTTGTGACCCAAGTGTGACCTGACTGAACCTCACACCACTGGCCCCAGCCCATGGATCCAGCCTGTCCAGATCCCTCTGCAGAGCCTTCCTGCCCTCCAGCAGATCAACCCTTCCCCCCAGCTCTGTGTCATCTGCAAATGTACTGGGGGTGCACTCATGTTCTTTCAAGCATATCAAGAGAATCTGTTTTACAGCTGAGCTTTCCAAGATAACATGTTACAGTGTTTATTTTTTCCTCCTTTTACTGCGAAGATCACAAATGCTACTGCTCTGACATCTCTTTTTTCAACTACTTGCAGTAAAAAGGGAGATGAAAGGAGTCTTGGGTGAGCTCTACAGTACAGACCAAACCCAGAGCTCCAGATGTGGGAGCTGGGAGAGTTATCAGTTCTCAATGCTGAGAGCACAAATGATTTCTGTGGCTCGGGATATCAGCAATGCCCAGGGTTGAATTACTGTTAGTTTGAACAAGTTCCCAGAATCCAGGGGAAGTGTCTGCAGCAAGAGCCAGCCTGAAACACAAAACCCCAGCCCAGCTGGGACCTGCAATGTGCTAGCACATAGGATGTGCTTATGGGTTTTTCTTCACTTTCATCACAGTGAAAAAAAAAAAACCATAGAGCAGCTGCAATTACTGAGGAGCACAGTGGATTCACACACAGCTTTTCACATCTAGAGATCTGGGCTCAAGTGCTGTGTTTTGCTCATAAATAGAAAACTTATGTGATCCTAGACCTCAGCTATACATTTAACATTTACAAGACTTAGCCTTCTCTGCTCAGAAGAAACTTAGGACTTGCAAGAGCTGAAGCTTCACAGAATCAGGCAGAATAAATCAGAGATGCTGGGAAGAAGGCATAATGACTTGACATTACTGATGACTCTGCACTGCTAAGCTATCTCCATGTCACAAGTGTTACATTGACAAAAATGTTTTAGAAAGAAAAGGACTGAAAGGAGGCTAATGAAGTACAAAGATGAATTTGAGACTATTCCAGTAAATTTAGGGTTGGTAGCTTACAATATCCAAGGAGATGGATAAAGAAGGGAAGAAACCTGTTACTAGTAACTGCTTTTAATTGAAATAGTAATGCAAAGAACTAGAGCTAAGAACAGACTCCTCTCCAGTTGAAAGCAACTATACAACATGCTACAAAACAGAGCTGCCAATTATGCTTCAAAAAGCAAGGACCCTTTGCTCAGCCTCCAAGGTTGAGACTTGAACTGCTCTGGAATTTGAGGTTTTAGCACCAATTTAATCAAATAGTTTAATCCCCTCCAACAGAGCAGACTTTTCTAAAGGGGAGGAAAATGCAGTGACAGATATTTCTATGTGCAAACTTGCTTTGTTTCCAGTTTCATGAAAGCTGTGCTGGCAGTCCATTTCTCTATCATTGTCTTTACTTCTAATAACATTCTCGTTACTTTCAGACTCTGTATTTTCTGGATTTGAGAAAGCTGTTCAGAAATATCTTCAAAATTAATAGCAGTGAAGGCAATTACTGGCAACTGTCTAATAAACCTAAGATAAGGGTCTTCCTTTGGGTCAAGGACAACAGACTGTTGGCTGTAAATATGTAGTCTTATATAAATAATTTATGTAACAGTGTTTTTACAAAGCAAAATGCTGCAGCCTTATGTACCATCTAAATAGGCATCATTATTTGTATTTCACTTCCAAAAGGAGTTTTCATTCCATGCTAACTTTGTATATCTTGGCATTGCAGAATTGAAGGAAAAAAAAAAAACCCTGAAAAGCTGTTACTAGAACATTTTTTTCTCCTCCCCAGTTTGCACAGAAATGCAGTTTCACCACAGCAAAGGTGGGGAGGAGATGATACTAGACATGTTGCAATTGTTATACAATAAGCAGAACAAGAACTATTGTTAAGTCTAATTACTAAAGATAAATAAAGAAGAAAACATTGTAGTTTACACAATTATAAATGTTTAATCTGACCTTTTTCCTACCTTACTATGAGTTAAAAACAATGTTTTTGGTGCTTCATTTACTCTTTGAGACAAACACCCCATTAAAGACTTGTAAAAGAATCTGAAAAGAGATGCCTGAGAGGAAACCTGACTTGGAAAGATATAAAATAGGTGATTGCCATCAAACCAAGCACTTCTGAAGCGCATTCTGTGCTGTCATACATCAGAACAGGAGATCACAGAAAAGCCAGTATTGCTACAGTTGCACAGCCCACAGCAAGTATTCAGGGAGGCAGATAAGAAGGGAGAAAAGGGGAATTTACTTATGCTGAAATTTGAACTGCTGCTACAAAGATAACAAAATAACAATTTTAACTCCCCTTAGTATTTCCATACCTGAGTGACACCATGTTTCCGAGCTCTGCTGGTAAACTGCGGATTTTATTAGAGGACAAGTCCAGATATACCAGATTGTGAAGCTTGGCAATGTCTGAAGGAATACGGGATAAGGAATTGTCACTGAGATGCAAAGCTGTCAAATGGGTCAGTGTCCACAACGATGAACTTAAGCTTCTCACTTTCCCTGTGGCAGAAAAGTACAAGAGAAAACAGAACATTTAAAATAGACAGATATGGCAGTAATAGCACATTTTTCAAGTATGTATGGGACAGGGGAAGTTGAGGGAGAGTTTTGCTTGGGGCTTTTTGTGGGTTTTATCATTATTGTTTTATTCAATGAAAATTCCTTTAATCATGGATTCTATAGATGAAAAATTTGTCATTGTGTGAGAAAATGCAAGATATTGCCAAGGATGCTTGAGATTGTTTTTACCAATCCTTACTTAAGGTTTAAACATCTGTCTTTAGCAATATAGTTCCATACAAGACAAAACATATTTACTAGCTGACCATGAATTTATCATTAACAGAGGTGTAAGGAACAGATTTTTTTCATTTATAGTTTATGTTGAGATGAAAGACGGTGCTTTGGTTCACCCCTTATTTCCGCATATCTTTCAAACCAAAAATCTTTACTCTATGGCATTAATCCAGCCAAGAACAGATAGAAACACTATATTTAGGGTGACTAAGATGCTTAGTTGAGAACATGGATTTCCATCTGGCAACTAAAAGCTGTATCAACTATTGCCAGATATTTTTAAAAAGGTATGGGTTTTTTTGCATAAACTGAAGGGTGGAAATGTGGATTTGTGTGACAGAATCAAGATTTTTACACTGCTGCATGCAAGAAATGTGAGAAATCATCAGAAGGTCTCAAAATATTTCTTCTCTCCCAAAATTTTTTTTCCCTCCAGGGGTAAATCCGTTTTTGATTTATATAAATCATCCCAATGTACCAAAAGCATTGGGAGTATCAACACCAGTTTCTCCAAGGCAAAAAGTTAGCTGGAACAACTTTAAAATCCCCACTGTAACTCATCAAGGTTAGCAACAGAGTCTGGTCAATATTATACCAACACACACACTTTGTAATTCCTTTCTGTAGGTGACTTTCTTCAAAATAAAAAAATTTGTATTTAGTGGCCAGGGAAGGTTACACTGAGACTTGTGAACCCGGTACTCAGTCCCTGGCAGCAAAATGTTTAATGCTGGTATAATCCCCAGTGAACTAAAACAAAACAAGGGGCATAAAGCAGCCTGTAGTGATAAAGTGTGATTTAAACGAGATCAATTAAAATATTTGTGGTTTTCTGTATGATACGACCAATTATTCTGCAAGGAAAGGACAGCATGAACATTAATGAAACAAAAACATTGAACGTTTTATTTTGCAAGGCAAATGCATAGTTCTTAAGGGATTGATGCTCCTCTAATGATCATTAAGAAATCTTTTGAAAGGTTTTAAATACAAATCGATAGTTCTTTGCATTTTTAAAACTGAGAAGAAATCTTTTGAAAGGTTTCAAATACAAATCGATGGTTCTTTGCATTTTTAAAACTGAATTAACACCTCCTCCCCACCTCCAATGCAAACAGGTGACTGTGATCATAGCAAGCCCTGTAGCTGAAAGGATTTCCAATCAACATCCCTGATCCAGGCTCTGCACTCCAGCACCTCCCCTGGCGGGAATCAGCCTGTAGTGAGATTACCAGGCATGAAAGGAAAGAGCCATCACTTAATGCACTTCCTATGCAGAGCACCAGATGTCCAAGAGGATTCCAAGCCTAATGCTGATATATAATGCTGATTCCTGAAGCAGCATTTAACTAGGTTTCTGCATCTGTAACCTTCAGTAAAGAATGTTATTCACATGGTGAGGCACGTGGTACTGGAAGCAAGGCACAGATTCAGTGAACTGGATGGAAAGATTCTTTACAATTTGAAGAACTGTTTATTCCTTCTTCCTTCTTATAAATTTCTCTACTGAACAGTCATTTACAAATCCCACATGGCAATTTTCACGGCCGCTCAAAGAACCTCCATATGTCAACAAAATTACAGCCCAAGTTTAAAACATCACAAAATAATCTTTTAATTCTTAGAGTATTTGCTTGAATTTCCTTGTAAACACATCTTTTGTAGCAAACCTAGGGTTTACTCTACAAATCAGGAGACACTGGTGGTCCACACCAGTTGAAATACATGCTTATGAATTCTGAGCTTTATCTTATTTTTCAGAAAAGATTCAGGAATCCAACAGTATCTCAAAGCTTCCACAGATAGCAGAGGTTTGGGTGTTTGTCTTTAGTCTTAAGAACAAAGCAAAATTTACAACTGCTTTTAAACAGTTTTTGCTTCATGGACTAATACATCATTGTTACATATACTTACAGTAAGAACACACCACTATAGATCAACTCCAACTTTATCTCCTCTCTTTGACAAATTAGATCTTAAATTCATGCTCTCACTCACTTCATCTTCTTAAAACACAAAGAGCTCACATCCATATCCTCACCTTGAAAACTTTCCTATTCATGGGGATTTCTCACTTGCCCCACCTTACCCCTCCTACAGCTCCCTGTGTTATCCCAGCCCCAGCTCTTCCCACACCTGGCAGCTCCTATCCCTGGCTGTATTCTGCTGGCTCACTTCAAGGCAGGTTAACTCCACTCCAGACTTATCCAAGCCCACACTACTTGCAGTGAGTTCATAACTCAGACCATGCCTCAGTTTCTTACCACTTATTTCCAACTCTGCCCAGTGTGATTTCTTTCCATTGGCTGCTTCCTCTGAGGACATAATTGTGTACATCCTCCGTGGATCAGGTGGATCGTACTTTTCCTTGGGCATTCCTGTTGAAACCAAAAGGCAAGTAATTAACTGAGATATTATATACTGAGAATTCTTTAGACGTAATTCCCAGTTAAATTTTGTATTAGACATTTGTAACAAGTACTTTTAAAACCTACAGATAACGTGCCCGTTCTAAAATGCTGCTGAATGGGAAACATTGCTATAAAATAGAAAAACAGAAATTCCTAATGCTCCTAGAATAGCAGACAACAGCCTGCCCCCACCCCAGTAATTTACCAGAATCTGAAAAGCAATTTAAAAATTGTGTTCCACCACCTTCCATGGCTATATTGTGTGTCACTCAAAACCAAAACATCCCACTGCAGACTCCTGTTTCTTCAACAATGAAATGTCAAGAAGAGATCATCACCACCACTGGGATCTCTCTCATACTCCTAGAGAACACATTTGCTAGTAACTTTGATTATCAGTCAGTTCCAGGTTTACTGCAATTCTCAACTTTTCACACAAATCAGCATCAATAAAAGAATTAAGGTTTCAAATAGATCCTCAGTTCTTTAAATCTGCAAAGTGACAGGTTTTAATCCAACCTTCACCATACCCTCTGCAATCTGAAAATATTGCACCCAAGACAGATATTTCTATAACTTTCTTCAGCCAGGTATTTAATACTAAATTTTAACTTCGTTTTTCTCACTCTCTTTCACATAATTCCTGATAACTTTATAAGGATCATTTTGCTAGGTTCTTTTTACCATACTCAATCATGCACCATGACAGAGAAGCAAACATTCCCCTCCAACAAACAACAAGCTATAAATACCTTTCTATGAAATAGAGAAATTTAACAATGCTGGCTCAAATCACACTTAAAAACACATTATAAGCAATATTATGCAATTATTCAGCAAAATACAATACAGCAATATTATAATACTACACAAACCCACACAATAAACAAGCAGCTACACTGGTCAAATTTCTAAGGACATCTTCCTACCAGGCCTTTTAAGGCTTTCTCATTTTTTCATTTCCTGAGATGAAGTGAAAAATGTCATTATATAAAATAATCAAACAATAACTCCTAGTAAATAAGACTATCAACCAGACTTAGAATCTGTTTACTGATTTTACTGAAAAATGTTTACTCGGCCTTGTTAAACAAAACAACATAAATCCACCAAAAACTTTCTGATAACTATGCATCTTAATTAAAATAAAGCTTTTATGCATCACATGCTTACTTTAATAGAACAGCTCTTTTACTAAGTCACACTCCTTCCCTTTCCCACTCCCACTACTGGTCAAAACCAGATTTCTGCAGTGAAAAGAAATTCCCCTTTAAGAAATGAATTGTGGGTAAAAGGATCAGATTATAAATAGCAGCTGGGTGAGGCTCCTTCCAGAGTGAAGGCACTTGAGTACCCAGGGTGACAGACTCACCATGTGTAACACCTTTTCCATCAAACTTCACTAATTAAATGAGAAGAGGGTGGATTATAATCACCAGAAAGGCAAAAACATAACTTCTCCCTGCAATAATTATGCAACTGGTGCAAAAATATATGTCAAAGTAATGTACAGAGCATCCCTTCTGAAATTTCTACGTATAATTATATATAATTCACAAAGACCACGTAGGAATGCTCCAGCTTGTCAGGAAACATTTACCTTCCTCAGACATTTACTGCTTTCTTTTCCTGCCGCTCCCTGAATTAATAAATATGTTCCAATTTTTCGAGAAGCAGGTATAGCAAAGACAGAAATCTCATTCAGTACAGAAACACGAACACTCCCCAGAGCACACTCAATCACATGCACTAATTAACAGCTTTGCTGGTACCAGCAGTCTATCACTGCTCACTGCTAGAAGAGGATGACATACTTTTCCAGTGGGTTTTGTGAATGTACACTAAAACAATTAGAGATTTCAGAATTTGAGGGTTTAACACTGGATCCTGGTGACCCTGCACTCCCAGTCTCTCCATGGCACCAGCGTCCCCTCACTGCTCTCGTTGGTTTTCCCTCTCTCACTGCTGCATTTCTCAGAGGATGAGTCCCTGCTTTTTAGGATTACCAGGTGCCAAAAAAGCAGCAAATGCTTGAGAGCCTCCTGGCTGAAGGAGCTGCTGCTGCCTGAGAGCATCACGGCCATCACCCCATCAAGGATACTGTCACACCAAGCATTAGCACATCTTCATCTATCACCTGGAACTCAAAATTTCTCACAAACTGACAGGAAGGCTAAATTTGGTTGTATCTCACAGGACAGAATAAAATACAAGTGCAACACCTCGAACTGCATTTCAAAACTTCACAGCATGGAGTAGCTCAAGAAAATCAGTCTCTTTTACTGTCTCCTCTCTCCACCTCCCCAAATCCAAATTTAGCACCTGCAGAACTGCTACAGTAAAACATAAAAGCTGAGGTAAACATCAAATTAAGTGATAGAATTCTGTCAGACGAAAGCATTTTTTACTAAGACCCATAAAATAGTCTTGAACATCCTTAGAACCATTGATAACAGCAGCTTTTAACAATCATAATGGTAATTTTCAAAAGAGCTTATACCACCTGTAATTTTCACTTCCACCAATACAGACAGTGGAAGCACCATTAATATTAGGTTGTTATTGCATACAGTAAATCAATTTGTAAAGGAGAAAAATCTTTAAAACAAAGATATGACATGGATTGCTGGAACAGGCTCCAGACTACATAAATTTAATGAAAAGGACATTAAAGTATGTTGGAATGCAAATGAAATTGTCTACTATCTTGTACCAGTTATTAAGACTGTCATTTTAATAGCTGTAAAAGCAGAAAAGCTTGACTGTTGAACTGAGTGTGGCTGCCCACTCCCACCACGGGTCACTCAGTCCCCACACAGAATTAACACCCCTCACCCCAAAGAAACTGAGCCAAGCAAGGCCAATGAGGTCACCAGTGCACAGGGTCTGACACAGGGAATTAGATCTCAAGTCTCCAGTGCAGACACTGCTTTAAGCCCTTGTTTGTACAGAGGGTGCTGAGAGACAGGCATTGGGACAGAGCGAGGGGAACAGGGACTGACAGCCCCTTCAGGGAAGGGTGACAAGGATCAGGAGGAGAAGGAAAAAAGGAAGGTTGTTAGGTCAAGGGAGGGCAACCTGCTGGAAGAGAGCTGACCAAGCTGGCTACTACAGCAGGTGGGTGATGGAGCTCTGGCATCACTCAGAACAGACCACTGGACACAAAGCCAAATGTTCCCAGGCCAAGCTGCACCTGGCCCGAGTGCTGCCTGTCTCTCCAGATTACAGCCATGACTGCAGCCAGGCCCTGCACAGCCAGGCTGGGCACTGGGTCTGGCACTGCCCCAGACAATGGCAGTGTCACCACCAGCACCACAAGCTCCTGAGGTGCATTCCCAGTCACAGCACCAGGGCCACGGAGGGCACCATGGCAGGAGGAGCTGGTGGCCTAGAAAAGGATTTCCTGGAGACCCAGCTGGTTTAGATACACCGCTCCCTGCACAAGAATGAAGGGAGTTCAGCTCATTATCTGACATTTGGAATGACAAGTGTCCTTGGCTATGGACATGTGCAAAGTGGAAGCTGGACTATGAGGCAGTTAATGTTCCAGGTGACTATGGAAACTACCAATAAATAATGTCTTCAAAATGGAGAAATTAGTCTGCTCTGAGTGACAGGGCAGGAAAGATGATGACTTTTTTTTTTCCTGTTCTACCCTTCTGCCATTTTTATGAAATTGGAAGATGGCAAGGAGAAAGATTTAAACAAAATAGGTACGTGAGCAGTTATTTTGAGACTAAGGTTTTGGAGGTTTTTTTTTAAGCACAACAGAAAATACTACAGCAATTCTTCATTTCCTGAAATGCTTTCTACAATACCATGATAAATTAACTCTATTTTAAAACTAAACATATTGGACAACTTCAGTAGGCCAAGTACAATCTTTTGAACTATTACTATGGATATAGGTATCAAGTTTTCCCCTAAAACATCATCTTTAAATTAGGAAAACTTGAATTCTAAAACCATGTCGAAAATAATGAACAATGAGCAACACAGTGGTTAGACATAATTTCAACTGATCTAATCAACTATTCTGAAATAACTATTTCCATACTTACTATGAACCATCTATAAAACCCATTTACAAATCTGGGAGCACCTTTAGAAATACTTCAAGATCACAATGCTGAAGCATTACAACTCTGCTTCTGAAGCTTCCTAACAGATGTTGGTAACTTCTTTTGACTTCCCCTCCTTCCCCTTTACTTGCTTTTACTTGTCACTAACACCTAATGCAGATCAGCAGATAGCCAGAAGGGGAAAGCAAACAAAGTAGTACCACACCTGATCAAGTGCAGAATTACTCCAACTTTTTGCCACTTTAATTAAAAACAGTGAATAAACAATGCAAATCTAGATCTAATAAAGTAAGAAGTAACAAGACAATTGGACAATATTTTCCATTTGTTGATGCAGTGCAGTGTTACTTGCCAAACAAATTACTTCTGAACTGCTGAAAAGTAGCAGGATAGAAAGCAATCTATTAAGTTGCTCAAAGATTTCATAAGAAAACAATACCACATATGAGAGACTTTTTTTTCCCTTTCTCTCTCCAAACCCTCACACTGGAAGCTCACCCCAGACCATTCTTTTGTAACCTTGTGCCTTTAACCCTGAAGCTCTTTTCCATGCAATCCAAAGTTTCATTTAAAAATGGGTTCCAATGACCTTCCCTACAAATATAAATGTTTCTTAAATTGACTGGTCTGTTTTGAATTCAAAGTTAATTTAGGATCCTCCACACCCTCTACCGCTTGCACTGTGGTTTTACAATGCATGAAGCAGAACTAAGCTGCTCTTGCTGCAGTTCCTCCTCCCCAGGACCCAGTATTTCCACTTCACTCTTGCATCTGCACCAACTTTTGTCTGATAACAAAGGAGCTGGTGAAGAGAATTAAACTGGCTAAGGGGGGAAGAGGAAAAAGATATATATTTGAGGGAGACTAGCTTCCTGTGTTATTATTCCTGTACAGCAGGAATGTATGCGTGGATTTGCAGCTACTGAAATCAGGACACTCTTAATGGCACTTCTGGCCACACTGACATAGAATCCCTTCTCCCATAGCAGGAAGCAAACTCTTGCTTCCAGCTACCCTCATCCAGTTAAACAGTAACACTGAACAAAGTCTGAAATCCTAACTGAAGGCAAAGTACATTGCTTTTTAGATAACTTAAGGCTGCAGCAGTTCTAGCAATGTATAGGCTAATCACACATGTTAACCTGTATTTAAAGGGTTAATTTCTACTGTTGAGCTTTATTAGAATTAACAGGAATTACGGCTTTCAACTCCAAACAGTGACCCTCTTCAAAGGGAACAGAAGTACCTCTAAAAGATAACTACTGTACTTTGGAAAAAAAAATCTTTAAGGTAATTTCATAGCGCTGTATTTCAGTTTTACTATAAAACTGCAGATTTGCCCTTTCCTAATCAAAGACTCTCTACCCCTTCTTTAAAAAGTGCTTTTCCAAAATGGATCAAGCTTGCTGCTTTCCCTGTCCTGTCACTGGTAGTGCTTTACTCAACAAGTCACGAATTTCTGTGGGAACTTAATTACATTTCAGCCTGAAGTACAGACAAATAAGCAACAACACTGTCCCTGGCCAGGATGACAAGGTGCAACATCTGTCACCTCCTCACAGAAAAGCCACAGCAGCTTGGACAGGGTTTATGATAAAGGTCATTCCCTGCAGAATTTACACACTTGACTTGATGAGTTGAGTCAATGACTGAATTTATCCTCAGCCTGTTCCATGCCTGGGCAACAAACCTGAGAGTGATGTCAATACTGAAAACTGATGGAAAAATATTCATGGGCAAGATACCATGATGAGGAATGGAAGCAAATACCCAATGCATCCCAGCCAAACCTCAAGTGCCCTGTGAAGTAAATGTAATGTATTTCAGCTAAATTCTTATTTAAAATTATTTGGCACTACCCTATCCTCCTAAGACATAAAACTTAAACCAGAGAATTGGATACTTTTCTGTATCCTGATACTGCTCCTCCAAAGCCTTCTAAATTTCATGTCATCTTATTTCTATAAATAAGAAATTCTTATGTTTTATTCAAAACATACTAGATTGAAACTTTGTTTTTAAAAAAATAAATCTTAATATATGCCTGTAGTTTTGCATTTCCCAACTACTAGGTATAGAAGATAATATGGAAGAATACTTGTATTCTGCTATGAAATGTAACTTGCTACATAATGCATATTTTGTTGCAATACAGTATACAATATATATTATGTTACATATATTTTATACATTTATACATGTATTTTATACAAAATATATTTTGCTACAGTGTATTATAACACAAAACATAGCTACAAAATATATTTTGCTATAATACATAAGCAGATAAACTGAAGTTCAGGAAAGCAGGTGTGAGCCATCACCCAAAAGAAAAATGTATCTGAAAGAATTAAATCTGCCTCAAAATTGAGAAATACAGTACATTACAACTAAAATCACAAATATTCTGAGGCTGAATAAACAGAAATTTAAGGACTTGTCTATTGAAATACAACCTTATATTTAACTTCGTAGGCATGAACCAGATCCCTCTATTGAAATACATACAAAGAAAACACCAGTGTTGCAAGAAACCACATATTTATTTTTTCCCTACTAGTATGCTACTTCAAGGCAAATATCAAGTCTGTTGTGTAAACACCTATTATTTGTGGACTAGTACAAACACTCCTGGCATTTTATCTGAAAAAGGCTGTTCAAGTGTGGTTTTTTTTTTTTTACAGAAGTATTTGGTATTGAAAAAATAAGGCTAGGAAAAATCCGATTGGGAAATCAGCTAAAGGCCAACACCTGAATTTATCAGAATACATGCCGTAAGTTAAAAATTTCCTTTTGCCAAGTTTTGGGAAGGATGGCATGTGCCAGCTCTGGGCACAGGCAGAACTGCAGCAGCACAAGGACAATTCCTGAAACACTCCCCACTCCCAAGAGACTCAACTATAACATGTGGGAAAATGTCAAGATCCCTTTAGCCCAATCAACACAAAGTCAATTGATTCATTCCAAGCACTTTTTCACTTGCTAAGATCACATTTTAGTGACTGTTAGCATATTAAGATTTAATGGCTTCATCAGGGATGTAATGCTTCTCCATCATATTTTGAGGACTTCTAAAAGTAATTTCACATGACTGCCAATACAAACCCACGAGTTACCCTTGCTCTTTTTCAGACTTAAGATAATGCAGTGGGATGTGAATGTGTAATAATAAATACAAGATACTGATTAAGTCAATAGCTATTAATTCATGCAAGTATATCTGGAATATTACTAATCAGATGAGTTATTTGAATTTGCATATATAAGTTCTACTAGAGGAAACTCGGAAGCTGACAAATGCTTTAATATTCTTTCAAAAATCTATAAAGCTATTAAAGTGCAACAAACCCATTAATCTGGCCAAAGTTGACTAATATGAAACATAACCTTCCTGAAACTCAAGCAGATAAACTGGGCCATAAGTGTCAAAGGATTTACTTGCTGTCTCCAAATCAGGAAGGCTCCATTAGACTAGAGAGCACTGACTAGAACAGGCTTTAAATTTTGTTAAGTTCAAAACTCAGTCATTTCATATTTTTAAGAAGAGCACATTAAATTTTGACCTGCAGGTATTTCAAATTTAATTAAGGTTTCTTTGTCCTTCATAACTACTTGTTTGTGGAAACGCAAACTGGCTGGTTCCAGCTGGCAGCGGCAGGCATAGGGAGGATTTAATTTTCCAAATTTCTACTTTTTCTACCCAAACTCTGCCTATTACAATTTCCCACAGATAAGCAATGAGCAGTCCCACATTTTAATGGTGTACATGTATTCCTCTAAACCTTGCACAGTATGAAAAACTTGTTTACCATCATTTCACTAATGCAAAGAAGCAACTGCCACTTCCACCTTCAGTTGCTATAAAAACTAGTTTGGGTTCAAAGGAGAACTCTAAAATGGTCAGAGCACAAAAGGCACAATTCAGCACAGAGGTCCTTGACTGCTCCATCTTCTAGACAGACCTACAAGACATCTGTTTTATCAGACTCACGATAAAAAACCCTCAAATTCCCACCCCTTACCCTGCACAACATATAATCATTAGAAATATTATGTCCAAATGTTCTCAGTGTAGCAAACATGGTCCAGATGATTAGAATAGTTCTTAATTATCAGAAATTGTATCTAATTACGACTATAGTAAAAGGCTGCTGTATACAAAACAAACAGCAACACAAAACCAAATTGCAAAGCAAAGAGTGACCTTAACTGGTACCCCTGGAAGCACATTGGCTAGTTAATGAGTACTACACAGCATTCAGCTTTTTGCACATTCTGTTAATGTATTCTGAAATGCCAATACATTAAAGAGATGTCAGGTTCACTAATTACTTTAAATAAACTGCATTGCATTACAGAATTGTATACTGTACGAGTCAGATGGAACCTAAAAGACCAGTTTTAAAAAGGGAGAGTTGTGTTGTAAAACATTTAGCTTCAGGTTTTATAAATGTAGGCAGAAAGACCAAGACTTAAAAGCTTCACCTACAAATGTCTCTAGACAGCTGAGAATAGTCTTACACTCCAAAACATTAATATAATACCAACTCCCACTCCACTGGTTGTATCCAGTCATATTTGACAACTTAGTTATAATTCTTCACAATACATGGAACATTGATTCTTGTTTAGGGGACCTAGTGCGAAAGTTCTTACCTTGGTCCAACTCAGTAAGCCATTCTAAATACTGGCACATGCACCAACACGTTCCTAACCACATTTTCCTTTATGTGTCTGCAGAATGCTTACCACATTTCTGTTGTTTCATGGGGAAAACACGAAGCCACCATACAAAACACAGTTTCTTAGTTTTACAGCAGAACTGAGGAGAAAGAGAGAACTCATCTACTTTAAATGAAATCTGGACATGAGCTCATTTTCAGCATTCCTGCTATAGACCTGAACTAGAGCTTGACAAGAAATACCAGTATCTTAATCTGCCTTCCTAGAACACCATTTCTAGATACCTAAATGCTTGTTAGTATTAGTGTTGCTAAACTAGCTGAAGGTCAGGATGTTACAGAACTCATCACACAGCTGATGCTCTACCCATCTAGCCACATCCTGACAGCAAGCAAATTCTTTACAGGTTGGTTTTACTTCAAATTTAACCAACAAGCCTGAAAACGTTTTTCCACAACCGCGCTCTTGCGCAGCAAAGCTAACTCAAGACTTCTTTCCTGTCCCCATGTTCCACTGCATCAGCTCTCTCTGTTGTGTTGATGCAGCTGTTTGTGAGATAATACTGAAAACCAATGATACCCAGCTAAGAAAGTGGGGTTTAGAGGTTGTGGGGGTTGGGTTTTTTTAATAATGAAATATCACCACTCAGCCACGACACTGGCTGGTTTTGAGCACAGCTCTGACAACAGTTGTACTGACATGGATTATGTGGATTTAATGAGCAACCAAAGTAGCAGCTTTCCAAATTCTGCCACTGGAGAGAAGTCCTGACCTACTAAATCAGAAGAAACCATGAGGTGATCTAGTCCACTGCTCCCTATACAGAAAGCAACTTTGCCATGACTGGCCATTGCAATCTCCAGAGGTGGATCTTTCATCATGTTCCTCATCAAAACAGGATTCCTTACTAGTTTTAATTATTTTTCACACTTATTACTTGTTCCTAAAAGCTCTCATTCCTGAAAGTACTCTGCAGATGAATTGTAATTAATGCTGCACTGAAATTCCTCTTAATCCACAGGACCTTTGCTTTGTCAGACAAAGCTCCTCTGTTGGGTGAGCAACTGTTAAAACTTCTTTAAAACAATATTTAAAAGTATTAATGGTCAGAGTGTGCAGAAAATATCTGAATACTTTATATATTCAGCCATTATGATGCCATTTCCTTCCTCTGACAGGTGATACAGATCAGATGGTGCATGGCCAACCCTGGTGGTGTTTTAGTTTAGTTTCAAGCCTTCCATCTTTGTAGGTGTGGGCTAAATATGGCCTTAGTTGCAAAAATCACGTGAAAAATCTGTCTCTGAAGCAGGATTTTTTCTGATCCCTAACTCTGCAAACTGATCTATGCAGACAGATACTTTTGTGGAGCAACATTTAAGTCAGATCAATGTGCAGGATCCACATCTCACCCATCGATATACTCCAAAATAGCTCAAGCAATAAAGCTGCACATATTATTTGTAACATGCAGGACATGACTTATTGTATATTCCTGGTTTCCTAACCATGGCAAGATGCTGCACCCTCATGTCAGGAGCCATCACTCAAATTGCTTCGGCATGTTCTGGGAAACCCCAGTCTTCCAACTGAAACTGTTGCCTTGTTAAGGAAAGGGGGAAGCTCAAAGGATGCTTTGGAGATACTGGTATTATAAAATGGAACAAAAACTTTAGGAAGGTCTTCAGGTAGGGAGCTCCTTCACTTGCAGAATAAAGGCTGCATAGCAGGAACATGAACTAGGATGCACAAGAGAGCCATCCAAATATCCAGGCTGTGCTCACAGTGTCGAGTTGGCAGCCTCCATAAAACAACTAACAGCATTCCCAGTCTAAAAAAATCCAAAGTCAAATCAATCTCTTCCTGCAGATCTCCACTGTAGCATAAATTGGAATCCTAACAGCAAGTATTTTAGTTCTAAAATAAACAACTGTATATATTTACTGCTCCTAGTCGATCCTTGATTCATATACCAGAAAAAGGCCTCCAAGGCATTAACAAAAGGATTCATGTTGCAGCCTTACAAAAGGAAAAATTGAGTTGTTGCCAATCTTTTTTTTTTTTTCCAACAAGCACCATCTTGGAAGTGCAATTAGTAGCTAAAAGTACATGTTAAGCATTTAAACACATTTTCTCTGGGACCTGCCTAAGCATTTGTAAACTCTTCCAAACATCAGCTGCAGAAACTGCTCCATGTAGAAACTGAATGCAGGTCCCCAAACTTGTGCCAAGATTCCCTTGTTGAGTGGACTTGTACAACCCAGTTTCAATGTAAGAACATAAATTATGTCACTTAACACAATGCTAATAATCTTGCAGGGTATTGTACAATAATCACACTTCCAAGTGTGAAGCACCAACACTTTAGAAGGAACAAAACAGATGAAACCCTGCAGTGACTCAGTTTGAGCAATTTATGCACAAAGCTTTCAAAATTACACCATGGAGAAGGCTAAATTTAGACTGGAATCAGTAATGTCAGTATTTTGACATGGGAAGTAGTGTAAAGCCTTAATATATGGATTAAAAACCCCAGATACTTTGTATGCAGCTGGGCATGGGTGAACCTCTGCCTCATGCCGCTAAAATCTGATGGTTGGGTCTGTTAAAAATATTCTTGTGGTGTTTTAAGGTCACTGGTAGCTTTTTGAAGTTCACGGTACACAACGGTAGCCTTTCAATAATATATATATTTCCTGACAACAAAACCCCTATAGAAATAAGTGTCAGTTCTTGTGCATCCCTTCAATTCTGAAGACTGAAAGGCATCTTCATTCCTAAAGATTCTATGTAGAATCTTTGCCTAATGTGGCCCCATTTGGGACTGGGATGCAATGGTCAGCCTGCACATACACAAGTGTACAAAAGGACATGGAAAAACCAGATAATAATAATTTAAAACTCAACAGTCTGTCAGCAAACAGAACCAGGGCCTCTGCAATAAGGACTGCACAAGTGGATGGAAGAATTCTGGTTCACCACATGGACTCTTGGGCATGGTAGTGGGCCAAACAGCACAGCACACTGCACTACAAACACTAATAGTTAAGTTTTTTTGTGCTAGATTAGCAGAACAATTTTTATTTATACAGCTATGTTGTCAAACATAGATTCTTTTGTTCCTATGTTTGGAAAGAATTTTTAGTTTGCTCAGCCTTGGAACCATTTTAAAGACAGTGGTTTCCATCATGAACACTGCACTTGATTAAAAGAATGTCTTTGAATATCTAATACTGCCCTATCTTAAAAAGGTGCCATGCTCATTTGATTTGTGACCCTTCATAACATGTTTTCAAGTCTTCATGTATAAAATAGCAAATGTATTTACCTGCCCATGCAGTATTACAGTTTCATCTATCTTTATATTTCAGTCCTTCCTCTAAAATTCAAGCACAGTAAGCAGCCTGAACACGAGACTGTATTCAAAGTTCAACTTCAGAATGCAAACAGAAAAGAGATGCATGGTAGGATCCTTTTAAAACATGGGCTGATCCAAGCGATTCAGGTGAAAAGTGAACAAAGAGTTAATCCAAACGCGAAGGGCTCCATTTCAGTAATAGCATGAATAAACCCCCACAGAAGGCTCCATTGCTAGCAGCAAACTCCACAGAGTCCAGATGAACCAGCAGGAAGAACAGAGGGCGGATAATCCTGTAAAATTACCCCAGTGGAAATGTTGATAAATTCCCAATTACGAGACCTGCTCTAGAATGAAAAAAAATGCGAGATACAATACAATTACCAGTCAACACTTGCACATCTTTGTATTTAAGCCAGACAAATACCACAGGTATTTCTTAATCCCTTGGATTTTGAATTAGTTACCCACTGTGGCGAAATCTAGATTATGAAAATAAGCCCAGAAATCAAATGAAAAAACAGGCAATCTGCAACTCTAGTTACAAAGCAAATATCCATCCATGAAGTTCTATTTTCAGTGATGCAATTTTCTGTGCATTTGTGGAAATACAGATGGCTGTATTAAAAAACAAACAAACAAAAAAACAAAACAAAAAATAAACCAAAACAAAAAACCAACAAAACCTTTAGCTTAATGCATTTGTTTTGAACATATTTCTTATACTACACAAAGCAAAGCAGCACAGAATCAGGATAGAGGAGACCTCCAAGATCATCAAGTCCAACCTAGGACTACAACCTAGTGGGTTTTAGATGAATTTTTAATGTTTGTGGAAAAATTGCTG